>JAWNNJ010002196.1:0-43438 GCA_035045125.1 Hypselothyrea guttata | reverse complement strand
ACTATTGCCCTTCCGACTTGCTTGTATTTGTTTTTTGAATACTAGCGAGTATTTTTAATACGGCGGCAAGGACAAGCTGAACTCATAACGAGACAAAGCAAACACCGTATACTACGCCTATTGAATGCTAAATAGAGGCTTATCATATTTTTTTCATCTCTATCCTCCAGCACTGCCTAAAAAATATTCCATATTGAAAGTTCAAAGTTCGTTTCCGTTGCACTCGGTTTAGAACAAAAATTTCCATGTGTGGCCTTTGAGCTTTGAGCTTCGGCTGAATTTCTGAATTCGCTTGATTAATTAACAGCAAAATGGCCCACCGATCCGTAGAGACCTCAAAACATGAGCCTAATGAATTATGTAATCAACATGGGAGGATTCACATATTGTATTTCTCTCTTTTTTTGACGTTATGTGTGTTTGATTCTGATTTTTACACGAGTACGCATTCTGTTCACATGTCGTATGAGCAATATTCACTTAGCTTATAAATCTTACATTATATCTAAGTGTCTGCGCTTATTGCATTATCAGTTGCTGTTGCCACTGCAGTTACTGCACCAGCTGCCACTCTTGTGGACTTTTATTATGGACAGTGCAGTTGTTGTTGGCTGTGAAACGCTTCTCCCAACTCTGACCCATATCTTCAATCTGTCTCACTCCTTGTCCCACACGCTCTCTCTCATCTCTTATCTCTCTATCCCTTTCTCTTCTTGCATTGTCGCGTATTTAGATTTTTGCGCAATTTTCCGCGCTGCCTTTGTGATTTGCTTTAGTTGTTGTTGCTGCTGATTTCGCTGGCAAATCGCGATATATATTCGTTATATACTACAGGCATGCCTCCCCTCACCCAGACCACGGTGATGCTTTTAGGCATCAAATTGCAACTGCAGCAGTGCCTGGCGCTTTAGGGAATATGCAAATCAGCCAACAGCGACAGCAGCTGCAGCTGCAACTGCAACTGCAGCAACAAAGACCGCATCAGCGTCAACATCAACATCATCTGCATTCAGGCGTCCAATCTGCAGCAGCCCAAAATCAACATCATTCAACTAAAAATGGATTATTGAGTATTAGGCACGGGTCGCGGATCGCTAGTCACTGCCAGCATTCACCTCTTCTTTCTATTCCATCTCCTGTGGGAGTTTACATGATGAATGCATTTTTAGAGCTGCAATGCTTATGCAAATATATTTTTTCCAGCTAATTAATCACAATCAATGGAAACGGTTTCAAATGAAGCTATCAAACCCTTAAATAGGAATTTGAGTTATACAGTTGTACAGAAACCGTTAAAATTACTTATAATGCCCGAGCATTCAATTCACAATGAGCAGAGCGGATCAGTTGGACGCGCCCGACTGTGGAATACCCTGTGGCGATTATTTCAAATATAATTTTATAAAACTGTCACACGGAGAGTAGCAGCGTGCGCCAACGCACGCGACGGCTGCGTTGCCAAGAGGCGAGCGATGCAACGCGTGCCATATTACGTAGGTTATATCTTCTGTATTTATTAACCGATGTTAATGCGCTTTTCAGGTTATTTAAATATAATAGAAGAGAGTATATATTCCGAATAACAATATTGTATTTTCAATGCTACGCTTGTTATTCAACTTTTTATTTTTATATTTGTTTCGTTTATAACGCCCATGTTTATAAACCGATTTAAATGCGATTTTGAGGATAGTTAAATATAATGCAAATGAACATATTTTCCAAATAACAACATGTTTAATATTAAAAAAACACGAGGTTATATGGGTTTTATAAATTTTTGTGCATAAAGGGGCATCTAAGATTTAAAACAAACTTGATCTGCGTATGGTATATACCCACCAATAGCCTTTATCCCTTTAGGTTTTATAGTTTCCGAAAGCGACGCGTTCATACAGACAGATGGACGGACAGACAGACGGACTTTGCTGAATCTGCTCATCTCGTCTCTCTGATAAAGAGATATTGAATATCGAATAAGATCCGTTGTTGTAAAAAATGTTTTCATGCAATGTGTCACATCAAATTGATTTGGGTGCATATAGCAATACAGGCAAGATCTTTAGCGTAATTGCAATTACCATATACTTGTTTTTTTTTAGACAATAAAATAGGTTGATCATACGTTAAGAACACATTTTATAAATTTTAAGTGTATAACTTACAATCCAAATAGCACAAAAATTTACAAACGAACTATAAAAAAAAAATTTTGATGGGGCAGATCAGTCGGACGGGCCCGACTGTAGAATACCCTGAACCTTATATTTTATGTACAATTTTATGTGGCACCCAAGATTTGAAATAAACTTGATCTGCGTACGTTATTTATCTACCAAACACACCAAAATGACACCTAGCTTTTGTAGTTTCCGAAAGAGTTCATACAAACGGACAGACAGACAGTTGTGGGGTCTGCCACGCTAAAATAAATTTATAGACCAAATTAATCACATTGAAAAAACTTATTTTAGGGAAGTCATGCATATAGCAATACGTGTAGTATTTTTAAACAACTGAACAATAATTTTTCTTTAGAAGCATACAATACAATATTTATAGTTTTAAATATTCACTAAAAAAAATCAATTAAAATTATCATGGGTTCGTTAAGAAAGAATGTTACTACTGAACCTTATCCTTTTATTACACTGTGAGAAGCCATTTCTCACAACATAATATATAAATATATAAATGTTGAATTAATATATTAATATAAAACCAGTAAGGACGGAGCTACAGTCGGACGTAACCGACTGTAGTAGACCCTGTATTTTGTGATTTCTTCGCTGCTTTTTATCCGATGGTAATGCAATGCACAGCATTGATGGAGAAGGCCATAGACTACGTGCATGCCAAATCCCGTATATTTACCATTAAAACTATAGCTTTAAAACCGAAAACTGTTGCTAAATTCTTTTTCAATTAGCGGTCCAATGTGAAGAGTTATCAAAAAACTTAAACATATTTT
The DNA here is from genome assembly GCA_035045125.1 of Hypselothyrea guttata. Classification (NCBI taxonomy): domain Eukaryota; kingdom Metazoa; phylum Arthropoda; class Insecta; order Diptera; family Drosophilidae; genus Hypselothyrea; species Hypselothyrea guttata. The sequence continues at coordinate 40,467 of JAWNNJ010002196.1, read as the reverse complement.
ATGTAACTGTTGCATAGGAGAACCTAAATACCAAAAAATTGTGTTGCTAGCTCTTCTAGTTTCCAAGATCTCGTTGGCTGCTCGCGGTTAGTGGGTGAATGGGGAGCGATATCAAAAATCTAAAACAAACTTGATCAGCGTACAGCATAGAAGAACCTACATACCGAAAATGGTGTCTCTAGCTCTTGTAGTTGCTGAGATCTAGGTGTTCATACGGACAACAGACAGACAGACGGACAGACGGACAGACGGACAGACGGACAGACGGACATGGCTATATCAACTCAGCTCGTCGTCCTGAGTCAGAATATATATAGTTTGTGGGGTCTACCACGCTTCCTTCTGCCTGTTACACACAGCTGTCATTTGCACTAAATTAATAGACCCTTTTATTTTTTTAAAATACAGGGTCTAAAGATAAAGACATAAATAAATAAATATAGTTATAACTACAGAGAAATGCACATAAAGACATGATCATAACTGTACAAGAATAAACAGAAAGAATCGCTGCTGCTAAGCGAACATAAAAGAATCGCTGTTGGTAAGCGAATATAACGGTACCGTTGCTGCTAAGCAAAAGTAAATCTCGCTGTTGCTATGCGGAGAAATTAACCGCTGCTGCTAAGAATGGAAAGTTACCAGCAGCCGACAACGCCAAGCGGGGCCTTACCGAAGTTTCGAGAAGCGGAACGATGGAAATGGAACGGGGCGTAAAGGCCAACGACGCACAGTGGGGTATTGTACCCCAAAAGTGTCGTTTAATTCAAAAAACGAATTTGAGATTTGGCACTAGACGTTATTATTTTATGAAAGTCAATAAAATTCTTCATTTAAATATGAAAATAGTTTTGTTCTATGTATAACAGGAACCGAGATATCACGAATCAAACTTGAGCAAATTTTTTGATGTTTGTCAAAACGAGTCAAAATTTCACTATTTTGTGCAATTTGAAAAAAATTTTTTTTTGTTTCACCACTGAAATTGTAAAAAAGTTTGAATGCACTTTGAAAAAGGATATATTAAAGTAATTTTTAAAAATATTTTTATTAAAAATACTTAAGATTTATTATTTTTAAATTATGTGCAATTAAAAAAACTCAAAAAAGTTGTATTTTTGCAATTTCCATTAGCCTTAAAGTAGTTGTGCCTGTGTCCGCCTGTCATTAAATATATGTGGTAATTTTGTACACATATTCAGCTATTACGCCCACTAGGCGTGGTCTTGCGATTTTTTGCGCCAGGTGAGATATAAAAGATAACGTCATGGAAGATCAAAACTCACCACTTTTTTCATATGCCCAAAAGCATGCAACAATTTTTTATGTAATGTTATTACAACCTAAATAACCAAATTTAGCAACAATTCGGACCTTTTTTATTATACAATACGATTTTTCAAGTGTCTCTTGTATGTTTTATAATTGATCCTTTAAAAAAAATGGCTAATCAGTACATCAGAGGACAAGGAAACAGTTTCTCAAACAAGAAAGCTTAAATCAAGAGTAAATATAGGTCAGTCAAAGCCTGGACTTGGATATTTTAATAATGGGAGTACACTTGAAAGTTTGTTTAGATACTAAGATTCAAAAAATGCCAAAATACAATAATATGGATTTTGAATAACCTTGCTACGGACATGAAATTGATACCGTCAAATTGAAATCATGCGCACGCAAGCTAAATATATTTCATTCCATCCGTGGTACGATTTGCTGATTTTAATAAATGGTCTTGAGATATTAAAACTGCTTTATAAACCGTAGATCAATTCTTCGAAGATGCCCAGGAAGCCAGAAACAGGGACTTAAAAAACAATAGACAAAAGTATGCAAGAATTAATGGGTTCAGGGTACAACATTAGCAGAGCTACATTACATGTAGGCATTAATTATTGGTTCTTTATATTATCAGCTCCGATAATTTATAGTAAAATAAAATTGTGTAAAGAAAAAAATTTAATAAATTATTCACAGAGAAACACAGTTTATTAAAATTTTCAAGACCTAATAATAGGAATCAAAATAGGTCTGGGAAAAGCAATGCGAACATGTGTGTAACTATTTCTAAATCCGACTTAATTCAGAGAAATAAAAATAATGTATTGTTTATAATGTTTATATTGTTTATATATAAATCTTTTATACAATGTATTTTATTTTTGTAGACTCTAAAGTTCTGATATAAATAATTTATTACGAAATTTATAGGAATAACATAATTTTTTACACTGAAATTAAGACCCTTATCAATAAGTTACTTAAAATTTCTAAGATATAGTAGTCTGATCCTAACCTAAATTGACAAAGATTATAAAAATGCAGTTCACAATTTAATTTTTTGTAGCTCTTTTTGTTAAAATAAGTAAAAAAATTGAATTTTTTATGCAAAAACGTTAAAATCTGTCATTTTTACCTATAATTCCTATGAGATCTATAAGATATAGTGGTCCGATTTTGACCAAATTTGGTCAGTTTATGTATAATGATAAGAAATTCACTTTGGCTAAGTTTCATATTGATAGCTTTAAAAATAAAAAAAAATTTCATACTAAAACTTCTTTTTTTTCACATTTTGCAACTAAACAACAAAAAAATAAAAAATAAAATTGCTCCACCAATATTGTAAAAACAAGTTTTCTTTACTTACAATAAACCAGTCTATCGGGGAAAAATATAACTTTTATCAAATACTGCTCCCCTGAATTAAACGACACTTTTGGGGTAAAATACCCCACTGTGCGACGCGAGCGGGGCCTGCTGATCGTGCAGGAACACTGGAATCGGAACAGCGGGCAACGACACGAAGATGCGAAGCGGGGCCGAGTAGTAAAACAGCGAGTAGTAAAACAGCGACTAAGATGTAAAGTTGAAGTGAAAGCGAGAATCCAAGCGAGTGTCTGCGAGCGTTAGAAATCGGAAGTTAACATATCGTCAGAGCCTAAAGCAGTGATAATTGGCGTAAGCGCACGGTAGCAGTGACAGAACGAGCGTAATACCAACGAGATCTGTACGTGGCTTGGCGATTGCCCAGCGAGTCAGAAAGTCTTGGTGGCCGTCGTACATTGCGGTGTCGTGCCAATAGTGCTGAAAAGGGCTAGAATAGGGAATCGCTAGAATCAGCGGAGTTGGCGGATGCGAACAGAGGCTGGCTTAGTAAGCGTGCGTTGTGCCAACGAATGTCTGAGCGAGGCTTGGCGATTGCTCAGCGAATCAGAGTTTTCTTGGCGGCCGTTTTACGTGTCAGGGTTCGTGCCAAACGGTGCTAAAGTTGCGAAAGGAGCAGCCAAGTATAGGGCAGAAAGAAAGGGAAACGGTCAAAATACGAGAATTGTGAAGAGAAACGATACAATAAAGAACAATTAAGATTGTGAGCATTTCAACTAAAGCAAAGTGTTCTTATTTATTAGCGCAAGTGCTTCGAATTATAAATTTGTTGTACGATCCCATCCGACTGAAATTAGCCAAGGCTTAAATCGGCCAAAATAAAGGTTCGTTACAACACTACGATAAACAAACTATACTGTTCTCAGCATTCGAAAATATATTTATGTTTATTTTATATTAGCGCTTAAACTTTGATATTTATGAGATTGATTGATCTGTTATATCACCTTAAAATGCACCTTTTAATCTAAATTATCCATTCAAAGTTTCTATGAAAACTTTTAACGGCTCTATTCAGCTCAATATCATAAATTTCAATAATACTTTTCAGCCATTAACTTATTAATTAATAATCAACAATAGTTTGAAAGTATAAGAATTTGTGGTTAACCGCTGAGCAGGCGAATGAGGGTAGGTGATTTTACCCACCAAATGATAATCGGTAGAGTTGCGGGCTATAAAATAGCATATGCCTTCTGGCATTTCTGTTGGGCAACTTATTAATCCTAGACAGATTCTTTATGTGCGTGAAATCAGAGAGGTATGGATCCAACTCAGGCAAATAAATCCAGTTTCCCCACACCCACTTATATCTAACTTTGCAGCCGAAAGCAAAACCAAAATCAAAGTCAATAACCAATGCCATCGATAGCGCCATAAATGTTCATATATACTCCCTACATGTGGGGTCTTTGAATGTGCACGAAAGAATGCATTTGTGGGTGCTCCACCTGTCGCCGGCTAACCCAGTACATATGGATAGCGTTGAACATATAGACTATGTATATGCCGCGTGTATATAAAGGCTGGTATGAGTAGAGCTTGCATGCTGGCCTAGGATGACCAGCCGCCCACTGGGCGTATACGTAATATGCGAAATGCGTGTGCTTGTCAGGATCAAATGCATTCTCTGTTTAGCTGGCAATCCCTATATGCAGCACACACACACGCATGCTGCACAATTTTTCTCCGCTATTTTGATGCGCTTATTGCATGTGTGTGTGTGTTAGTGGAGGGGGGGGTTTAAATGCTGTCTTTTGCAATAACAATGCTGCTGCATTTTTTTGCAAGAGCTGGCAACTCTGTCTAGTTTTCGCCAGTGCCCATACTAACACTACTACAAATAGCTAAATATAAAAAAGTATTGCATATGCGCAGGGGCAACGCAAAAAATTCACCACATGTGCTGCTGCTGCCGGGCTAGTTGTTGTTATGGCAAATGAAAACGAAAAATTGCATTTTCAATGCATGTGAAAGGGCATATGTGTGTGTGTGATGTTGAAAAAGTACACATAGAAAATATAAAACACAAAATCAAAACAAAACTTCGTCAGGGAACAAAATAGGTGGGGGATTAGCAGAGCAATTGAGCATCGACCAGTGAGTGTTGGACTTGGAATGGATTCAGCGACCAGATGAGCAACAGCTACTGCACACCCATCCATCCCCTCGGTATGTGTGTGAGTGTGAGTGTTTTGGTCATGTTTTAGGCGCACTTTGCTCTCTCGGACTTTGACGTGCTTCACCCTGCCCACGTTTAAAAGTTGCATTGTGTGTGTTGCATACTTTTTGGCGCTGTTTGATTTTAGGCGCAGCAAATGCACATACACGCAATCTCCCACCTCTACCGAATTACTGTGTATGTGCGTGGGAGACTACGTGTGAGGAGAAATGTGCACTGCTCTGTCTATGTGTGAGTGGCGGGGCTCATGTTGTTGTTGTTTCTGCTGCTGCTGCTGCTGCTGTTGCCGTCGCGGCTCTTTGTTTTGATTTTTCGCGACTGAGCGCGAGTTTGCTGTGAACATTCCTGCTTTTGTCTCTCTTTCACTTCATGTCCATGTGTGTGTGATTTGGATTTGTCCAGAAATGTGCATATGCAGATGTGTGTGTATTTCTGTGCTGCATAGACATGTATGTACATTAGTGCCGTCGACGCCTTCGCAGCGCATTTTTTCAGCCAAAACCAAAAACGACGAGGACAATTCTCTCTGCCCGTTGTCCCCCTGTTGAATTTTTTTCACGTCCGACCAGCGGCCACTTCCATCAAGCCAACTTTAGATTGGCACTGTGTGTTGGCTGCGTCATAGGGATGGCGATGGGTCGGATCGGGTTGGCGGGGTAGCGACGTTATCGAAAACGGGCAGCGGCAGCGACGTCAGCGTCATCAGCGTTAAGCGCGACCAGCGACTAGGGCCTGGCTTGACGGCGACGCCTGGCCGTCATCGTTAACAATTTTTGCAGAACATTGCAACAGAAAACTGCTAAACGCGAAACAAGTTGCGCCGTTTTTTCTGCACCTCGGCTCCTGTCAAGGCAGACAGACAGACAAGCCAGCAGGCAGGCAGGCAAAGCAGACTGTACGCAAATTACTAGGCAGTGCCAGGCAGGCAGGCAGTCGGCAGGCAGGTCTTCGCAGCGCATAAATCACAGTATCAAAGCCAAGCCGAGACACAGGCTAAAGCCTATAGACTCCAACTCAGACTCAGACTGAAACTCAACTCAAACTCACACTTATCTCAACTCAACAAGAAAGTGAAAGAGTGAAAGAAAACAAGGAAAAACAAAACAGCTTCACAGCTTTTACATCCAGTGTTTGCGTGTAAAGAGTGAAAGTGAGCAAATATGACTTAAAGTGCAAGTGTAAAAAGCCACTCAGCCAAATACCGAGTACCGGGAACTGTAATCCGTAGTCCGTTTTCCGTAGATTGTAGTCTGGCATACCGAAGCCTCTTAACTTATACCCGAGCTCAGAGACAATTCTCTTTTTTTCGTGCTCGGCCTCTGTTACAAATCAAAATGCCGCCGCCAACTGAGAACTCTTCAGCTGATATCAAGCCACGATGCTTATCTCTGAAGAAGGCGCATCGGCTGGCGCAACTGGCACCGGTGCCATTCCTAAGCACCGCGACGCCATCTTGAATGCCAAAGACCGCCCAACGCCACCCCATGCTGCCATCCATGCACAACCCGAAGACAATGTAAACGACCGGCGTTTAGCAACAAGCATGTAGGCAGACGTTTTTTCTTAATTTGCAAACCAAACCAAACTACAAACCGGCCAGCCAACAACAACTAACAAAATAGACAAAGTTACATTTTTACCAATACGCATAAGAAGCAACAACAACAGCAACTAACAACAATAACAAACATACTTCATTTGTTCGTCTAAAAGCAAACTCAACAAAAGAGCTGCGAATTACTGCAGCTCTTGCGGATTCGTAAATAAATAAATCTAATAAGCAGGCAGTCAGTCCATCAATCAGTCAGTCAGTCAAACAGTCAGTCAATCAAGTCAGTCAGTCGGAAATAACTTCCAGCCTAAGTTTTAGCAAAATTCAAACGTCTGAATTTGATCTCTCGGCACGAGTTGAGTTCTCCAAGTTTCGGTCAAACAAGTTCCTCTCGGTCTAAACGTAATCGCAAATTTATGGTTTTCAACAAATTCAGACGTGACTCTTTAGTTAATTAACATTTTATTGTGCATTTCGGCGTCAAATATTTGGGCGAGTATCTAAAACATCAACAAAAATACAAAAGTAAATTAATTAGAAAAAAATTTGTAATCAAAACCTACGAAATTACCTGAAACAAAATTTTTGAAGTAACAAAAAATAATTAAATAAAAACGTAAGAAAAGTCATAAAATTTAAAACAAAATTTTACAAGAAAAAATTATAATTATTTACAAAAAACGCAACGACAAAATTATAGAAATAATTGATAAAGAAAACGTTTAGAAAAACAATTTAGGAACTTTGAAAATATATTTAAGCTAAATTGATATCCAAAATTATTGTGATGTGATATTTTTTCGAAATACTTTTTATTTACGGGTAAGTGAGAGAAATAATAATTTTAATACGATTCTGCATATTACGAAAAAAAATAGTGTTCACTTCATTTTTATTTCACTTTTACTTAAATCATTTTGTCAATGTATTTTTATACCCTGTACCCATTTGAAAAATGGGAAAAATAGGGTTAATAACTTTGTGCAAATGTTTATAAAATTATTTACATTGAACATAATAATCATATTCACATATTGAACACATTCTAAAAGAATATAACAAGTCTAAATAATTGTTTCAATATGCTACAAACAAAAGCGTTATATTCTGAAACAATGATATACCCGACTGATTTTAGGTATCCCTTTGTCTAGATGATCTCCCTAAAATTATTGAGTATTTAATTTTTTTGGCTATGATTTAGTGGTACTGTCTGTAGCAACTTATAGCATAGGTTTATGTAATGATTTCATTCTATATATACAAATGAATTCATTTAGTCCTATATAATAGGGTAAATGGTAAATTACTAATGAGATTTTTGTCTCATATACAATGTATAATTATGTACAATTATTTTTTGCACTCATGCCCGCGGCGGGAATTGAGTCCGCACTTATTGATATTTTTAGGCGAATAAGGTTCTGACACTTATTCCCTAGTCCACCTATGGGGACAGCATTTGATCAGATTGAGAAACTTTTTATATGTCTTATAATTTTAAGATCCTACACTTGAAAAAGTACAAATGTTTGTTAAGTTAGTGCAAATACAAACTACAAACGATATACAGTTATTGTTTGTAGTCTATAAAGCATATCTTATATTTAATTTAATATAATTAGATGGGTTATATATTTTTTACTTATTATTTTTATTATTTAAATTTTGTATATTTTGTAATAAAAAATTTGTGTTAATTTAATTGATTGATTTAATTAATTTAATTGTTAAATGCATGAATTTAGATTTGCTAATATTGTTTATGTACAACACTTCTTACCTATGGGTTGCACTTGAATGGGTTTCAAAGACCTTATCTAATAATTGCAGTATTTCGGAAATGTTTGCCATTGTATCTTCTACTTATGTTGATTAGATAGAGAATCTAGTGAAACTTACAATTGTTGATTGATTGATTGATTTTTTCGCACTCAAAATTCATAATTTTTAAGATTAGTTGATAAGGTATCTAGGTGTTACCGCTAAGACTCGATTTTATTTGAAGATTTTAAATATTATATATTTAAAATTTATTTAAATTTTTATAAATATTGAAAAATATCTTGAATTTTGATTTGTATTATGGTCCAGTTGAATTTTCGTATTTATATATTCTCTACGTTAGAGCCAAAATTTCGCACGACCTCTTTGATGTAACTACGTGCTATTCAAAATATAAGAAACCTAAACTATTGCATAACATGTAATATATATTGCCTCTCCCAGAAAGTCTTCACTATTTTTTTTAATTTGTTAAAAACTTAACATTTTATTTGTTTTTTAAATTTTAACAACATTGCAAATAATGATAATATAATATTAAACATAAAAGTTACATAGATGCAAATATTTAGGTAGATCGACATAGAAAAGACCTCTATGATCAGATCTTCTTGGTTCGATATCAGTCTCTTCGTTCGGCATATTTGACGAAGTTTTCTCTTGCGGCATCAGCTGCAACTTGCAACAAACACGAGAATGCAGCTGAAGTCGGTGGTGCGTGAATGCGAGTGGCAGCAGGAGGTTTTGTAGTTGTAGACTTTTTGCATTTCTACATCCCCACATGCACACACGAACACATGCACACACATAGAGATAGATATGCACATATAGATGCACACACGAATGCAACTTTGGGGCAGAATCACATAATGTAAACAAGCACATGCGCAGTCCCGTGCAGTCTGGCGGCATTTTGTGGCCTTTCCCCAACTGGAGAAATGTTGTTGCAATGCATTCAATGCAGTTGCCAACTAGAAGATAGTGTTTGCCGGGATGGGGGTCGAGGGTTACAGCTAACATATACCAGTGCATGTATGTGCAAGTATATACTTGCGACGTCAGCGTCGGTGTTGACGTTTGACGCTGCCGTCGACGTCGACGTTGACGTTGGCGTTGACGTTGACTTCGGCGCCAACTTGCCGCAATTTAGATGACCAAAAAGGAACTGTAACAAGGCAAACTTCGTACCTGCAGCCAAAGAGCGGCATTGAGAGAGTTAGCGTGAAAGAATGACGAGCAGAGCACGAGCGAGCGCGACTGAGATAGCGCGAGCAAGAGAGCCAAATAGACAGAGATAAAGATGGCAAAGAGCGAATGAGAGTGCAGCCCCCGAAAGTATGCAAATGCAAATGCAAATGCACTTGATGTGCAGGGGACAGAGGATGAGGCAGAGGCACAGGCAGGGGCAGGAGCAAGGGCGAGAGACAGGAATAGTCGTTGCTTCTTTTTTACTTTTGCTGTCTCTGTTCGGCTTATTTTTAGATGTGATGCCTACTCGCCCAACAGCTCAATCCCTCCGCCGTTTATTTACTTGACCATTTTCGAAACTCGTATATGCCGAGCTGCAGTAGCAGCAGCAGTAGCAACAGCAGTAGCAGCAGCAGCAGCAGCTGTTTCGTGGGGGCTCAGCACGTGCAGCAAGCAACTGGCCAAAATGGAAGGCAACTGAGCTCAGGTCGGCCCTCCACCCCCCAGTGCGTTGCAATGGCACTTCGATAATGACCACTATGATGATGATGATGATGGCAGTGGGGACGATGATGATGACGATGGTGATGTCTGCAACGGGAAATAGGCAGAACCTGTGGGTGGCGTACGCATAGGCTGCTGTTGCACTTCTTTATCACCATCATCGTCATCTTCATGAACATCATCGTTATAGTCGTGTTTCGTGGTTGGTCGACGCTTCCAGTGGGTGTTCGGCTGGGCGGGGGCAGCGGAAGTGCGGTCGCGTAGACGTTGCGTAGAGTCAGCGCCAAGTTTTTTCTATTTCTTGGTGTACAATTTTTTTGTGATTGTGGACGTTATTGCCTCTGCGCCCGCTATCAACTCAATGTGCGTTCCATGCGACGCCAAGCTGTATATAGTCTTACATACAGAAAATCTGCGTATATGTATGGGTGTGGTGTGTGTGTCTGAGTGTGTGTGTGTTTGTGTATATGTGTGTGTGTGTTGGCGCGCGCGAACTTTTAGCAAGAACAAAAAAACTTATCAGCATAGTTTTACATAGGAGTTGTGCAGTTAGGTGGGCAGGAGGTGCTGAAAGCTGAGGCTGAGAACCTCTGCCCGCTGCATTTTGCACGTCTGCTTTTTTGGCGGTCGCATAGTTGAGGAGAGAGTGAGAGACGAGGGCAAGGGAGCTAGTGATGCAGTGGTTGGGGATATGTAAGCGTTATTCTCGTCCTCGTTCTCGTCCCTGTTATATTTTGTACCATGTCGTTGGTCGCTGGTCGCTGGTTTCGCTGGCCTCGATGGTCTCGCTGGTTGATGGAACGCCGAACGCATCGCAGATCTATCGGCATCGGGCGTGCGGGTAGTTGGCACACGGCTTTTGGACGTCTTTTGAGTACCAACATTGCTTTTTTATATTCTCGCCTCGACGCACCGAGCAAAAGGACACAACACGCACGCAGTGGCTACGGCAGCAGTAGCAGTAGCAGTAGCAGCAACGGCAGCAGCAGAAATAGCCGAGTCGCCTCGCATAACGGTAAACGGTGTACGGGCAACGTGAGCGCTTTCCGGCAACTCCTGGCAGAGACAGAGCTGGTCCAAGTCGTCGACGGTTCGGTTCATTTTCGGACTTGCTTATTTTCTAAACTACTTACACACACACTAGCATTCGCGCCAAGAAAACCCCATATTATTATATATATAATATATATATAAAAAAAATATATATATATATAATATATAACATATACATATGGATGCAAAGTGCGCGCGCGTTTACCACCCCCGAAGCCACCATCAGCGCATCCGACAACGTGTGTTTCGCATCGAGTTTTGATTGCTATCAAATACTATACTATATATATAAAAAATAAATAATGTAAAATATATACATAAAGATATAGATATAGCAATTCATATCTATACAGCTGATACGTATACATAGTGCAGTGCAAGTGAGTGCGTGTGTGGGTGGAATCTAACATAATCCGACAACAACAGGATGAAAATAAAACAAATATGATGAATCGACGTCAAATTGATTTTTAATATTTAATTGCGCTTTATGAATGATGCAAATAAAATCAGAAAATAAATCACATTTGCAGTCAGCTTCACAGCGAAGTGAAACAAAACAATTTTGAATATTTAAACTTTGGAACCGACACAAATTTGAGTTTTCATTATTGTTGGAAAACTTACCAAATTAAAAACTCGCGTGCTTCGTTCTTAAGGTCTGCGTCGTCGTCTGCTTATCCTTCAATAGTATTTGATACTACAAGATTACCAAAATGGCTGGCTTCAAATCGAAAACAAAAACTAGACAAATCAAATTTACCAATTGCGGATAACTTCTTATATTAACTACAGATATATATAGAATCATCAAATAAAAAAGTTATTAAAAAAATTATAAATAACCTTTGCGTTCTCATGTGCGCATACAAATTTAAGCTTGTGCACTTCGACAGATACTTTGACACATTGCAATTGTCAACCATTTGGCATCACTCGGATCATTGCAATCATCTGGATCACTTGCATCAATTGTACCATTTGGATCACTCACATACTGATCCATATCGCATTTTGTTAACGGCGACGGCGACGCAGACGAACATGCCAAAATTGGCAACGCGTTGCGGCATCAACGAACCAACGAACTGCCACATCAGACTGTCAGTACTAGCCGTGGACACGAGAGAAAACCTTATCAGAACCATGGATAAATAACATCTGTAAATTGTCCTGTAGGTGATCGAACATTTTTACATAAATCTATATAGCAGTCTTATGCTAAAGCTTTTTTACATTAAATGTTAGGAATGGAAGAGATATCAATAAAATACAATAAGTTGGGGATTATTTTAATTATGACCATAAATCAACTGATTACTGAAAACCAAAATTGGAAATCTAGTTAGACTAGTAAAATTCTGTTCAATGAGATTAAAATTTCAACCGATATAAACATTTTTAACAAAAAGTCATGTTACCTCTAAATATGTCCTGCAATGAATGTCAAATGAAAGTACAATTTTTGTTGTAGACAATATGTGTTTTCTGTTATAATATTAAAATTAAAAAATATTTTAGGCACATGAGAAACAATAGCAAAGGAACGTTGACAATTTAATTGTCATAGTTTTTTCATTCAAAATCCTTTATACTTAACGACTTTTTTAACAATGAAAAAAAAAAGATAAGAGAAACTTGCGCTCAAATTCGATTACATGAGTTAACTATTTACATATGATTGGTACATTTCACTAAACAATTCTGCTGATCTATAGCTTCCCATAAATGCTTTCTATTTATTACCAACTACTTGTTAGCCATCTTGCGCCTTGAGGTACATATGTATGTGCTATAGCCACGTGTTTCTATATACTGTTTTCGAAACTTTCACTCCCACTACCTTCAAAATATCTGTGCTCATTTGATACAAACTTCAAAGAGCATAAACATATTATGGGAATTTCCCCAATACCTATTTTGCCTCTATTTCCTTGGCTGCCGTTGCTACGGCAAAAGTCAAGTCAAAAGTATCTTCAAAATGTATCTCAACCAATACAGTTGCGTCCAAGTACTTTGTACTTCGTCTTAACTCGAGGAGCGAGTCCCATTTAGCTCCCCAATATATTGCAGAAGCAGAGCATTTTGTTCTCCGGCTGCAGGGGTTGCCATCTTAGCCCACACTAGCCAGATATCCACGCACACACACAGATGCACACTCTGCCCATACACCAGCTGGTTCCATTGCCCCAACTCGCAGTCGCTGCAGGCGTCGCTGCTGACGTCGCAGCTGCCGTCGCTGCTGGCGTCGCTGCTGCTGTTGCCCCTCCATGTATTTGAAATGCGCACTAACTCTAGCTCGACAAGAGAGAGTTTGCGTCCGTGTGTGTGCTCCCCTTAATGTGTGAGAATCCTGCGTTTTGTATTTATTTCATTGCCTGTGGGAGAGGCAGCGCTGCTAGCGTGTGTTTGCAAAAAGCACGTAGATGGGGAGGGGGCGTTCGCTCTCAGTGTTTTTGCCGCTATTGCCGCTCTTGCTGCCTTTGCAAACCCACAGCCAACCGATTTCCTGCCAATGTCCTGTGTTCGCGTATTTTTTCGCGGCTGCAGTGGAAACAACAATTTTTTGCACTCACTGCTGTTGCTTTTGTGCTGCTGTTGTTGTTGTGGTTGGGGCTGCCTGCCAATACGTGTGCGTTCAGTCAGACACACATACACACACATACACACACACACACTCACACAGAATATGCGACGCGGAAAACGGCGTCGTCCTCGGCCTATTCGCGGCGAAATAATTTTTCGCATTTTTAGTACAAAGCTTCACATCAACGTTGTCGTACAAACAAATTTTTATTTTCGGATTTTCAATTACGTTTTCATTTATTTTTATGTATTAATTTTGCGTGCACTCAAAAACAAATAACTAAAAAATCTAAAATAAATACTTAAAAACAAAAATACGAAATCATATAAAAATTATTCATGGTGTGTGTGTATTCTACATGCAATATTGACCTCTATCCTCGAATAAAAGGAACAACAGCAAAAGTCACAACACTTTTTTGACAGGACAAATTGATTCAAAAGCAAAAACAAAGGTTTTTAAAATCCAAACAAATACAAATTGAAAACGATAAGTCGGAACAAATTTTAAAGTGATATTTCGACCAGGAAAAATTCTCTGAAACTCGATCTCGATTTCGACCAACTACCAGAAGAAAACTCTCCAACAGTTCGTTACCCAAGTATAATTGTGTTCTTTTTGAATCTTAGCATTTATTTTAATCGCTCAAAAAGTATATATAAACATTTTTGTTAAAATTGTATATTTAAAAAAAAGAACAAAACAAAAACTAAAAACAAAACACAAACAATGCATAAAAATCTACAAAAATACGAAATTCGAATATAAAATCAAAAGTACAAAGCAAAAAGATTGTTGGCAACAATTTTACAATTATATAGGCATTATTATTATTTGTATATGTATATTTTTTATACGACAAACACATCGCGAAAGCAAAGACATTCAAAACCAAAGAGAAAACAAAAACAATATCTATATTTTTGGCATTTTCAAAAACACGTAATGCTCTGAGACTCAAAAAACTGGTAAGCCCCCTACCCAAATATCTGTTCAAATACACAAACGCATTAAGAGAAATTTCTCTCACCAACTGAAGCAACAAGATACTCCCACACTTTCCAACAGTCGTCGGCGATATGACTTCTCCTGTTCAGACCGAGACTGGTCCTAACCCAAGTCTATGCTCTCTGCTTACCTTGTTCTTTTTTCTGTGCTTTGCTTTCTGCTCTCTTCGGCACTCGCTGCGTGAGGGGCACACGAAGACTCCAAACCTTCGCGGCTCATAGCTTCGGCAAAAGCATTTTCGGCTGCTTCGTGCGCTGCTGCTGCGGCTGCTTCTGCTGCTGCTTTCTAATTGCATCCTCTCTGCCTCTGCCTCTGCCTCTGCCTCTGCATTTGTGTGCGCGCGGGTATGTGTGAGTGCATTACATTAGCTTGCAGCAGCACATCGTTATCCTTCGGGCCTCGGCTGGTGCGGGTGTCTGTCTGCCTCTCTGCGTGCCTGCTTATGTGTGAGTGCGTCTCTCAGCAGCAGGCCTGCTGCCTGCTTGCTGCCTGCTTCTTCTAGTTCATCTTAAGCTACGCGCGCGTACGGTTCGCCTCGCCGCCGTTCGTGCCGTGTTCAGTCGTCGCCTCGCCTCGGCTCGGCTTTTTCCTTCCTCTGTTTCTTCGTATAGGTACGTGTGTGTATGTATTTGTGTGTGTGTGTGTGTGTGTGTGTGTGAGCAAGCGCACACTTACTTGCACTTACTGCCGACTGCGTATAGAAAATTATCTGCTGCTGCTGCTTCGCTGTTGCTTCTGCCACTGCGACGTTGTCTAATACATATATAAATAATATATATTATTCTATATGTATGAAGATATATATATATATATATTTAAATGCGCTCTCCATCTGTGTGCGTGAGTGTGTATAAGCATATAGAAAAAACATGTCGTTAGGTAGGAGCACGCCAGCATGTAAGCAACGGCAACGACTACGAAAACGACGTTGACGTTGCTTACAAGAAAGTGTTGCATACTTATGTGGGCATAGAACGTTGACGTCGCAGTCGCAGCAGCAGCAGTAGCAGCAGCACAAGCAGTAGCTCCTTGGACTTTAGGTTTTCGGCATTTGGCAAGTCAAGCCAAGCATTTTACTTGTGTTTTGTAGAATACAAAATTCAGTACGTTCCTAGTCACGCGCGCTGGCAGAAGCTTCACTAGGTGTTTGTGTCTTCTGACTTGTTGACGACGCACAGTGGCCCAATAGCTAGATTTGGCGTGCCAAAAATGATTTCCCGCTAAACGAGTTGCTGGATAAAATTAATGCCATCTGATAGATATATATTTAAAACTGGGGAAACCGAAATTTTATTCAATTTGGATTTCTGGTTTGGTAGTTACAGACACTCAAAGTTGAACAAACATTTTCATTTTGGTAAAACGGCCCTTTTGACGTGCAATTTGTCCAACTTTAGTGGCGATAAACAAAAAAAGTATAAAAGAAATCGATTATGTTTGAATTTATATTTGCAATTACACTTATTTTAGATGTTATAAAATAAAAAACACTGCGATTCCGTGGTTCGAAAATTTTTGCGGAATTATTTGGCGAACTACCTGTTTTTAGACATATTTTTCAACTTTGGGAGAAGCCCTAAAACGTTGTCCGCATTTGTCCAGGCTGCCCTATCTTTCATCGTATTCTTCAAATATTTCTGAACATGTTTCAAAAAATCTCTTACCCAGGAAAATCCAGGAACATCAGTTAAAGTCAAAAAACTGAAGCTACCTAGTGCAAAATGCATGTGATTCAGGGTATAAGAAGAAGAAAATGAACCGCATGCAGTGTCTCTGTTACATGCATATTCGTCTGTTTTTATGTGAAATTTATTGTTTTGCGTTAAAGATGACACAATATACCACTATATTATTATTGTATGTAAGTTAAATATAGTGCATTATGCTTAATGATATTTATCTACTCGTTTTATATCTCAAAAATACAAATTTCATGTAGATTTTGTGGGTTTTCGCTTAAATACCATACTCTTTGAATACGCTGCCTCTATTAGCAAATTAGTGCAAAATTGATGATATTCAACAAAATATATAAAAATATTACGTACATTGTTGAACAATCTTTGACTTGAAACATCTTTTCAATATGTTTATAAGCATAAATAAATTATTTTTAAAAACATAAATTAATTATTTTATTGAAAAACAAGGTGCAGAAAAATCTAGCTTTTTTCCGCTAAATTTGATGTGAAATTGGCAACAAAACTCAACTTTGACCGCATATAGCGCAGCTTCTATAAGTCGCAGCGTAATAAAGTTTAGTTTCTAATCAAGTTTGAACATTTTTCTGTAAAACGCAATTTGTTTCACGAAGATATGTCCACTCGTTTAGGAGCTATGATTTTTGGCCACCAAATTCTCCTTTTGGGCCACTGTGCGACGTTGGCGTTGAGGCCGCCTCAAATTGTGTAAAAATCCTTATAATTCTATTCAACTCATTTTAATTAAATATATAAAGCAACAATAAAATTCATTATAAACTAAATTTATATTGAAGCATAAGCAGTGCAAGTGAGAAACCGACCATAAAATTTAGTAACAGCATAATCTATTAAAATAAATAATTTAATAAAATATAATATCAATAAATTCATCAACATAGATCTACGTTAAATAACTCTTATAAATACTATAATCAAATAATATATCATAAATTTATCTTTTATCTAACGCATTTGTTTCGCTGCTCTTTGTGGTATGTGCATAATGTTGACGTTTTTAGAGATATGTTAGTTAAAATTTCGGGAACGCTCAATTAGCCAACCAACAAACACAACGAAATTTATATATAGTATATAGAGAATCAAAGCAGCAGCTCTTGCTGGCATTGGTTATAGCCAAAGCCAAAACAAACATTGCGCATACGACAAGTTGTCAGGCAGTTAGTGTTCCCGCTTGGATGCGCATTGGCAGCATTTGCGTCTTGGCTTTTGCAGAGAGAAAAAAACTTGTTCGGAAATTATCTGAAGCCTTATAAGCGCACAACACGCAGACAGTAATTGACAAACACAGAGCCTGCGATTCGCCGCAAATCAGCTCGACTTTGTCAGCAATATGCGCTCATAAAGAGACACAGTCGAGATACACTTACACCTATAGATATAACATATATAATTATATAGAAAAAGCCTCAAACACATAGTCTGAAAGTGGGTGTCACACTTGCTCCAAATGTAAAAGCATTTGGCTATTGTTTCTTTTGAGACATTCGATCGTCTTGGTTCACATCGTCATCTCCAGCCCGCAGAAAAAGCAGCAATACAAATAATTTGAACAGCAGCGGAATCTAATGTTGCAGCAGCATTGGTAATAGTCAGTTAGGTGGTCACAATCAAATTGTCAAATTAAACAAATTTTGTGAGTACAAGAAGATAATTAAGGAAATTTTGAAATTGATCTCAGATACAAATTATCTTAGAATTTATTAAAATATCAACTGTGCATAATAATATTAAAAAAGACAGAAAAATTGTGTTAATGTGATTTTAACAAACTGTGATAGAATAAAGTTCCAAAATTACATATGCAACGTTTTTAGTGTGTTTATTGAAAATAAAATAAATGAACAAAATTAAGTTTACGTCAATTAAAAAAGCTTCCAAATATAGATGACAATAATTTTAATTATTTTTCACAGAATAGTTCTTAGATATATTTTCCGTTTTATTCCGTATTTAAATAATAATGCATCTTTTTCTCTTCAAGTCTTGAAATTTTAATCCAATAAATTGTAAAAAATAATGATTACAAATTAAATTGAATAAATCGATATTAAAAAATAATTTTCATAGCGCTGCGGCAACAAACAAAAAATTCAAAATCAAATTAAATTAATAAAAAGTGTTAAATCATATCAAATATTAATAAACTTAAATGCTTGGCGATGGTTTATAAATCCAATTCAATATGAATTAAATTATCAACAACATAAGTATAGCCAACTCTTGGCAGTTATGGCACTACCATGTGTTTAAAATAGTGGCTGTGCCTTTATTTAAATTATTTATACTGATAAAACAACAAATTAATAATAAAACAAAGCAAAACCAACAAAACAGTGTTCAGTGTCGCCAGCTTTTAAATTCTCAGTTGTCCGCAGCGCTGTAGTTTTTTTGTGTTCACGTGTTACAACATTCAAATAAATCCTGTAGTTAGCTTTGTGTTCAAACGAGCTACAACATGTGCCAACAATATCACCGTCAGCAACTGCCACAAATCCAGGCACAGACTCGCAAGAAACTGTTGCCACAGCCACAGCCAGAGCTAATTGCTCTGGCCATGGCCATGGCAGCGATAAGGCAGCAACCTAGCAGTGGCAATGAGTTCGCCGGCTGCTATCGCTGAAGGGCTGCGCAGATTTCCCGATATCACCACGAATTTGCCAATGGCTATGTAATCTTAAATGAAGGGTAAAATATCGCAAATGGTATTGGAGAAAAATAAACAAAAACTTTTGAAACCAAATAAAAAAAAAACATTACCACACATACTTTACAATTTTCGAAGCTTGAGTCTAAAATTACATTAAATTCCTAGAAAGTTAACCTATAATTATAGTAACTTTGTATCTATTAGATTCTTTTACATTTTACCAAAAAAAAAATTATTTTTACACAAAATATCAACCTTAAAGTGTACGAAACATAAAAAAAATATATGTTTAACATATTATTTGTACAACTTATCGTACTTTAAATCATTTCGAAAATAAATTACTACAAAAATATTAACAATATACTGGTATATCTGTAGTTAAATCGTTATATGATTCTCATAGTTGAAAGATGTAAAGCAGAAATTACCCCTTCTATCACTATTTATAAATTTACAGCTTCATGATTGAAAGAACCAAATTACTAATCACAAACCTGTTTTGCGCAATGTGCAATTGTTTGCTTTATAATTGCAGGTTACACCAAATCGAGAAGTTATCCAATGAGAAAGCCACTTAAATTTCGGTAAGTACCCCAAAGCTAAGTTGAACAGAAATGTATCTAAAACAAGTATATGAAATTTGCATTGTGTGCACAATATATAATTCAAACCAATTGTAGAATGTTAATGACAAAGTAACAAGAGTATCTGAAATATTTTTTATTTCTGAAATTCAGATTCGGACTATGTATCCCCAAGATATTTCAATTCTAGATATTCAATGACAATTATTCATATTTAAAAAACATCGCGCAATAGAATAAAATAATTTCAATATTGAATATATATATTTCAGGCATATACAATATATACATATATATATATATATATCTGTACATTCTATGTCGAGCCCTTCCCGCAAAAAATAGTAACCAACATTTTTTCGGTTTTCGGTTTTTAATGCAATCATGTACATAATTAATCAACTCGTCTACACAAATTTCACAATCTAATTCAACGTATTTACTGAGATATCAGATATCGTAAGCGCCACATTTGCTGCGAATTTCGAACGCGTTCCGGCGTTCCGTTTTGCGTTTGCCGCTTACGATTTTTACGCGGAAACGGTTAGAAATAATCTATGCCTCCCTTTCAATGTAATCTATACACTTGAAACCTTATTAAATTCAATATATGTATTTGAAATTCTCCCCGACAAAATGTCTCTTAACCTTGGGACAATAAAACCATAATTATACTATTTAATAATAAAATATAAATAACTCTGTCATAAAAATATATGGGGAAAACATCATAAAATCTTAACTAATATATGTAATAAGCCACGAAATAATTATGGTTGAAATACTTATTTCTTTCCATTTGAATTGTGCTTTGTCAGTGAATCTGAAAACTACTTAATTTAATTCATATCGCTAATACAGTGTGCAATGTGTCTAAAAGTACATCCTCTAAGATCTGCTACACATTACACCCTTCTATGCCCGAGTGGGCCCTGTTTTTTTTTAATTAGAAATTCAACTCATATAAAGATGCAAGGCAAGAAAGGGAGGCGGGTAGGCGCCTTTGTGAGCTCCCTTAGTCTCTGCCTCCTCACTCTTCACTTGTAACTAGTTTGTTGCTTTTGTTTACTCTGAGTTGTGTGCTACTTAAGATGAAATGGCAAAGAAAAGTGACGTTGATGCATCCCGAGCAGCAGGAATGCCGTAGAGCTGATAAAGGCGATGTGTAAATAGGGGTTCCATATGCCTGGTTAGCAATGCCCTGTGTCCGTTTTAATTTTAGGAACTCTCAACAAACGAACGAAAGCTGTGTGCTCTCTTTCGTCTGCTATTCCTCTCTCTTTCTTTTGCAATAGTCGTTTTCACTCCTTTGCCGCTGTGTCCCATAAAAAAAATTAACACTCATAAAGAAGCTGAGAAGCATGGATTTGGAATTGGGATTGGTGCCGCCGCCACTTGAGGTAGACGCAACAAGAACGGAAGCGGAAATTGTTCAAGTCAACTGTATGAGTGCGCCTGTGTGGGCGTGTGTGTGTGTGTGTAGATGTGTAATGATCCTCTGCTGACGGCAGAAGCCGGTAGTTGTTGCCGTTATGAGTATTGCAACAATTTACAAGCAGTTGCAATTATTTTCAGCTTAAACGACAAAACACAAGGAAACAAGTCTTAAGCATCGGTATATCTACTCTGCACCTATACTAGCATCATGCCGGAGCTCGTTATTATTATTATTCTTGTTTTTCTGTTGTTTCCGCTGCTTACTGGTGCTTTTGGCGTCTGATGATTTGCACAAGTTGCAGTTAGATTATGTTTTCATGATGCTCAACCTACGTACTGCGTATGCTGATTTTGAATGTAAAGTGTGAAATGATTAAGAGACTTATGCTCATTTAATTAATATCTTTCGATATTAAAGGCTAGTATTATTAATGTTGATATATAAGACAATATTGCTATAATAGTAAAATTATTTTACCAAGGTCATCTGATTCTATTGGAGCTCTTTGATTAATTAATACACATTAGCAAACGGCTTTAGGTATCATCTAATAAATATGATTATAAAAGTAAAATAAAATAAAATTTTACAACAAAATTTCGAAAAATATTTAGATAAAATACTCATGGTAGCAAAATCGAATCAATAACTTTATCTTTCATTTTAATAAGCGTAGTATCTTCAAGTCGCTGCCCCTTTACAGCTTTACTGTTTCTCAATTAGAAACTTGCATGCCTCTTACTTTCCTTTGCTGCAGCTATGTGTGTATATGTGTAAGTGGGTGTGTATGTGTGTTTTTGTTTCATTTTCACAGTGAACAACCTGCTTTGGCCTGGTTGCCCTTGCTTGTTGCTTGAGTAATAAATCCTGCTCCCATTGCCTTTGCTGTGCATGAGTGTGTGCGGTTGAGTGTGATTCAGTGTATGTTGGCTGGCAGTCCTCCCCTTGCACCCCTCTTGTTGCTGCCACAGTTGCTGCTGCTACTTTGGCATTTTCTTTTTATATTTGCCATGTGAGACGGCAACAACAACTTCTCATACTGCCGGCGTCTTCTCGGCTGCTCTTATGTCGGCCTAAGTAAGTGCACCTAGGGCTACTTATGAAAAATGTAAATTAAAGTTGACTTTTAGGCGCACAATGCCCAGCCACTCGGAACCAGAGCGCCTTTTGGCCAAAAGGCAAAAGCATCAAGAATATTCTGCTTAGTACAGCTGCTACTTGGCTTCACCCTTACTCGTTATAAATGTCATGTGGAAATTTGGATTGGTCTCGCCATGCACGGACAACTCTTAACTAGCTGTAGCGGAAATCGTTTTAAGAACGGAAGTGAAAATTCTGGCAATAACAGTGTCAGCGCTCCCGGCTGCAGCTGAGCGCAACCATCTAAATAAATATCTAACATGGACCATCTGAAGCCAACGTAATCTTTTATTAAAACTGAACAAAAAACGCGACTACAACGCAAATTCATTCAATTGCAAAAAGAAAATTACCCTAAAAAAAACTAAAAGCTAAAAGCAGAACACGAAACACACACAGTACAGAGATACAAAGAGAGCAGAGAGTATAGGCATCTACAAAAGCAACAAGTCGTTATGATTATCTAGAATTAAATAAAGCACACACAGTCCACACACATGCACACATACATATCTAATGGACAGATATACCACACTGCTAGATCTCACTCGGACTCGGACTCTGACCGATGGCCAATGGCAAACGCTCACTTGAGCGTTGGATAAAGTTGCACGCCTCGCTGGGCAGAAGCCGACGCGACCCCGAAACGATCTATGTCATACCGCTCCGATTTCAAAATCCCCTGCCCCCACCTGAACCCGTTCCTCCAACAATTTCATTTCCAAAAGCCCCAAGCGATCGCGCGCGCTATTCACTTTAGAAATTAAGTCAGCAAATGACTTGTAGAATATCAACACATGCTCATGCGACTGTTCGCATCTATCTGTATCTGTGAGATTGTTTTTTTTGTCATTATGGTTATTGTTGTTTGGACATGGACTGGCGACATCAACCGAGCATCCGAGCAACAAGATAATCAAGTGTAATTTATTTCGTATTTGGTGCGCGCCATGCATTTTAAAGCAAACAGAACTTGGACTGTAGCTACGATTATCTCTCTCACGAGTGCAATTTGTCTATTTATTTGAATACACTTGGACAATACCTAGAATAAAAACATTATATATATTTTCAAACAATATTAAATTTATATAAGAACCAGTAAGGATGGAGCTGCAGTCGGACATAACCGTCAAATTGCTTGTGACATATCTTAGCTGTTTCTTATTCGATCGAAACGAAATTCACAGCGTCGATTGAGAATACCATAAACTATGTACAAAGCATTACAAATAAATTGCCCTAAAACTGTGGCTGCAGTAGCTGTTTGCAATTTTCGGGGCAAGTGGAGGAGGTGTCCAACCAACAAAATCGTTATGCTTACTGGTTAGGAGAACCTAAATACCGAATAAGGTGTCTCCAGCTCTTATAGTTGCTGAGATCTAGGTGTTCATAGATACGAACACAAGGACAGACATACGGACAAACAGACAGACGAGCGTGGCTAAATTGATTTGGCTCATCACCCTGAGAAAAAAAACTGGTTTTAACGGGATGGAAAGTAAAAAAAAGCTGAAAATTTTTATAAAAAAACTGAATAAATTGCTGAACGGAAAAAAGTGTTTTAATGTGTTATATAACATTATATTAATGCATTATTTATAATATATTGAGATCATCTAATTCTAAAATGTTGTGCAATTATATTTTAATACTTTTTGGGCAATTCGTAGCTATAAAAATATTTTTTAAACCGAGCTGTGTCTTAAAAATACATAAGAAAAAAAATGTGGACGGAGCAGATCTGTCAGAAAGGCCCGGCTGTAGAATACCCTGTTAGCTCTTAAGCTAAGTACACACGATGCAAGTAATTTGCAGCAAGTTAGTTGCTGCAATGAAATTTGCACGTGTGAACACGAGTGAAACTAATTTTCTGCAAGTAAATAACTTGCTTAAACTGCTTGCAGCAATTTTTTTTGCTTGTCGTGTGTATACATACTTTGTTTTGTCGTTATTTTTGTTGCGTCAACTGCTTGCTTACTTGCCCATGTTGCTTGCTTGCAGTCGCAGAGTTGCAGCAAGTAATATCGTATTTACACTGAGCGATATTGCTACATTATTATCTTTTTTGATTTAAATGCGCTTTTCAGTATAGTCACAAATTGTAAAATAAAATATAAATTTTCACCCATTTTTAATGGGTACATTTAAACATTTAATAAACAGCTGTTTGCTATCGGTATGCCACATTTTTGTATCGAAAATACTAAATTTGTATCGAAATACTAGTCAAGATACGGCCACACTTTCAGCATAATAGTCGAATCTAGGATTATTCGGCAGAATATTCTATTTCGTGATTCGGGCAACATGTGGGATCGCGAGAACACAATTAAATTGATTGATTTGTACGAAAATCATTCTGTTTTGTGGGATGTCTCGTCAGCAGACTACAAAAATAAGTACAAAAAGCAAAGTGCTTATCATGAAATTGCTGAAATAATGGAGAAAAGTGATGATGACATCAAAATAAAAATTCATAATTTGCGCACTCAATTTTTTCAATTTTTTCACAAAACAACTAAACTTTCAAATAAGTGTCACTTGCCTTTCACAAAACAACTAAACTTTGAAATAAGTGTCACTTGCAAGCAAAAAATGAAAACACGTGTAGACATTAACGCAATTAATTGCACGAAATAGCCAAGCAAACGTTTGCGTGCAAGTCAAAAATTGATTCAAGCAAGTAATTTGCTTGCAATATTTGCATAGGTGTAAACATTTGTGCAAGCTGTTGCTGCAAGTTATTTTCAACTTGCTGCAAATTACTTGCATCGTGTATACTTAGCTTTATAGTAGTTGCTGAGATCTACGCACTCATCCACGGACGAACAAACAGTTTGTGAGGACTGCCACGCCTCCTTCTGACAAAGATTCAAAATGCCTTGAAAAACAGTTTATTGCTTTTGTGTGTCTTTTATACCCTGTATCCATTGAAAATTATGTTTCATTTAAGCGCATATCACTGAACTTTGCTGAATAGTAAACTTGCAAATGCTGCAATAAGCTCCACTCTCGTCCTAGTCATTAGTTTTTGTTATATTCCTGCAGCATTGCGAAATAAAGATGATAGTTGGCCATAAACAAGTAAAGGTATTGCAAAATATTTTTTATGTTATTTTAAATTTTACAATTGTAAAGCGACGTATAATTTGATAACTGAATGTGGGAAATTCGGGCTCGACGTCGAGCAATGGGAGATTTTTAATGGAAAAATTATGGCAGTGGTCAGATATTGAGATAAATATTGATAAAAACAGTGATAATAGTGTTACTTTTTCATAATTTTCATGTAACTAATGGCAATATTAAAAAAAGCAGAAAAAAAGCCAAATAAATTTTCAAACATATCCAGAATTCCCGCTTCCCGCCATTCTTGAATTTCTCCCGCTGCTGGCCTTAACACGTTCTACCCGGCGCATTTTTGCCCTGTTTAACGAAACTTTTCTACTGCGGAATAGTTTTCGGTATTATTATTATAATTTCCAATATATTGTGTTTTATTTCTTTAAAGTATGTCTCTTTCTAGTATAGTTTTTGAATTAAAAGTAGAAACATTTGTGGACTATCGGTGGTACACGCCGCCAGATAAATAAACATGCCTGTGTCCCACCGGTGGTACACGCCGCCAGATAAGCGCACTGCCTGTGTACCACCGGTGGTACACGCCGGGTGAAACTTGTTAAAAAAAATGCCAAATATGACGGAAAAAAAGCGGAATTGGCAACCCTGGTCTGCCACGCCTTTGGTTACCTTCCCCCCCTTCCCCCGCAAATCACAAAAAGCTACTGTAGCCACAGTTTGCAAGCTATTGATTTGTAATTTGGAGGGGGTTGGTGTGGAGGGGGTGGTGTGCCTTGGGTAGCTTAGTGTGTGTGCCTCTGATTGTGTTTGTATGTACACATACTCAAAGTAAAGGGTCTCCTACTGGCGGTTACGTCCGACTGAGGCCTTCTGTCCATCTGATCAGCCCCGTCCATATATTTGGTATGTAGATAGATGCATACCAAACAAAGATTATTTCAAATGTTCGATACTACTCTTCCTTTAAGCCCTAATTGATAACAATAGAATAACAAGCGTAATAATAAACTGTTGAAAATATTTAAACAGAAATATGGACTGGGCAGATCAGTCGGACGGATTTTCTAATGTACCGCATACAGTAATAAAGCTATTGTTTTCATAAACAATATAAACCGAATCAATAACTTGTTGCCAGCACACCATACATAATAACTTAGTTTCAAATTTCATCGGGTCTACACGATCTGTTCAAGTTGTAGTAGATTTCGTCATTCTCCTGGATTGGGTCGCATGTCTCACATGGCGAAATCATTGAAGCATCGCTTTACACTAGCCAGCGCTGGTGTAATTCAGCAATAACTCGTTAAAGTCTAGTATATCGAGTTGTGTGAATGTGCGACACTATAGTCATTGCGTAAGCAGTGAGGCTGACGCTTAATAGCTTTGGTATGACTGTAGGCGCAGAGTAAATGTATGAATGTAGGAACGAAGGAATGAATGAGTGCAAGAGTGAAACACATTCGATTCCCACGTGTTGAACGGCAGCAGAACGGCACCAACAAGTGGCACACCCTTGGCCGTGCTCACACCCATAGAAGTCGTAAACCCAACTTGCCATATAGCACGCACCAAAGGGGGAACCTGCGACATACATAAATACATATTAAAAAGACAACAACCAACTCCGAGCAGAACGGAACTGTAAAGTACACAGAATTTAATAATATGCGAGAAAACGAAACAAAACCTGAAAACTGAAAACTGAAAAGCTGAAAAAAGGTGAAATCGTCGCGCATGAAGCAAAGTTCCGATGCCGTTGTCGATGCTGCTGAAAAGCCGCAGACAGAGCACGGGACAAATTGGTAAAGTGGAAAGCGAAGGTGGTCCAATGGCCACTGCAAATCTTTCAAGAGTAGTTCCGCTCTTTTGTTATGACCCCCATGGCACCACATCCGCTTCAACTTGCCACACTTGCCTGATGCCACGAGGAACAGCTGTGCGCACCTGTTCGCCTATGAGACAGCACGCACAGATTTCTCTTGCAGATTAACTATGCAATTTAATGGGTACAATTAAGAGCCGTGATGGGCGTGGTAGTGGGCGTGAAAGCTGCGGTACAGACAAGCTTGAGGGGAATCTTCCCCATGCGATCACACCGGAAGTAGGCTCCATTTTGTTGGACTGAGTATTAGACTGTTTGTGCTTCTTGTTGCGCATTGGTCAAAAGCAAAGCGAAAGAGAGAGTAGACTCGAATTGAACTTAATAATACTCAGCAATGCGACTATTGTGGTAGCTGCTCCACAAAGTTTCGTTCCACTGTATGAGCACACTGTGACGTTGTGTAAGTGTGTGTGTGTGTGGTGGGGGGGGGGGGTTTCTATGAGTGTGAGTGTGTTTGGTGGGTGTATTTCTTTGCGCTTCCATAAGCAGCACGCCTAGGCGAATCACTAGCGTAACGAATCCAACGTGGGTACCCGGCATGTCAGCGTAATCGCCTTCTGTTTTCCCACCTCGCACCGCCCCTCCGCATTTCCCATTTAAGGCGGTTCGTCTTCTTGTGTGCCTCACAATTGATTTCGCCGCGTTTTGTATTTGTCGTTAGTCGTCGCTTGGCTGCCTCTTTATAGCGACGCGTTGCTTTGATTTAGTCAGAGCTCGCAGTTCTCAGTTCTGAATTCTCTGTTCTCAGTTCTCAGTTCCCCTATCACTTATCTTTCATAAAACGCATTGGCCGTCATGCACAGCGCTGATTAACTTGCAAGTTTTGTTGAATTTTCATTGGTTGTTCAGTTTATGGGGCTGGGACCGCGATGATCTGGCTCGTGTCGAGCATTTGCTTAGATTTCGGCAACTTTTATGTGAATAGGGAGACCTAATCAATAAATCACTTCAAGGTTTTCTTAATTAAAACTTTCTGACCAACAACAAACCACAGAATAGCTCTCTTTCTACAAAAAAGTTTTCTACATGCCATAAAAAAGAGAAAAATAAAAAAAGAAAAATTGATTAACGGCCAGAAGACCACAAAAGGAAGAAAGGACTGACTCAACTTGAGCTCAGGACGCACCAAACACTGCTAGTAAAGTTTCAAACCCATTCCAATAAGAAACAAATATTTCAACTTTAGCAAGAAACTACCCAGAGGTGAATGGAAAAACTAAAAACTGAAAACTATTAAACGCTTTATTCAACCAGAAAATGAGACAGAATAGTTTACCAACTAAGGCGTCCCAAAGAAGCTCAAATATGTTCAACTTGGCCTTTAATTAAGGGTAGGACAAGAAAAACGTCTACATCCAAAATAAATGGAAGCGAAAAAACACAGAATAAGGCTAATTGGCTGCCGTGAAAAGCACAATGAAAACGAAACGAAGGGAAACTCCTGGAAAATGCTCTTAAATGACCGCACAACGACATGAAAAATCAAAAGAAATCATTATGAATCTTAGGAACGACCTCACTTGACATTTGTAACCGCTTAAACTGGCCACACTTATTACGATTTTTGCTTTCTTCTGTACATCTTGAAATGTTTATCCAGGCCAAACAATGAAAGCGACAAGCAAAAAAGGTAATGGCGTTGACAATTCAAGCGTTGGCAATAGAGATGCTCTCGTGACGGCACGAAATCGCACGAAATCGCTCAAGTAGCGGCGTTAACATAAACATTTCATAAATTTGAAAATTCTCAGACGTAACCGACAGTAGGAGACCCATTACAAACACAATCAAAGGTACATGAACACAAAGCTACGAACGTACGTATGGAACAGGCACCTAGAGCCGCAAATTGAATGTGGCATATCTTTACTGTAATGATCGTAATGAAATGCACAGCATCGGTGGAAATTGTCATGGACTACGTACATATATATATATATATATATACATATATATTATATTATATATATTAATGAAAAGTATAATCTTACATTACGGTATAAAAAAGGTTTTGTGGCTGCACAAGTTGTAGAAAATTGGACAGCACTATAGGAATGCAACTTCTTTCTATAAATATAAAATGTTGAATACGATGTTTTTATGGATCTCAATCATCTTACGTTACAAGATTATGTCACGAACCATATATTTCCACTACTTAATTGTTAAATGAATACAATTTTTATTTTGATTTTGGGCAACAATTTTGAAAAATATACAAATCATCCACAATTATAAAGTATATTCAAACCTTACATACTCATTATTAAATTGTTATTGGATAAATAAACACTAATACAAAATTGTATAGGGTTTAATTTTAATTTTGTCTTTATATTTTGTCATAAAATACTTTAATTGATAACTTCTTCTAGTAAGCTCGTGTCACGAAAAAAAAACTTCGCACGCTCCAAACACTAGCATACTGTACACTCACTAAAAAATTCTTCGAGCACCCAAAACTTTTTTCCTGGGGCTATTGGTATAATGTTTGTGGACGAAAGCAACCCACAAGTCACACTCAAGGCGTTGGCCAGACACTTGAAGGCCAATGCTAAAGACAAATCCACCCTCAATTAGTTACTGGAGAGACCTGACTTCCTGCCAAAGACGTTGGACCGTCGCAGTTGCCTGTAATCCCCATGTTCTTTGGATTTAATTTTTGTTTTGCTTCTGTCTTGGTTTGAACTTGTGTTCATTTTGAAGGGCATTTAAATGTTCGTTTGGAATAATTTTACCGCAAATTAGCCTTTGTTTTACCCATAAAGACTTTACTGATTAGAACTAGAGATCAAATTACCATGGAACTTCCGTTAAAAGTTTCTTTGGGAAAGAAGCCAAGCCTTATACGGAAATATGACTATTTGAATGGATTTTAACTTATCCAATCGAAACATTGATTGTCAGGAGCGATAAATCTTATACACCCGCCCCATGAAAAGCCCGTTCATTATCCTACTTTGGCAAACCCTATCTAATCAGCGATGGTACGCGTTTCCAGTTATGATATTGACTTGTTTGTATTTACTTTACTATTTCAATTGTTATCAGCTCGATATTTGTTCACCTACCCTTTAAGCAAACAATTATCCATGATTCTCTGTTTGCAGTCAAATCGAATGCACTCAGTACGAGTATAGCATAGTTTGACCTGTTTTAATATGCATAACTCATACACATACCAAATATATATTTTTATTTTCAAACCATTACCTGTTAACCCGCCAATACTTCCGCTTAACAAATGAAACATACTTCTTCCGTTTTCAATGAGCCCAAGTCCAATAGGTCCAGCACCCTTATTCTAGTTGGCCCTGTTGCAGTCCCTATCCCAGGCCCTACCCTTGGGTTGATCACTGACTCGGTTTAGTTCCCACCATAAATTCGGCTACCCTTTCAGCGTTTCCCGGATATTGTTATGTTCCAGCCATTGCGACCCTCTTTCCTTCCGTTGCTCAACGCCTACGCTGTTTTCCCTTCGTTGCTGTTAGTGCTGTTATTGTTGTTGTTCCAATTGCTGTTTAACGAATTTAAAATAGTGCAAAATGATTGCGGTTCCGTGTTAGGTTTGCCAGTTGCCGTTCTTATTGCTGTTGTTAGTTATGCCTCTCTGTTTAAGTCCACACTTCCACCTCAACTTAATGGAAGGCCAGCACGCAAGAACTGTATGTCATAGAACACAATTTTACGTCAACCTTACAGTTTTGCAAGCATACGCAAGCCAATTGGAATTGTTTTCGAAATTACGAACAATTGCAGAGTTCAAAGAATTTCAAACCTCAAACAACGTCGGAGAAGTGGATTTATTCCAGTAGTAGACAATGTCTATTAGATATTGCATGCGTTCGAAAGAAAATAAAAGTATTTCTGATATTCGAAATAAAAACAGGGTTCATAATTTTGGGAGAATGTATGTAACTTACAGAAGGAGGCGTGGCAGACCCCACACTATAATAATAATAAAATTTTAAAGAACTTTTTCTAACCCCTGCGTATATATAATTGATATTGCCAATATCGTAAGGATTTTTGGATTCGTTCTTACTAACAATAGTTAAACACTATCGGACCCTTATATCTTAATGCTTTTTTCACTTCAGGCTTAAACATTCCATCATTCAGTAAGTTCGAATTAGAATCTAGGACGACTGCAGATTTATCTGTTTTTTTTGAATATTCTTTTTAAAAAATAGGTTTATTGTTATTAAAAACATTTATTTAGAATTTATTAACAATTCAACCACATCTTTAGAGATAAATTCCATACAAAACCACAATTTAATTAATGCACATGTCAAATGAAAATTTAAATGTAACATGTACTAAACAATTTAAAAGCCTTTTTACTGAAATATTCAACTACATACAGTAATTTTTATTGCAAATAATTCATTACAATCGAATACATTAGTAACTAAATCGAGACATATATTTCTATGAATACACAGTTAAATATACTCTACTATCACTCATAAGTCTAAAGTGAAGTTATTTTTACTTTATCTTTCCTTACTTCAATTTTTTACTTTTTTGTACTTGCAAATCTGGTATCGTCTAAGTTGAGACGCACCTTTGAATACGGACATCTACTTCTGTATATATGTGCTACTTGGTTATGTTCTTGCGGTGCTCGGATGAGTCCTTCTCGTTTAGGATCACACGACGACCGAAACGTGCCGTCAATTTGGAGAAGAAACCCACGCGAGAAGCCGGCTTTGTGTCATCCGCAGAAAGTGGTGCCCCCTGATAACCGTCTTCGTCAATGTTGGCCGTACCACCACGACCGTGTTTAGTACCCCGCCCTTGCCCAAAGTGGAACGTCGCCCGAGCAACATTGCTGCGTGTAAAGTGTTTATCCGAAGGCTTTTCCGAAGATATCAGTTTGGGACTGGCACATGCAACGGCACTGGATGCAGCGGCTTGTCCACTGACAATTTTTAAACGCTCCAACAGATGTCTATCCGTGGGCGATCTGGGAGGTTGCAATGGAGTAGACGGCGTCGATGAAGTTGGGGTGCAACTCTCAGCCTTTTCATAGACCGTCATTGGTCGTCGCCCTGAGCCTTGGTAGCAAAATCGTTGCGGCGTATTGGCCAGCTTCTGGGCCTGGGCCTGTTGTCGCTGGGTGCTCAGTAACGTTGGCTTCACATCGACGCTTCCACTCGGGGTGCTGCTCGTTGTACGCCTGTTCTGAGGTGTTTGAGGTGATTGCGTGCGGACCGGGTGATGGCTGGAGGTGGTCTTTCGGGCGGGCGTGCGTCGAGTAGGTTTCGCTGGAGGCACACAAGTGGATGACGGGTTTGTGCTAGAAACCAATGCATTGGCAACACGCGGAGGTAACGGACGATTTGATGCCAAGCTCTTCTCAAGGGGCAGCGTGACCTGCACAGAACTTGGTACTGCAGTATGGCCCGCATGGCTAGAAGAGCTTTCTGTTAAGGATGACTCTGCCGTGGGCTGCCGGGAACTCCGTGGCTTAGCTACGCCGAGCAACATGTAACTGCAGTAGATGTCATCAAATGCTTGGGTTTTCAGAGCAGTCTCTACATCACGTCGCTTGTACCCCATTGCGACCAGCACATCTAGTCGTACGGCGTCCTGTAGCTCGACGGGTTTCTCTTGAAATGGCCGTAGACGATCCGAGTCCTCGTACCCTATATTAATCCACTTGTCGTTCATGGCAGCATTGAGAGTGGAACGCTTTCCAGGATTCAGAACGAGAAACTTGCGCATCAAATTCTCACAATCCATGGATATATAGTAGGGTACTCGGTACTTTCCTCGGAGCACTCGTTCTCGTAGTTCCTTCAGCGTACCGCCATCGAAGGGTAAGGAACCACTAACCAACGTGTAGAGTACGACACCTAGAGACCAGGCATCCACTTCAGGTCCCGCATATTTGCGACCCATGAAAAGCTCCGGGGCTGCATAGGGCGGACTCCCACAGAACGTCTCCAGCTGAGAATTGGGATTGAAAGTATTACCAAAACCGAAATCCGCTATTTTAATGTTCATATGTTGATCAAGCAGCAGATTCTCAGCCTTTAGATCGCGATGAACCACAAACTTGCTGTGACAATATTGTATAGCCGAGACGAGCTGGCGGAAGATGACTCTAGCTTCCCGCTCCCTCATTCTACCATTTTTCACCAGATGGTCGAACAGCTCTCCCCGACTCGCGTACTCCATGATAAGGTAGAGTGTGCGCTCCGACTCAATCACCTGGAAGAGTCGCACAATGTTCGGTTGATTCAGCAGCTTCATGATGCGCACCTCCCGATAAAGCTTTTGCCTGGCACTGCTGTTGAGCTGTGTCTTGTCAATCACCTTGATTGCCACCTCGCGACCTGTGGGAACATGTACAGCGAGTTTGACCTTTGCAAAGTTGCCTTTGCCCAGGGTCTTGATGATCTTGTACACTCCATTGCCGTTGCCATTCACATACGATTGCAACTTGAGATCCGCTCCACTGTTCATTCCATCTGTCGCATCCTGTTCGGATGCTTGTTGACTGCTCAGTCGAACCGTGGCGTTGCTGGGCGTGGCTGGTTCAGCCTTGGCTCCACTTGAGCTTGCACTGCCTATGTCTTTGCCTTGGGCTGTGGGTGTGCCTGTGGTTATGGCAGTAGCAATTGTAGTACTTGTTGTTGCTGCAGTGTTCGAGGTTTTTTGGTTGCTGTTGAAGTTCTCTTTTTCAGATGTTTTAAACGATTTTGGGGCTTTTTCATCTACTGCTGCCGCTGCTGCTTTTGTTTTCGCCACACACTCATCTGCCAAGTTACACTCAATTTCTAAATGTTTGTCTGTCGACATTCTAAACAATAAATTTCGTACAGTAACTCGAAACAAAAAGCTATAAAGATATAGACATAAGTCAACTAAAAACAACAATGTATAGCCCAGCACGCGCTCTCTAATCGTCCAAGGAGGGTTCCAGGTGCAGCGTGTCGGGGGTTTCTGGTTTCAATTCTTTGCGCATGCCGCGCACGCGCTTCGTATCGGTATTGGTAGACTCCTACCCTCAAGGCGTTGTTGTTGGCTCGTCAGATCGTTAGTCGTTTTCGTAGTCGTGCCTCTGTACATCTGCTCTTTTTCGACACCCTCCTATCGTAAGCTTTAAGATAAGAACCACAAAGGGAACTGCGCCTGGCGCGTGTGCCTAACCCTCACTGTTCAGCTGCCAATGCATGGCTGATAAGCGCGTACTCGTTCTCCTCGTAGTACTCGTCCTCGTTCTCCTCCCCGTCGTAGGATCGTTTTAGTCGTTTTTGATATTGTTGTCTCGACCGTCAGCTGCAACAACCCCAGCGACAGCGTCGAGGCAATCGCAATGGCTTCTTATCCTTCAATCCTCTGTTAATGATGACGTTGCTGGTTGGAGCGTTTGATGTGAGGTTCTGTGTGCCTTAAATTTTCATTTCGTGTACATAATATGAAAATGTCAACGAAAAAGTCTGCAAAGAGAAAAGTAAACTTTTAGTACAGGTGATAAAAAGAACTGATAAAAATAAAAACAAACTTATAATTGTCAAGCGACTGTTTATTCATTTTATTAAAATAATTCTTAAATCCTTTTTTCTTGATATTAATTAAGTACAGTTAGTAAAACGATAATTTTTATATTTCTATCAAATATGAGTTTCGATAAGTTAAAAACCTATTGTCAACACAAAAAAATAAAAACAAATTATCAATATCATCCTAAATAAATAAAAAAATAAATCCAAAATATTATTGTTTTATTGTTTCATAATCAGTTTTTACTAATATTGAGAAATATATTACATATAGACATTTCCATAGTTGCACACAGTACATTCGTACTCATTCAAAGCAAAAAAAACCGTAAAAACGAAGCAATTTTTTTTCTTATGAAAGGCTTAACATATAGCATTTTATTAGCTCTTTCATTGGTGGAAAGATTGATTTTGGGTAAGTTTTCATTTTTAAGAAAATTGCAAAATTCAAGTGATTCGCACGGGACACGGAACGGTAGTGGCTTGTGAGGTCAACCAATTCAGTCGCCAATTTTGGCGAATCCAGTGGCAATATTTTAGTGCAACAAATTTTAAACTCTTGTGCATTGATACCTCTTGAAAATGGTTATGATTTTTTTTAAAGATAGCTTGCATTTTTTTAAATTAAATTTGAAGTAAACCGTGCACGAAACGCTTTTTATCATCACATTTTTATGTTATTGTTATTTTTTTGTTGGAAAATAACTAACTAACAAAAAAAAAAGAATTTATTTATTTTAAGTGAGTGATTTAGAAAAGTAAATGACAAAGCATAATCCTTTTTTTTAAGAAGTTGTTTTCAAAACAAAACATGCCCTAGAAACATCACAATAACAACAAATGCGTTTGCGCGACTTTGCATTAAAATATTATGAAAACTGTAATAGCTAATTTTAAAATTTTTTTAAATTTGTTATATTTAAAAATTTTTTAAAGCATCCTTGTTAAAAAATTTAATTTTTAAGAACTTGTAATTTTTTGGCCGCGGTGGAACTTTCTGTGGAAATGCCCATATGTAAAAATAAAAATATTTTACTTATAGCAGGCATGACAAATAATAATTATGAGTTTAATTAATTAAAGACCAAAAAAAATTTTTTTATTGTATAACGGAAAATTTGTAAATAAAAATCAAATTTGTTAAAAAAAAATTAAATATTGTTAAAGGAATGTTGCCAATCTCAACTTATCTGTAGTCCGTTTCTTTTTTCGGATATTAATTAATTATGGGTATTGTTTTATTATAAATTTAAAACAAATACCCATATACCATTTAACATTACAATTTTCATAAAATTCCATAATTAATTTGGGTGAATTTGCGCTTATTCCGAGCAATAGGCTTTCGTGGTATCTGTTTTATCCTTCCCGATCCACTTCTTACATTTTTACTGTAATTTTTTTATTTATTGTTTTAAGCTTCACATGTATGGAATTTAGTGAACTACTAATAGCTTGATAAACCATTATTAAATTATCGAAATTTGCTCTAGTATTTAAAATCAGACACGAAAAACTAAATGGCTGAAAGTTGCTGAATAAATCGAAAAAATGGCTAAATATGTGGCTAATAGCATGTTAAAAAAATGGCTAACCAGCTCTAAAAGCAGCTAGATCTGCACCGTCCAAATTTTTATAAACTAATAAATTTATTTTAAGTAACAAAAATTAAAAACAAAAGTTGCGTTCCAAACTTTATTATAAAAATTAAAAAAATTAATTCTTTATTTTTAAACCCTTTACTTTAAAAAAGGGTCTAACTTAGTGCAAAGAGGAAATGTGTGTAACACCCAGAAGGAGGCCACGCCTCATAAAGTAGATATATTCTTGATCAGGACGACAAGCCGAGTCGATATAGCCATGTCCGTCCGTCCGTTGGTCCGTCATTCCGTCTGTCTGTCTGTATGAACACCTGGATCTCAGCAACTATAGAGATACCATATTTTAGATTTTGGATACTTTCCCCCCTTCCACACAAACCGCAAAAAGCTGCTGTTTGCAAGCTATTGATTTGTAATTTGGTATTTAACTAGTTGATACCATTCTCTATTGATGTTGTAAATTGCGATTGGATAAGAAACAGTCAAGATATGCTACAAATAGTTTGCCACACTAGGCAGAGGGGGGGTGGTGTGTCAGGCATATGCGACTAGTTTCGTGCGAGTGCCTCTTTTCGTGTTTTGTGAGTA
This sequence comes from Hypselothyrea guttata, assembly GCA_035045125.1. Classification (NCBI taxonomy): domain Eukaryota; kingdom Metazoa; phylum Arthropoda; class Insecta; order Diptera; family Drosophilidae; genus Hypselothyrea; species Hypselothyrea guttata. Next base: position 3,730 of record JAWNNJ010002196.1, on the reverse strand, counting down.
CCTATAAACAAAGTTAAGGGTCTCCTACTGTCGGTTACGTCCGACTGTAGCCTCCGTCCCACTCATCTGCCCAGTCCATTTATTTATATATTGTTGGGAATTTTTATGAATGGTAGGTTATTTCAAAAATTAATTCATATTTCAGTATTTTCCAGTATACAAATTTGCCAGTAGCGATATATTATATTTAAGTATTTCGCTTCACTGTGCATTTACTTATTTTCCTATTTGCTCTTACTTCTTGCTTCGCTCTCCAACCCCTAATGCACTTTTCTTGATTCTCTCTTACATTTTGTATATTCGTATCCTGCGATCCGCAACCGCAGCTACCTACCCGAACTACCCTAACATCTTTAGCTACCTAGCTGCCAGAAAATTTAAAAACACACTCAACCAACAACTACAACAAAGGAACTGGGACTGGTCCCTAATCTGGCTTTTCTTTTCTCCTCATCGTTCGTGCGTCCTGTACGACAACGTGTAACAATTTCTCGTTTCTCGCTTTGAACTCGCCACATGTGTTCTGGCTTTGGCTCTGGACCTGAACCTGGTCGTGTTCTTGATTCTGCTTGTTTTGTTTTCCTTTTATATCGCCACGGTTTATTGCTGTCGTTGTTGTTGTAGCAACATTTGCTTAATTTTTCCCTCGTCATACCCTCATCCGCATCCCTGTTGGTTTGCCGGCTATAGCCAACATTTGTCCTATCGTCCTTGGGTCGCATGCAGCGGTATTATCGTCTCCTTTTGTGCTTCCTCTTCTTAGTTTGTGCCCGTCTCTGTTCCCTTCTTTGACTGTGTGCGTATGTGTATGTATGCCTCTTTCATGCTTAATTCAATTGCAGCTGCCTCTTTTATGAGTTTATTTTGATTTCGTTTGCCTGCGATTCGCAAGCCCAACAACATTTGCCACAACAACAAAAAACAACAATACACACTTGTAACTACGAAATCTCACAAATAACACACATTTCAATATTTACTATAAGATTTAGTTGCAGCTACCAAGTGTTTCCATTTTGCAACATGCAAAGTATCTGGCAGATACATTTGCAGCTGTCAAGTTCAATGGACCCTAAATGCTTGTTCCCCCACACAAGATACAGTTATCCATTCGCGTTGGTCCCATACGCAGAAAATGCATGTGCTGGGTCAGGCGCAATGGCGGGGGGATCTTCAGGAAGACATCAAGACTCAAGTGTTGCCTCTTTATGTTGGCTTTGTTAAAGCTGCTTCTTCCTTTCGCTGATTCTATTTTGATTCACATTCTCCAATGCGTTTCTTGGCCACAACCCTCTCTCGCTTCCACCATCAACTGTCTCTCCTACGTATGTTCTCACTCATCTCTGCCTCTCTCTTTTGCTGTTTTCCTGTTTTACTACTTTGTGTTTTTCCCTTGCCACTGAGTCATCGCCAGGAAAGAACCCGCAGCTTGAAACGCCAATGGCAGTTCTTGGTCTTCGTTTTCCATTAAGCATTTGAGTTCTTCGTCTATTCTCTTTCTCTGGTTTTTCATCGTTCTCTGCCCTTGGCTTCGGCTTCACTCACTTACGTATACATACGTATGTACATATGTATACTTAAACTTCATTAGCAGCCTGGCATTGCTTAATTGTTTTATTGTCTTCGCTTTGACACAATTTCTTTGAAGCATTTCTTGTTTTTTCTCTACACAACACGTTATTTTCTTCGGAGAGCATGCAGTCAACCGCGATTCCCAATGGACTATTTGGCATTCGATCGCTTTGCTTATTAATAAACGCCTCTTTAATTGCAAAGAAGTACGCCCACTTTAACAGACGGACAGCAACAGCACTGAAATCAAGGCAGACGATAAACTCGCAGACCTTATCAGGCATCTGCCAGAGTTCCCCTGCTCCCCACGGAGCATTCTTATCTTCTGCTTTAACGCATCGCAAAGACCAAAGCAGCGTCAAAATAATTACACATTTTACTTACATTTTGTTGTGTTGTTCTCCCGTTCGTTGTCCGTTCCCCCGGCATCAATCAAAAATAAATTAGTGCTAATCCACGCATGTGCAGCCCGCAACGTGCTCTTTGCGCATCGACACTGCGCGACGAACCTCAAGAGACAGAGCGCGTCGTTGTACTAAACGCGCAACTCAAGTGCCAAGCAGAGGCACAGGCCGAGACCCCGTTCCAAATCCCATGTGCAAAGAGGAGCGAGAGAAGAGGCAGAGAGAATCTTGAGTTTGTGCCATAAGGAAATGAAAGACGACGAGAGAGCCAGAGAGCGAGCGCAAAGCGGAGCGCGCACTGAGAACGTACGAGCGTCACAAAGCGACAGTGTTGCCAGGTACTGAGCGCTTAAATAGGCTAGATTTTGCGTAAAAATAGGCTAAAATAGGCCAAAAATAAAAAAAATATGCTAAAAAACAAGCTATATATTAAAATGCACGAAAATGTACCAAATTATACGAATTTTAATGCCTTTATTCAATTAAACAGGTTACAAAATTGTCTTTTCTATTAAGACAGATATTTTGATTGTATTAGTCCCAAGTTGTTGACAAATTTTCTGCATCTTTTGGGACGAGGAATTAGCCTATCAATTTTGGGATACCAAATTCTTGGAAAATTTCATTATAACAGCAAGACTCTTCTTCGCAACCGGGAAACGCCGCGGCTCGCCGTCCACTACCCATTTTGGAGTTATTAAATCAATTTTATAATATACCTAAATAATTTAACAATATTTAAGTGAAAATGCCACGAAAATTGGAATCAGATGCTCCTATTAAAAAGTATGGCCAAGCCAAATGAGCTCTCTCGAAAAAAAATAAATAAAAAACGGTAAACATAACATAAAAGTAATATTTGTGAATGATATAAAATACAAGACTTATCATTTAAGACCAAAAATTATGAATTTTGGATGTATAACAAGCCAGTTATGATCGGACAAAGTTGTCAATTTTAAGTGTGCTATTTCTATGGCCATGGCTGTATATAGTTTGTGGGGTCTGGCACATCTCCTTCACCCTGTTAAATACATTATGACAAAGTTATTAACCCTGTTTTTCCCATTTTTCAATGGGTACAGGTTATAAAAATATGCTACAATATTTTTAAAAATATGCTAGATTTATGGCTATAGGCTATTTACAAATTTTATAGGCTAGATCATTTAAAAATAGGCTAGATCTAGCCTGAAATAGGCTAAACTGGCAACACTGCAAAGCGAACGTGCGAGTGAGAGTCTTGGTCTCTTCTTGTGCTCTCCTTGCATTTGCCCATTACACGCTCATTCATCATGCGGCTTCTTCTTTGCTTCTCGCTTTCGCTCAATCGTTGAAGGTCGTTGTGTTTCCTTGAGCGCTTCTTGAGCCATGACGTCACAGGTAGTTAACGATGACGCCTTTACTGGGAAGGGGAAACGCTCGCCGTGGCCAGCAACAACAATGCTCTTCTTCGTCTTCGTGCTCGTCTTCGTTTTTGGGTTCGTGGCAGCAATCGGCTCTTTTGCTTCGCTCTCGTCTCGTACTCGCCTTCGGCTTGCGGCGAATTTACTGTCAAATTTCCCTTTGTAGTGGTTCAACATCTTCTCCTCAAACTTTGTTGGTGTGGGTTTTCTTCGACATAGTGTTTGCCTTGTTGTTGTGGTGGTAGTTCGCGGGTGTGTGTGAGTGTGTGTGTGTGTTGCCGTTTTCTTATTCGCCCCTCGTTTGTTTTGCTTGTATTATCTTATCGCTCTATCAGGTGTCTGTGGGTC
>JAWNNJ010002194.1:0-314070 GCA_035045125.1 Hypselothyrea guttata | reverse complement strand
GTAAGTTTTCATTTTTAAGAAAATTGCAAAATTCAAGTGATTCGCACGGGACACGGAACGGTAGTGGCTTGTGAGGTCAACCAATTCAGTCGCCAATTTTGGCGAATCCAGTGGCAATATTTTAGTGCAACAAATTTTAAACTCTTGTGCATTGATACCTCTTGAAAATGGTTATGATTTTTTTTAAAGATAGCTTGCATTTTTTTAAATTAAATTTGAAGTAAACCGTGCACGAAACGCTTTTTATCATCACATTTTTATGTTATTGTTATTTTTTTGTTGGAAAATAACTAACTAACAAAAAAAAAAGAATTTATTTATTTTAAGTGAGTGATTTAGAAAAGTAAATGACAAAGCATAATCCTTTTTTTTAAGAAGTTGTTTTCAAAACAAAACATGCCCTAGAAACATCACAATAACAACAAATGCGTTTGCGCGACTTTGCATTAAAATATTATGAAAACTGTAATAGCTAATTTTAAAATTTTTTTAAATTTGTTATATTTAAAAATTTTTTAAAGCATCCTTGTTAAAAAATTTAATTTTTAAGAACTTGTAATTTTTTGGCCGCGGTGGAACTTTCTGTGGAAATGCCCATATGTAAAAATAAAAATATTTTACTTATAGCAGGCATGACAAATAATAATTATGAGTTTAATTAATTAAAGACCAAAAAAAATTTTTTTATTGTATAACGGAAAATTTGTAAATAAAAATCAAATTTGTTAAAAAAAAATTAAATATTGTTAAAGGAATGTTGCCAATCTCAACTTATCTGTAGTCCGTTTCTTTTTTCGGATATTAATTAATTATGGGTATTGTTTTATTATAAATTTAAAACAAATACCCATATACCATTTAACATTACAATTTTCATAAAATTCCATAATTAATTTGGGTGAATTTGCGCTTATTCCGAGCAATAGGCTTTCGTGGTATCTGTTTTATCCTTCCCGATCCACTTCTTACATTTTTACTGTAATTTTTTTATTTATTGTTTTAAGCTTCACATGTATGGAATTTAGTGAACTACTAATAGCTTGATAAACCATTATTAAATTATCGAAATTTGCTCTAGTATTTAAAATCAGACACGAAAAACTAAATGGCTGAAAGTTGCTGAATAAATCGAAAAAATGGCTAAATATGTGGCTAATAGCATGTTAAAAAAATGGCTAACCAGCTCTAAAAGCAGCTAGATCTGCACCGTCCAAATTTTTATAAACTAATAAATTTATTTTAAGTAACAAAAATTAAAAACAAAAGTTGCGTTCCAAACTTTATTATAAAAATTAAAAAAATTAATTCTTTATTTTTAAACCCTTTACTTTAAAAAAGGGTCTAACTTAGTGCAAAGAGGAAATGTGTGTAACACCCAGAAGGAGGCCACGCCTCATAAAGTAGATATATTCTTGATCAGGACGACAAGCCGAGTCGATATAGCCATGTCCGTCCGTCCGTTGGTCCGTCATTCCGTCTGTCTGTCTGTATGAACACCTGGATCTCAGCAACTATAGAGATACCATATTTTAGATTTTGGATACTTTCCCCCCTTCCACACAAACCGCAAAAAGCTGCTGTTTGCAAGCTATTGATTTGTAATTTGGTATTTAACTAGTTGATACCATTCTCTATTGATGTTGTAAATTGCGATTGGATAAGAAACAGTCAAGATATGCTACAAATAGTTTGCCACACTAGGCAGAGGGGGGGTGGTGTGTCAGGCATATGCGACTAGTTTCGTGCGAGTGCCTCTTTTCGTGTTTTGTGAGTACCTATAAACAAAGTTAAGGGTCTCCTACTGTCGGTTACGTCCGACTGTAGCCTCCGTCCCACTCATCTGCCCAGTCCATTTATTTATATATTGTTGGGAATTTTTATGAATGGTAGGTTATTTCAAAAATTAATTCATATTTCAGTATTTTCCAGTATACAAATTTGCCAGTAGCGATATATTATATTTAAGTATTTCGCTTCACTGTGCATTTACTTATTTTCCTATTTGCTCTTACTTCTTGCTTCGCTCTCCAACCCCTAATGCACTTTTCTTGATTCTCTCTTACATTTTGTATATTCGTATCCTGCGATCCGCAACCGCAGCTACCTACCCGAACTACCCTAACATCTTTAGCTACCTAGCTGCCAGAAAATTTAAAAACACACTCAACCAACAACTACAACAAAGGAACTGGGACTGGTCCCTAATCTGGCTTTTCTTTTCTCCTCATCGTTCGTGCGTCCTGTACGACAACGTGTAACAATTTCTCGTTTCTCGCTTTGAACTCGCCACATGTGTTCTGGCTTTGGCTCTGGACCTGAACCTGGTCGTGTTCTTGATTCTGCTTGTTTTGTTTTCCTTTTATATCGCCACGGTTTATTGCTGTCGTTGTTGTTGTAGCAACATTTGCTTAATTTTTCCCTCGTCATACCCTCATCCGCATCCCTGTTGGTTTGCCGGCTATAGCCAACATTTGTCCTATCGTCCTTGGGTCGCATGCAGCGGTATTATCGTCTCCTTTTGTGCTTCCTCTTCTTAGTTTGTGCCCGTCTCTGTTCCCTTCTTTGACTGTGTGCGTATGTGTATGTATGCCTCTTTCATGCTTAATTCAATTGCAGCTGCCTCTTTTATGAGTTTATTTTGATTTCGTTTGCCTGCGATTCGCAAGCCCAACAACATTTGCCACAACAACAAAAAACAACAATACACACTTGTAACTACGAAATCTCACAAATAACACACATTTCAATATTTACTATAAGATTTAGTTGCAGCTACCAAGTGTTTCCATTTTGCAACATGCAAAGTATCTGGCAGATACATTTGCAGCTGTCAAGTTCAATGGACCCTAAATGCTTGTTCCCCCACACAAGATACAGTTATCCATTCGCGTTGGTCCCATACGCAGAAAATGCATGTGCTGGGTCAGGCGCAATGGCGGGGGGATCTTCAGGAAGACATCAAGACTCAAGTGTTGCCTCTTTATGTTGGCTTTGTTAAAGCTGCTTCTTCCTTTCGCTGATTCTATTTTGATTCACATTCTCCAATGCGTTTCTTGGCCACAACCCTCTCTCGCTTCCACCATCAACTGTCTCTCCTACGTATGTTCTCACTCATCTCTGCCTCTCTCTTTTGCTGTTTTCCTGTTTTACTACTTTGTGTTTTTCCCTTGCCACTGAGTCATCGCCAGGAAAGAACCCGCAGCTTGAAACGCCAATGGCAGTTCTTGGTCTTCGTTTTCCATTAAGCATTTGAGTTCTTCGTCTATTCTCTTTCTCTGGTTTTTCATCGATCTCTGCCCTTGGCTTCGGCTTCACTCACTTACGTATACATACGTATGTACATATGTATACTTAAACTTCATTAGCAGCCTGGCATTGCTTAATTGTTTTATTGTCTTCGCTTTGACACAATTTCTTTGAAGCATTTCTTGTTTTTTCTCTACACAACACGTTATTTTCTTCGGAGAGCATGCAGTCAATCGCGATTCCCAATGGACTATTTGGCATTCGATCGCTTTGCTTATTAATAAACGCCTCTTTAATTGCAAAGAAGTACGCCCACTTTAACAGACGGACAGCAACAGCACTGAAATCAAGGCAGACGATAAACTCGCAGACCTTATCAGGCATCTGCCAGAGTTCCCCTGCTCCCCACGGAGCATTCTTATCTTCTGCTTTAACGCATCGCAAAGACCAAAGCAGCGTCAAAATAATTACACATTTTACTTACATTTTGTTGTGTTGTTCTCCCGTTCGTTGTCCGTTCCCCCGGCATCAATCAAAAATAAATTAGTGCTAATCCACGCATGTGCAGCCCGCAATGTGCTCTTTGCGCATCGACACTGCGCGACGAACCTCAAGAGACAGAGCGCGTCGTTGTACTAAACGCGCAACTCAAGTGCCAAGCAGAGGCACAGGCCGAGACCCCGTTCCAAATCCCATGTGCAAAGAGGAGCGAGAGAAGAGGCAGAGAGAATCTTGAGTTTGTGCCATAAGGAAATGAAAGACGACGAGAGAGCCAGAGAGCGAGCGCAAAGCGGAGCGCGCACTGAGAACGTACGAGCGTCACAAAGCGAACGTGCGAGTGAGAGTCTTGGTCTCTTCTTGTGCTCTCCTTGCATTTGCCCATTACACGCTCATTCATCATGCGGCTTCTTCTTTGCTTCTCGCTTTCGCTCAATCGTTGAAGGTCGTTGTGTTTCCTTGAGCGCTTCTTGAGCCATGACGTCACAGGTAGTTAACGATGACGCCTTTACTGGGAAGGGGAAACGCTCGCCGTGACCAGCAACAACAATGCTCTTCTTCGTCTTCGTGCTCGTCTTCGTTTTTGGGTTCGTGGCAGCAATCGGCTCTTTTGCTTCGGTCTCGTCTCGTACTCGCCTTCGGCTTGCGGCGAATTTACTGTCAAATTTCCCTTTGTAGTGGTTCAACATCTTCTCCTCAAACTTTGTTGGTGTGGGTTTTCTTCGACATAGTGTTTGCCTTGTTGTTGTGGTGGTAGTTCGCGGGTGTGTGTGAGTGTGTGTGTGTGTGTTGCCGTTTTCTTATTCGCCCCTCGTTTGTTTTGCTTGTATTATCTTATCGCTCTATCAGGTGTCTGTGGGTCTGTGTGTTTTTTTTTTTTTTTTTTTTTTTTTTTTTTGTATAGGGGGGAAAGCATTAAAAGCCTGAGTCTGGGACTTTCACCCAGTAAAACCACCCCTACTCTCCGCTTCCCTCTCGTGGTATCACCGGTAGGTATTACTTCGCGAGGGGGAGGTGGCATGAAAGCCGTCACTAGATCCTATCTAGGATTTGAACTTCGATTGCGCTGTCTTTCAGCGCGACGCAGGGATTTTGTAATATCTGCTGCCATTGTGGATACTGCATTCCAATTGTTTTGCGAGCTTAATAGAATTTCTAAACAGTCAGTGACTGTGAAGGGCCTCCCAATTTTTAACCCTAGCTCTTCCCGTTCAGCAGAGAATTTAGGACAGACAAAAAAGACATGTTCAGCGTCTTCAGTGGTCCGCGCACAGTGTGTGCAAAACGGATCCGTCTCGTGCTTAAACCTATATAGATAGGATTTAAAACACCCATGTCCAGTCAGTAATTGGGTCAAGTAGAAGTCCGACTGTCCATGGCACCTGTTGACCCACTTCCGCAAATCTGGTATTAATTTGCGCGTCCAGCTGCCTGCTCTGCCGGCGTGCCATTTCTCCTGCCACTGCTCCAGTGTCTGCGCCCGATGCGGTCCACTACTCCGGTTCTCTTGCGCAAGAATCCAAAGTGGGGGCATCCCCGCGAGTACTAGGGATGCTTCCTCCGAGATGGTGCGGTAACCGCTTATTATTCTTAGCGCACATCTTCTGTAGGCCGCTGAGCAGCTGCGGCTATAAGATGGGACCCGCATAGCAGGCGCCCAGACCGGGGATGCGTATAGCAGGATAGACCGCACCACATTGCAGATTAGTTGTCTGCTGTGCTGCCGTGGTCCTGTGGTGTTTGCCATAATCCTAGACAGTGCACAAGTGGCGCTACCTGCCTTTTTTCCAGCGTACTCCAGGTGGCATCGGAAGTTTAGTCGGTGGTCGAGCATGACTCCGAGGTATCTTATGGATGGTGCTGATAAGATCTCGCTTTGGCCCACTATTACTCTGGCTGTTTCTACTGCTTTCCTGCTGCTAATGAGCACTGCCTCCGTTTTGTGCGCTGCTAGGCTCAATCCAGCTGAGGAGAGCCACTGCATCGCTAGCCGTATTGTAGTATTTGTCGCTTCCTCCACTTGCTCTTTCTCCTTTGCCACCGCTACTATGGCGACGTCGTCCGCGAACCCCACTATGGTGCATCCTGGTGGTGTGTTCATTTCCAGTATGCCGTTATACATCACGTTCCACAGTGTGGGACCCAGCACCGAGCCTTGTGGAACGCCACCAGTGATGGAGTGCTTGCGACGACCCGCCGTGGTATCATAGTAGAGTACCCTATCCTCAAAGTAGCTAGCTATTATGTCGATGAGGTACTCCGGGATTCTTAACTTCTTCAGTGCTTCCAGTGTATCCGGCCACCTTGCGGAATTAAACGCGTTTTTAACGTCCAGCGTCGTTACAAGGCAGTAGCGTTTGTCCCCACCTCTCCATCTTGTGCCTGCTATCGCGTCGCGTGCGATGTTCACTACCGTGTTGATTGCATCTACCGTGTTTCGGCCCTTCCGGAACCCAAACTGGTTATTGGATAGGCCCTGCTGGTCCTCTAGTAGTTCCTCCAGTCTGTTACGGATTATGCGCTCATATAGCTTGCCAACTACGTCCAGCATACAGAGTGGCCTGTACGCCGAGGGGTCAGCAGGGTCTTTTCCGGGTTTCGGTAGTAATACCAGCCTTTGTGTCTTCCAACATGCGGGGAATATTCGTTGGCGAGCACAGTCATTAAAGACCTCCGCAAACATGTTCGGCCGGGCTCCTGCTAGCGTTTTCATCGCAAGCGTGGGGATCCCATCTGGGCCGGGGGCTTTACCACTCTTGACGGCCTTAAGTGCTGCGAGTACTTCGGCAGCGTCAATCCTGGGGATCTCGGATGAACTTGTGGGTCTCGCGTTTTGTAGGGTTGGTTGTACGGGGAAGAGCGTCGCTACGATCTCTTCAAGTTGGGCAGGGCAACTTGGTGACGGTCTCCTTGCGAGTTTTCCCATAACCACCTTATAGGCCAGTCCAAATGGTTGGTTATCGGCATCAGCGCATAGATCCTTCCAACACTGGGCCTTGCTTCTCTTGATCTCCCTGGCGAGGATCAAGCGTTTACTTCGAAACACAAGGCGGGTCTCGTTGCCGCGCAGTTGCAGGAGAGGGTCCTCAGGATGTCTGCGCGCCCGCTTCATTGTTCGCTGGTATTGTCTCCTGGCGGAGTGGCAGTCTCTGCGAGCGTGCTCTATTTCGGCATTCCACCAGTGTACAGGCTTGTGTTTCCCTGTGCCCTGTCTCTTCCTTGCCATCGAAGCGTCGCAGGCCGCAGTCATCGCTTTCATCAGATGGCTGGCACGTTCTCCGTTTGTACTATTGGTCATGTGGTGATCGAACATGATTAGCAACGAGTCTGTGTCCATCGATGAGGCGTCCCAGACTGTGTGAGCTCGGTTTTGAGGTGCTCTACTGGGCTGCCGGCCTATGGTGGTTATAACCGCACGGTGGTCGCTTTGCGTGTAGATGTCTGAGACCTGCCACTCCGCGTACCTTGCTAGTTGGGGGCTTGCGAAGGTAAGGTCCACTACCGAGCCATATCCCGCCTTTGTGAAGGTATTCTCTCTTCCTGTGTTGAGCAGCGTTATGTTGAGGGATGAAAACGCATTGAGCAACGCATTTCCTCTCGGATTGGTGGAGCGGCTTCCCCACTCTAAGGCCCAGGCATTAAAGTCGCCTGCAATAATAGCAGGGCTATGGGTACGTGCGTCTGAGGTCAGGCAATCTAGGATTCGCGTATATTCATCTAAGGGTAAGCTGGGAGCCATATAGCAGCTATACCAGAAGATATTTGCGATTTTGGCCCTGACGTAGCCAGGCTGGGTGTGCCTGTGCGTCATTTGCAGAGGTTGCCTTCCGCAGCTCCAGATAGCGGCGCCACCACCTTGATTCTGTAGCCAAACGTCCTCTGTTCTCGCCATATATGTCTCACTAAGAATCGCCACGTCCGTGCCTGTTTCCCTCACCGTCTGCGATAGCAGGTCGTGAGCAGCTCGGCAATGGTTGAGGTTCAGCTGTAGTATTTTAGTTTGTCCCCCCATTTTTGTTGGCCATTTTATACATCGGACACGATCTGCTGAGCGAGTTGTGTGTTGCGTTCTCTAAGCCTGCGCGCGTGCATAGGATGCAGATTGCTTTTCCAGTGCATTCCTTGGACGTGTGCTTATCGCCTCCGCAGTTAAAGCATTTTCCTGCCATGTCGTGCTTGCTTCGACACCTTGACGCGATATGCCCAAAGGAGAGGCATTTGAAGCACCTCCTGGGTTCGGAGTTTTCTCGTATTCGGCAGACAGCCCATCCAATACGCATTTTCTCCAGCGCAAGAAGTGCACCTCCAGCGTTCTTCGGTAACAATATCCTAGCCGTCTGAGTGCCTCTGTAGGATTCGCGTAGCTTAACCGATATCTCCTTGCTTGCCTCCGTGCCCAGTTTGTCTGAGATCGCGGCTAGGACTTCTTTCGATGTTGACGACTCTGCTATGTCCCTGATCTCTAATGCTATTCGCTCGGAGATAGACTTTACATCCGCGTTCTGGCCCATCGTTGTCTTCACCGCCTCGAGTAGCTTGCTGGTTACTTCGTCGCCCGCCTTCTCCATCTGTAGAAGTAGCTCACCCGCTGCAGTGCGCCTTATCTTTGATACTTTCTCCCTATACTCCTGTAGGGAAGCATCCTCCTGCACTGCCTGGAGGACTTTGGCGTATGATGCACTGTCCTTGCATTTAACGAGTATAGCGTCAGGTCTACTCGCTCGTAATCGCGGCGTCTTGCGTCGTTGGACTCGCGTCCAGCCGTCGGGTTTGCCAGCAGGTCCATCTTTGGTTGCAGGCTTGTCCTCGTCGCCCACCTCCTTGGTCTTCTTTGGGGGAGTTTTCCTTGGCTCTGAGGTAACATCTCTTTGCCGCTTAGGTATCTGCTCACGTCCAGCACTCTGCTGGCTTGCGCGCTTGGCTATCTGCGCATACTGTAATGGCTGAGTAGCGTTAGTAGTAGTTGGGGACTTACTTGGCTCCACTGGATTGCTTGCAGTATTGGGGCTGATCATCTTGTGGTATCTCACCGCATCTTGCACCAGACTGCGCACCTCGATGTTTATGTGCCGTTGTCTGTTAACAATCTTACCCAGGGCAGCCAGTATGGTGCCCAGTTTTTGCAGCGCACGCTCGTTCTCAGGAGCCTTAGGGCTTTGGGGCTCTTTGCCTTCCTTCGCATCCTCTGTGCCACTTGGTGGCTCTTCATCGCTCTCAGTGGGCCCATGCAGCGTTAGCTTGGGCACAGTTTGCTTAGGCACCTTTGGCTTAGGCGCCGTTTGCTTCGGCACTTGCAACACCGGTGGTGGGGTTGGCTCCGCCGTTAGCTTGGGCACTTGCAGCGTCGGCGGTGGTGTTCGCAGCACTGTAGGGCGACTCTCAAACACCTGCTCTTCCTTACTTGCATCATTTCGCTTAGTGGGCTCAGGCAGTGTAAGCTTGGACACAGTTAGCTTGGGCCCCTTTAGCTTATGCACCGATTGCTTGGGCACTTGCAGCATCGGTGGTGGTGTTCGCTCCGCCGGTAGCTTGGGCACTTGCAGCGTCGGCGGTGGAGTTCGCAGCACCGTAGGGCGACTCACAAATATCTGCTCTTCTTTGCTCGCATCAAGGGCAGTATCCATTTTTCGCCTAAAAGTATGCCCTTTGGCCTAATTTCGTCCGCTCCCTGAAAGTATGCTCCATTTTTTTTCCCCCTTTTCGATTTGGTTGTTGGTTCGAGTCTCTGCTAATTAACACTGCTCCTCACTTAACAGAGTCTGCTCACTGCTACTGCACTGTATCAGAGTTGCTCTTAACTATCGATCGTGTTGTACCGACGTTTTCCAACACTATGTTACAGTAAACAGCTGTGTGTGTGCGAAGCGAAAAAAAAGGGAGAATAAGGAAAGAAAGCCGGGTTCAGTTATGCAGCCAACTTGCGGTAACTGCGATGGAGTTTGTTGTTGCAACTGGCACCGGGGCCACACCTCCGCACCCCCGCGACCACCAAGCCGAGGGCCGGCGCGAAAGAAAACGCCACGATATTGTTAGCAAAATGCACCATACAAAGCGCCCGACTGCCTCAGCTGAGTGAGTATCGTCGAAACACTTAACACTCGCAATTATAACACCAATGTCTTTTAGATAAATCGCTGGAAATTTAGGAGTAGCGCGCATCGATTTAAGAACACGACCGCACTCAACGACTTCCAAACGCGCATTCTGTGTGTGTGGGTGTGCGTTTGTCGCTCTGGAACCAATAAGAAGGCAGCAATCTTGAACAGACTTCGGCTTGAGCTGAGCGACCAACCGTTTTCATTTTAGTCTTTCCCAACAGGGAGACAAAGGCTTATGAGACAGAAGCAAAAATAACAAGAATAAAACAGTTTGATTAAAAACCCCAAGCAAAAGTTGTCACAACAAATATATAATAAAACCTATTTGCTTGTGCTTACTTTATTTTTCTCATTTAAATGAAAGAAGAATTGCAATCACAAAGTAGGCGACAAAAGTTGAAAGGGGCCTTGACGTCGACGATGATGCAAGCAGTTACAACTACAGCTACACCTATATATATACTATATATATAGATACACTCACAGCTTCAGATACTGTTTACGGTGATTATAGTACAAGTTTTGTGATTCTGCTTGATTCATATTCCAATTCCAATTCCATTTTTGTTTGTGTTTTGTTTTACAATTTCTTTGCCTGCTGCCGCGCTGACTTTGAGGCTCTTAATTAAAAAGCTTTTGCAATTTGTATGCCTTTTCCATTAAGTATAGTTCTCAACTCTTAGAACAGCCAAACAGTCTTTTGATTGCAAATACTTGGCAACAAAAGTTTTGCTCCAAAGCAGCAATTGACATTACTCCAATTTCAATTCGAATCATTTGCATATTATAACAGTACATTGTATATACATACAAATGTTTGTTTTTGGACCAAGACTTCACTCTGCGTATGTGGGGCAAAGTGACACGTATAATTATAATATTAAGCGGGTAGTTAGGCATGCACATCTAGAGAATAGCCTAATGTGGCACAAGACAAGCGTAAAGAGTTTTACAGGGGAGGTGAAAACTACACAATAAAGAAAACATTTTCTGTTTTGAAGCTCACAAAAAGAAAGCAAAATTGGGATTAATATGTATTGCTTTAATTATTTACTTAAGAAACAACCAAATGTGTAATTGTCTTTAAACCCAAATTATAATTCTCAAATAAAAAATTTTCGATACACCGCTCCTTTTACGCCTACGCCTTATACTAATTAATAAAACCACATAACAAGCGTAATATTGAACATAGAAAATTAAAAAGCCAGCGTAATATTGAGCATATAAGGTTGTTATTATTATTATTATTGAATATATATGGGCAACCTGAAAGGCGCGTTGAAATCAATTAATAAAAAACAAGTTATCAAATAACAATATTTACTTGTTATTATGGTTATTTGTTAGACCCAATGAATTGATTTCCAACGTGGTAATAGTCAATTTTAAATAAACAAGTTTAAACTAATTTACATATTTGTAATTTAAATCCGTTTTAAGAACCTTTTCCCATCCAGATGGTATTTAAAAATAAAAAATATAAGAGAGCAAATTATAAAGAGTTGGAAAAATGCATCAATAATAAAATTAATTTAATATTCTAATAAAGTTAAACTAAACATTTGCAAGTTAGACACAATAATATAAAGTCTTTTCATTATTTGCAATTATCAATTAGTTTTCTGTTTTGTTCGGACACTAAAAGATTTTACAGCATTAATCAATAGTCAATGAATGATAACAAAAACTAACTTGGAATATAATGCTGAAAGAATGTGCAATGTATGCCTTCGCTTAAATTAAAGTAAATCCGTATTCCAAATACAGCTAAACTGAATTAGAAATAGGGATTTTCAACTCATAATTGGGGCATGCACACGTGGCATATGGCAACCACAGCTGACGTCCTGACTCCTTGGCTGTGACCCTAGACAGGCAACACAAATCACAGTTGGCCAGAGTAAGACACGCGTTGATTTTGGCAGCAGGAGGAACTCCAGAGGCAGCACCTGATAGGGAGCTATGTATAGCATTTGGCAATATTGAATCAAGGAGGATGCGGAAAACAGATTGCAGATACCAGATGACGGTGTGCAAACAATGGCCAAAAAGGTTAAATGGAACGTGGAGGGATTCTGTTTGGTGCTCCTACTGCCGCTGCATCTTTCATTTGGGCAAACAAAGGACCAGGAGCAGGATATGCGATACATGCACTTTTGCACATTGCCATGAGTTATGGGCATCTTAGGGATGCGGGTGCATATCGATTACGAAGATGCCGTCACTCGACTCGACTTCTGCGTATGATTTGCGTTTTCCTTTTGACTGCCCGACGACACCGCAAAAGGTGCAAATTTAAATTGAACGAACGTGCCACACATTGTCTGTGCCAACTTAACGATTAATTGGATTTATGTTTCAATGCTGGTTCTCTTCGAATCGAAAGGAGAATGAGAAAACAGACAGTCGCAGTGTTTTAATATTCAATAATGTCACCATTTGAAGCTGCAAATCACAGGCCACTTTGCATTCAAATGTCTGCCCCTCCATCCAGTCACTGCTCCTACCAGCTGGTCCTGTATGCCACGCCAGCAGCTGTTTTCCCATCAAGACAACAATCAAACCCACTCGGCTAAATATACAAATTAACCCATTCAAACAAAAGTCTTGAAATGTGTCAAAAGATCGCTTCGAGTTCTTCAAACAATAAAATCAAAATGAGCTAAATGCATATCAATAAAATCGCAGTGAAGCAGCCACATCTATTTTCAGCTGTCGCATCATAAGTAAAAGTCCGTAAACGAACACTTTTGATAAAGAAAAGTACATAAAACCCCATAGAATTTTCTCACACATTCATACATTTTTCTCAATCATTTGTTATTTGTCATTCGAGTGTCGAAGGGATGCTTAAAATATACTACATAGGCTTAGTGCCATTGTTAATCCTTTGCGCTCATTTTGCATTCAGCCCTTGCGAATCCTTTGCACCATTCATGTATCAAGTTTTGGTAGGATTTCTTACCTGCTTTTGTCAAAGAGTTTTCTTTTTGTATATTTTTGTTACATTTTTGCATAGTTTCTGTTATTTTCTGATGGCAATTGTTATAGTCTTGTTGTTGTGTGTGGCTGTGTGGCAAAGGCTACTTAAAATTAGACCCGGGTATTTTATTATTTTAACGCAATTGTATTTATTTGAAGAATAAGGCAGGTTGTGGGACGACTTATAAAAAACAGCCATGCATGATTTGCATTAACTATACACTTATGCAGGTTATGACAAGCTGAAATATGCTCGGAAATCGTAAATCGTATGAAGGCTGAAAATAAAACTTAACGTAGTTAGGTTGAATAATTTTTGAAGCACAATTAATTTTCCTAATTTAAATACAATTCGCCGTCTACGCTAGTTTTATTATTAAATATAACTATTTTAATTACACTATAGTCAATATACAAAAAAAGATGATAATGTTTTCGAATTTGGCGTAGTAAAATACCTAGTGTGCATTTTTCCAATTCTCTTAGAGGTTTTTTGGGCTTCAATTTTTTTGAACTAATAACTAATTTGTAGTTTTAAGTATAATGTCAAAAAGTTCACCTTCGCTTAAGTGCATATCTAAGATAATCGCATAACAAAATAAAACATTTATTCCATTATTAAAAATCATATTTTAATTTAATTACACATTGCGGATAAGTGGACCACTTTTTGTGTAAAAGTTTGGTATGCACTTATCGACATTATACTGAAAATTGTATTTTCTGTATTCGATTTGTTTATTTTTAGTTCACATTAAGACCAAGTTAATATATAACACAAAATATTATATATAATATTTGAATATAAATTTTGTATATTAATAAATTTGAGTATAAAACGCGAATAAGGTGTTCAAGTTTGAAAGCAATTAGAAAAACAAAAAATTTAAAACGACGTACAATAGAAATTTTGGGCAACGACAATACTTATATATTATTTATGTTCAACCGCTACTAGGATGCCATAGTCTATTATATATAAATATAAGAAAAATCGTTTCTAAAAGTAGACATTAAATATGTTTATAATAAATATTTCCCATGTGTTCTTTTGAGAAGTAAAAATAAGTACAGGGGGATAATGGAGCGAAGAGGATAATGGAGGGAACGTAGCTTAGGAAATTACATAATTGATTAAGATAATTGCGATCCGTGCAGAGTAAACCTACAAATACTTGAAAATATACTCAGAAAAGTTCACCAAATTAGTTTAGAATGACAGTTGGAAATAGAATTAAAAATTTATTCATAATACTATTATTATAATAATAACATTTATGTAATCGTTTAATTTGAACTAAAATATTATTTGAAACTGATTTAACTTGATCGAAAACCTGACTCTAGCTATTGATCAACTCAACCTTTTGGCATATTGTATTCATTGTAACAAGCACTCAATAGTGCACATTTTTAAGTAGCCTTCAATGGCATTGAGGCTATGCCACTCAGATGCAGCAAAGATGGGCTCGTCAGCAATATTTCACAATAGACGATAATCACGAAACTAATCCTTGTAGTAAGCGGAGCTGTGACTATAGCTTGCCCTAATTGAAATGCGGCGTCCTAAGCATTTTGGTGTGAATTACACACGAGTCTAGTCGGCAAATGCATTTTGGCAGGCAAAGCGGAATTTAGCATTTGAATGCAAATGCACGGCAAATGTATCCATCTCTCATGGACTAGCACAAGTGAAGACCGGGATGGTGATGGGGATGTGGATGTGGATGTGGATGTGGATGTGGCTTTGATTCAGCTTATTAGCGAAGATTGACTGCAGCACAACAGACAGGCAACAACTGAAATTGATTACCAAATGTGACAGGCTTTTGAGTGCATACCAAGTGGAGAATGAGTGGAAAAGGTGGGTTATGAGTAGACAGCCTAATAAGCACAAAAATCCACATAGAGCGGCAATTCCTTTTAATTGAAAATTTCTCGCTTTTCCCCATATGAGGCACCAGCTCCTGCACTGCTTTCCATTGCAGGCAAAAAAACAAATTTCAACTTTTTTGTTGCATTTCTTTGCGGTTGCAGTTGCGCTGTGTGTTTAGTTGGATTCTTGCTGTGGGAGGGTCGCGATGAGCAAGTGGTTTGTGTGCCTCCGAACGCATTCGATATTGCATTTTGCATTTGGCTCGTTGCAGGGATAATAAGTACTTTGCTCAACGGATGAGACGAAGCACCGGGACTGTTGGGGGATGAGGCGCTTGGCTTTAGCGACTTTTTGGTCTGATTGACTAGCGAAATGGCCGCATACATACACCTCATCCTGCACTTCCTCCACTTCCAGCACTTGCACCACTTCTCCATCCTGCCTTATGGTAAAGTTGATTGCAGCCACGACTTCGGTCTAGTATATTGCGCCGAAAAAATGCATCGGCTGCATTTGCCTTTCTGCTAAATAAAAAAAACCAAAGTATAAAACAAAAGCAAAACAGCCGTCGTAGTCCGAGGCAGAGTCTAACAACAGCCAAACAGTCATGAAATAAGTTTGGTAGCTCTGACCCGGCTCCTCCTTTGACTCCTTTATTTTGGATGCATGTGCAATGCATATTAGCTGCGTTCTGTCCTGTGCCATCCTCAGAGCGAATATACATACGTACGTATATATATGTATGTATGTATGTATGTGAGTGTGTGTGCTCATATATTTGTGTATACATTGTCCTTTTGGCCAAGCTGCAGTAACAGTGCCTCAATCATTCTTCTGCATTTTACGGCGTCGTTTTTATTTGTTTTTTCTTTTTGTTTGAGTTTTTTCTGCTGCCTTTTGTTTGATTTGTAAAATGCAATATGCTGGCTGCCCAGAACGATATGTCTGCCCTTCCCTTATTGCCTTTCGGTACAGCCAGTCCCCATCAACCATTTTCCTAACCCCCAGCGCCTTGACTGCATTTATTGCATTATTTGGTGCTGCAGTTAGACTGCAATGCATTCCAGCTAAACGAGTGGACCGACAATCAGGCTTACCGAACTCTATAATCTACTAAAGTTGTGTACGGTTAAATTTTTGTTCAAACCCACAGAAACTGGTATAATTAAAATAATTAAGAAGGCAATCAACAACGACAAGAAAAGCGCTTTTTTGGACTATTCCACCCAAATTTGATCAATTTGATTCCTTTATACATAAGTATATCCCGTGAACTTTTTCTAGTTATTCTTATAATTATATTTTTGTCTATTTAAGTCAAATTTCACTTAAATTCAATCAAAATCAAACAATTTGTCTAGCCTCAGAGGGCTTAACAGAGAGCGGAGTCGATTTAGCCTTGTGCGGCTGTCTGTCCATCTGTCTGTATAAACGCGTCGAAATCGGTAACTATAAGTACTAGAACAGACGTTTTTGGTGGTATTGGTAGATGCATACGCAGATCAAGTTTATTTTAAATATTGTATGCCACGCCCCCTTTACGTACAAGATCAACAGCAGATCAGTCGGACGTGGCCGACTGTAGAATACCCTTCACCCTCTATTTAAAATATGATATATTTTTGTATCTATTTATTTTAATTAATTGACCAGTTCATATGTTTGTATGTATGTATGAATGTGCAAGTTTGCATACACACATACAGTTACGCACACAAATATGTTGCTACATGTATATGTATTCGTGCATGATATTCACATAAACGCACCAAGTGCCTAGCAGCGTGCTTGCCATTCCGCACTCTGTTCCCACGCGTAAAGAAGATGGCTTCCAAGCCGCGTGGGATGCAGCGCATGCAGTATTACGTAGCTTATATCTTCTTGGTTTATTAACCGATTTTAATGTGCTTTTGAGGATAGTTAAATATAATAGAAGAGAGTATATTTCCTGAATAACAATATTGTATGTTTAATATTACGCTTTTCTTACAACTGTATACGTTAAAAATACGACAGGTTTAAATAATTTTTGGGCGTAAAGGGGGTGTGGCATCTAATAATTAAAATAAAGTATCTCTGCCATGCCTCCTTCTGCCTGTTCCATTTTTTTTCTACATAGTTATTACTTTTATTAATACCTATGGTATGGATAGAGTGAAATAAATATATGTATGTGCCGAAAGAGCCGTGGATAGAAGTTAGAGGCAATTTTATTTCCAAGTAAGTCTTCAAAATACTAGTTGCCAGAAATATCGTATAATGGGGTAATGCTGTTATACTATAAAAAAAGAACCTACAGATCGATTCTAGCGTTTGTGGGGCTCATATGTTAAGCAGATTACATAATAATAGACTCCCAAATTTATTTGGACATTTCCTTATTGCGAATTTAAGCAACATGTTTATTTATTAGTTACCTGAGGGATACGCTATTGCATTGAGATTGTGCAACTGAAAACTTAACCATACCCAATTTCTATAACAATATAGCTTAATGGAAAGGGTTAGTCGTAAATTTTAATTTATAAATAATTCAAACAAAATCTTTGACGGAATATTTTAATTTCTCATTAATTACATTTTCAAGCCTGTCTCGCAGCCTCCTGGGTGGCTGAGTCATTTTATCTCAAACGCAATGCAAATATTGGCGCCCAGTTCACTCAGGGTTGCTTCAGAGGCACGGCCTGCACCCCCATTGCCGATCCCATTCCCCACTTCATGCCACACAGAAAAAAGTTGAACCGAGTCCAGAGAGTAGATTGTAGAGATGCCCATACAATCGTCAGCAAGCCGCTTCCCCCATGCACCACCCTCTCTCTCCTCTCGACGTTTTAATTCGAGTGCGTTTTTCATCAACAGCCTGGACGACGGCCGTCCAAACCCACCGCGTACTTCCGTTTAGCAAAAGCTTCGGCCCCACTCAGCCCACTTAGCCCACACAGCAAAAGTCTTGAGGCTACAGTGAAGACCCTTCAATGACCAACAGGCGACTGCGGCGCGCCAAAATGCAATGTGACGTCGACGTCAACGCGAACAGCGACGTCGGCGGGGACGTCAACGTGGACGTTCTTATAGTGAGGCGACTGAAGCAAAAATCAAACAATCAACAAAATAAAATCACCGTAACTCCAGTTCCCTCTCTCCACTTCTCAGCTTGTCCAGCAGGCCTCCCTTGCCGCGAGTTTGCTGTTGCCTTTGTTCTCTAGCTGCCGCTGCTGCTGCTGCTGCTGCTGCTTTTATACACTCGCCCCAAAGTCCAGTTTTGCAGTCATCAAGTTTTTGAGTCAGACCCAACCCTGGAACTTCCGTTTGCCCATGCTTCTTTGCCATGTCTTCGCATCCGTTGCATTCACTTTTGGCTCTCCTTCCCCCGCAATATGCTCCCCTCAGACTCTCGTGCTCGTCTTGTTCAGTTCCTTCGTCTGACTGCAGTGCCACCCTTTATTTATACTATATATATTTGTATATATATATTCTTAACTTTTTTTGGTCTCTGCACGCGGCCGTCCCGCCGTCTCTCTCTTTCTCTGTTCTACATATTTTATTTTTAATTAATTAATGTGAATGTAAAGTAGAATTTCTACAAGTAAAACTTGTTTCGCAACTGGCAGGGCAACCCTTTGGGCACCCGCCCAACCCGGGTCTAACACGACTTGGCATCCAAACGGAAACCAGCCAACAGCCAGTCAGCTAGTCTAGGTACTGGAGCCTCCAAATATGCGCCACGAGGTGCACCATGCACCACTAAAGAAATGCAGTTAATTTACTCAGAAGTAGCGTTGAGCCTGCGGCACAGAGCAAGCGAAACGGGGGATAGGTTAGAGGGGATGCTGTTTGTGGGGTTGGGGGCAGACTAAAGAAATGCCTAGAGTTCTGTGGAGAATTCGCCCTGAAGTTTTTTTTGTTTCGATGTGGGCGCCGTAATGTATGCAGTACACACAATTTTTACTTTTTTTAGCGCAGGAAAATTTTGTTAGTCCTTACGCGCTTGCTAGGAGTGCTAGAGGAGCAACGGGTGGCGGGGAAAGAAACTGAAATGGTTGCCTACTTGCGCTTATTTTGTTGCTACTTTGAATACCCCGTAAAACAGCTTCACAAAGTTGTATGCTAACAACGCTCCACAGGCGCTGTTTGGTTAATCTTGCTTGAAAAAGTTGAATCTGCCGTCAACTAATAATGTTTGACGAAAAATTAAAAAATTTTGCTTCAATATAAGAATGTTAATTTTAATTTTATTTTCGGTAGTGCCTGCGATTTTTGTTGAAACAGTAATATTTTGGGTTGATTTTAAAAGAAAGCAATTAGCAATCTAAATCGGTCAACGTTCCCACTGCACAGTGGATCCGTCAGAGGCCAAAAATCAAAAAATTGATGTCGTAGGATTTAAACAAAATGTAAACAAATTGTCTCTTAAAAGTCCAAACTTCTCAATGGCATACCGGATTTTTCTGAAAATCTAACGGTACTTTCAAAAAATAGCATTGCAAACATGAACAAGTGTTCAATTTTGCAACGCAACTGCGCTCAGAACGTTTTTTCTCTTATCAAGTCGCTCTTTAAAGAGATCACACGTTGGCTACAATGCTCCGAATTTAATTATTTAAAATGCATTTTGAAATTGAAGGAATTTACTTTAAATCGAGTTATGAATAATTAACTTTCCTGTTAAAGTTTTTTCATAAAACTGATTTTATCGAATAACCCTTTTTTGTGTATTTTTTGAATGTCTATTTTATGCTTAGTTAAAGTTTTAGTTATGTTGCTAGTAAAAGCGGAAAATGGTTTGTATGTCATTGTGTTTGTCTGACTTTTAACTTGTTAAATGTTATAAAATTAGCTGCAGAAATTTGCAGATGTGTGCTTACTAGTCAATATACTAACGCAGTCAAAGCTGACTCTTTGCCAATTGTAGTGTTGTGCTGTTGCTTTGTCCTCGTCTTTCGTGGTTTGTGTTTTTGCAAAAATATTTGTTTATAAATTAAGATTTCAATTTGTTTTTAATAATACTACCAAAAAAAATAATAAAATATAAAAATATTCGGCAGTTTCCCTTTTAATTGATCAACACATGCAAGCAACGCATTCGCAATTTGTTTACGCTCAGCCCGGCATGACCCTTTGCAGGCGGTCAAAAGTTTTTTTCACCTGGCAAGCGTTCTAATTAATATTTTGAGATGCAATTTTAAAGTTTAGCTTTTGTAAACCATATTTACTTCCAAACAAAATCCCAACTTCGTACGACCATTATTTCGAGTTTGCGCGTTATAGGGTTCTATGGGAGCTATAGGATATAGTCAGCCGATGTTGCCAATTTTTTTATAATATATTTAGATTATTTTTCTAGATTTTTGGTGAAAATTTCATAACGATATCTCTACCAGAAGTATTTATGGCCGCGGCTCCATTCAAGCGGATCCACTGTGCACTGTACGACCTGTGTACAGGGCAGCTGCTAGTTGGGCATACCCACTCATGCATGTGGCTGTGTGTGAGTGTGTGTGATTTTGAGAGAGCAGTTGAAAACTTTGCACTTTTTGCTGTAGTTGCTAGTGGCTTCAGTTGCACCAGGAGCAGGTGATGCAAGAGCTGCATGCCCCTTTGCATGACTTTTGCCATTCCTGTGCTTACTACTCATTTTTAGGCTACATGTGGCAAAAGTTATTTCTTCTCGAGCTTAACGTTGCAACTGTTGAGTACAGCTTAGAGTTGTGCCTCATCACAGGCTCTTGTTGCAGCCTTGAGGTTAGTTAATCGGTAATTTAGTGACATCTATGCAGTTGTCATAATTATTTGCAGATATTTAAATTTTGCATTTGTTTTTTTTTTTTTTTGCGTATTCTTAATTAAAGTAACTGCGTGCGTTGCAGTTGCAGTGTCCTTCTATCCTTCCACTCGTGAATTACGGTTCAGCGACACGTGGCTCAAAGGGCTTCACGCGCGTCTTTCATTCATACTGTCCGTCCCCCCTCCGCGGCGTGCCCGTTGGCAGTTGGCAGAGCTTTGCTAGTGTGGCATATGCGAATACTGCACCCACAACTCGATGATGCACCTTGAGCAAAGTATGTTGGATAAAAAGAAATTGCAGCAATGTGAGTAAGGACAGCGGGAGCCAGGAAGAGGCAGACACATTTTAATGATGCATGCAACAGTAAACTGCAATCAGATATGCGCACATCGTTAGTCTTCAGCATCAGCCGCCGTTTGTTGATTATCTTAGAATGGAGAGCACCACGAAGAAAGATAACTCATACGCTCCGTTGCTGACGACACACATACACACATGCACACACACACACCCACACACACAAACAGGCAACTGTATAGAAATTTATTTGCTCAGCAAATAAACTGCAGCCGCTTGCCGCATGTCCTCATGTGTGCTCAGCCGGAGCAGGAAGGATCTGTCGTTTTCCGTTTGCTCCCTCCTTGGTCTTACCTACTTGCCTTAGACTCCAAGTAGGAAGCCCCTAACGGAGGCACTTTTTTATGCAACTTCTTCAACTCGAGTGCTTGCCCAAGTTGACGTTTCAAATGTCAATTGTGTGCTTAACTGCATTCCTTTGACATCCTCGCCTCCTTCTCAGCGCCTCGCTTTCCCAGTTGACTTTTCTTACTTGGATACGACTCTTTCTAAATAGCACAACCTCGGGAGAACCTTAGGTTGAAGCAAATACCCAATTCCACGTTTCCATTGTAGTGACTGGGGAATGACTAAATCCATCAAATCCTATATAGTAAGCTAAATTGATATTATACTAAAATATTAATATTGAATATAATTTATTCATAAAATGAATTACTTAAAAAAATATATAACAAAAATTAATGAAATAATACTTAACAAATATTTTGATTTAATTGCAAAATAATAATAATTTTTTCATTTAACCAATCAAAATGTTTTAATACTAATTTAAAAATTGAATCTATTAAAACATTCATTCTATAATCAATGCTTTTTGTTTGATACGTTTATAAAAATATGTTTAAAAAAAATTTTTTTTTACGATAAATTAAATAAATTCAATCAAACAAATTAAACCAGCAAATTAAAGTATTGAAGGTATATAAATATAAGTATATTATACCTAAGGACTTCAATTAAAAAACCAAATTAATAATTATTTTAATTATACTCAATTAGCCCCGTTTTTGCTCAGTGTACGTCGTGTATAAATAATTTCTTTTCTTTGGCTTTTACTTTGTTTGAGAGACGTTGCAGCAGCGCTGCAGTTACTTTTGCCAAGTCGTCAGGAAAATATGTCGCATTCACACACACACACACACATACACACACAAACAAACACACACACACACACACACACACACACAGTAAGCAAAAGAAAGGGCAAAAGAGTCAGAGGCTGCCATTCCTTGCCTTCAATTAAGCTTTGACAAGCGCATTGCATACACAACACAGTGAACAGAAGGGAAAGGGGCACAAGCGAGCGGCAGGGGACGAGAGCGAGAAACAGAGAAGACGTAGACCAGTAAAGCCACAAAGGCCATAAATATGAATGACGATGAGGATTGCAGCCAGAAGCCAACAGACAGAGACTGAGACTCCGCCTGAAACTGAGACTAAGACCGAAATACGAGCCTGACTCCTTGGCCAAAAAAAACTGTAGCCGGGCCAGGCGAGGTGAGAAAGTATATAAAATAAAAAGTAATAAAAAACATTCAAAAAAACATTAAAAAAAAAGCTGCAGCTGGATACGCAAATAAATGAATTGCACTTTTTCTTTCCGAAATTTTTCTTTCAATAAATGCAAACTCAATGGTCGCTGCTGGCTTAAAAATAAAAAGCAAAGCAAACTTTATGCATATTGTATTTCTACCTGAGCTCAACAGAGTTTTCTCCCCTTTAATTAAGCGGGAGCCAGTCGTAGGTCCCATTATATGCTTAGATAATGGCAAGGCCAGAAGATTGGGTTCAGCAGCGAGAAACACAGCGGGTAGAATGCAAACCAAATGTAAATTATGCTGGAAATTGTGTGCTAATTAATTAAAATTGAACCAAATTGACAAAGTCGTGGCAGTAGCTAAAGCTTACATATATGTAAGTTCAACTACTTGCCGCTGCTCACAGCACTAAATGCCAATGATAGACTCATGCCAGTTAATCTTGATGTGAACACTTGCAATTTTTAAAATAGAAAATATTTTACATATTACTTCTTCAGGGGGCTTGATCTCACAGCGGGTTAAGGCGGGTTTGGGGCCAAAATGCAAATCTTGCAGATTTTTAATTTCTTTTTAACGAAAATTTCATTTTCTGTTTGCATTTCTTGTTTTCCGTTACGTTAAAAAGGATAAAAAACGGATAACAGCAAGGCAACCCTTTTATTTGCCAGATTCCACTTTTTTCCTCATTCTGGACTTCTTTCTCATTCATTTCGTCAAGCATGCTGGTGAAGAGCTGATGTTTCTGAAGCTGTTTTATTATAGATTCATATTATGCACTTTTTAATTTATTTTGTGCCAAGCAACAAACGCAACCTAGAGATGTGCATTAAACATTAAGAAGATAAATGAAATTCGGCAACCATTTCGAATTCAGCAAACTAATTTAAATCAATCATATTTAATTGTAAGCTTACAGAATTCTCAAAATATTATTTTATCTACAAATGTTATTATATTTATTCCCATATTTAACCAAAAAATCGTTAAACTACATTTTGTTCCAGAGGAATGTTGAAATTATTCAATTTTCAAATAAAAATAATATGGTTATTTCCTTTACTTGGAAACAAAATCACGAACTCATCTCCAATCACAATGCGATAGCTAAATATACGATATGTTGAAATATATAAGAAATGCGTTTTTGCTTATCCCTCCCTGCCTTACAAATTTTTGCAAAATTAAAAAAGCCGCTCTCGCTGTGAGGCTTCAAGTGGGCTGCAACGAGCCCAAAATGTCCTTTCCAGGCAGCCACCCTCGTTGTATGCGTCTGGGATGGATTGGGGAGAGTGTGGGTCGTCTTCGCGACGCGTTGCATTTGCCACAAGTTGTTGCTCGTGCAGTTTTTGTAAGACTTTTTGCTTGTGATTCTGTGTAATATGCCTCCTTTTCTTGGTTTGAAATTTCGGGGTGTTTATGCACAGCACTTTGGGGTAGCTTAAATATTATAGACTCTTAGGCGCAATTACAGCATAATGAATTGTGCTCGAGGCGGTCCACAAGGCGGCAATGAACTTGCATTTCGTATCTCCCACAAACACACACACACATCCAAGCAAAATACTACAATTGCTCCTTGGCTAGGCAACCGACTTGAAGGGTTCTCCCTTTAGGCTTCACTGTTACAGGCAGTGGACGTTTTCTCACAAGGAACTTTAATTTTGAACCTACCAGCTTATACTCGGGCTTCTAAAATCATCTGCATCATGCAAAGCTATTTCCGTATTGTTCCATAACGCACCTTGGAAAGCGCCTTGAAGCATAACCAATAGGAGCAACTAACCACCGAAAGCAACTAAGCAGCGCACGGAGCTGTGAAAGGAAACAATTTCCCATTTGCATGCATGTTTTCCGGCGAGGGTGCACTTTTCACACGGTACACTATGGTTGTTGAGGGTGTAGGGAGCGGGATAGGAAGTGGTGGCAACCCAAGGGTCGCTAATAATTTTTAATATTCTCCTTTGTTTAAATAGCCTTTCCTTTTACTTGATCACAACAATTGCGCATGCCTACAAATTCCCACAAAGTGACCATTGAGTCAGCAATTGAAGTGTTAGATGAAAAGATACAATTGCTGCTGTCGAAAGAGCCCATGACAGTAGCAACAGCAACAGCAGCAGCAGCAGCAGCAGTTTCAGATACGCAGATACATATACAAGATAACTTGATTGCACTAATTTGAATGCAGCAACAGCCTCAAACACAAACAGTTCCCATTCCCACTGCTATTTAGAGCGACAATCCCATAGGAGGTGCCGGAGAGCAGGTTCAAAAACTCAAACTTATGAATATTAAATGAAGGAGATTCTCAGCCGATAAACCGCACAGCGACTACTCTATATAGAAATATGGACGGGGCAGATCAGTCGGACGGACCCGACTGTAGAATACCCGGTGCTCTTTATTTTATACACAATTTTATAAAACTGTCAAACTAAGCGTAGCTGCAGTATTTCTTCTTCTTACCAATTAATAATTGCGTAGCTTTTATCTCCTGTGTTTATAAACCGATTTCAATGCGCTTTAAAGGGTAGTTAAATAGTAAAAGAGTATATATATTTCAAATAACAACATTCTATGGTCAAAATTACGCTTGTTATTGAACATTTTATTTTCAAATTAGTTTCGATAATAACTAAAAATCGATTTGAATGCGCTTTTCAAGATAGTTAAATATAATAAAAGAGAGTATATACTCCGAATATCTACATTCTAGGTTCAATATTACGCTTGTTATTCAACTTTTTCTGTAAAGAAAAATCGAGGTTATGTGGGTCTTATTGATTTTTGAGCGTAAAGGTGCGTGGTCTACGTATTGAATACATCTACCGATGGCAACCAAAAGGGTTGGTCTAGCTTTTGTAGGTTTCAAAATCTCAGCGTTCATCCAGACGGACAGGGCTTAAACGACTTAGCTCGTCTCCCTGATCATGAATCTATATAATTTGTGGGGTCTGCCACGCCTCCTTCTTTCTGTTACATACATTCTGACAAAGTTTAAAACTGTTTTTTCCATTTTTCAATAGGCACAGGGTATAAAAATAGTATTTATCAATGCACGTTTTAGAGGTATTTTCCTTAAGTTCAATATTAAGATATATAGTATACAAGTATTATTTAGTCAGTATTATATTTGGTCTCCAACTCTATTATCTAGGATTGAATACATCCAAACCTTTTATGAAGAGGAAAAATAGTATTTAAACGAAAGTAACAGACATTTAAAGTGACTCCCAAAGTCATGGAACCCTTATGTTAGCGTATTTAAAGTAGAACAAGTCTAGTTCCGCATTGGACAATTGGTGGTTCCTTCTTTTGCAGCTGCATCTGCTGCTTCTACTGTGGGATAGTGGGATAGGCCTGAGCTAAACTGCTCTGCTAGGGGTTACTTCAATCAATTTCTGACAAGAAGTGTTAAATCTGCACTGTGCAACACAATTTAGCTGCAATTGGAAGCTGCTGCTGCTTTATTAGAATATCCGGCAACTTAGAGGAACAGACCGAGGCAGACAGCATGTCTGCGATGATTGCGACCAAGTTACATATTGTCATAATTCATAAATCAACTAATTCTGAACACTTAAGTTGTGCTGGCAGAAAAACAAAAGGAACAAATAGCTCTGAAGGTACTAGCTAATAATCAGATCATATCGTCTGATTGATTCTCCCTCACTGCAAAGTCAACTGAAACCCAACTTGAAAAGTTTCTCAGGCTGCACAAGGGTTTCAAGTTGCCTTAATGAACCGCAACCGGCACCAGTCCCAAAACAAAAGGTCAAGACTAAGAAGTGAAAGACATTAAAACAAAAGCAAAACAAGGCCTAGACTTAACTGTGTCAATGAGATACACAAAGGAAACGTCACGGCGGTTGCCTGCACTTCCTGCCCCAAGAATCAAGCAGCCGCAATGCAGAAGAAAACAAAGACCGAAGAAGTCCTCCCAGGTTTCAATTACGCCAAGAACAAGATTTCAAGAGCTCTGTAATTAAGCGTGAAGCGTTCCAATGCCCTGACACCTTGCAGTAATACCAACAGTGTGACCAGGCAAAATAACCTGTC
Source organism: Hypselothyrea guttata (assembly GCA_035045125.1). Lineage (NCBI taxonomy): Eukaryota > Metazoa > Arthropoda > Insecta > Diptera > Drosophilidae > Hypselothyrea > Hypselothyrea guttata. Next base: position 287,622 of record JAWNNJ010002194.1, on the reverse strand, counting down.
GAACGGAGTTCTTGAACCCTTGAAATAGCAATAGAAACAACCCAAACGCATAAGAAATGTCGACTAATGAACGTTAATGTATTGTTGTATTGAGTAATGTCGCGACTTTAATGTAAAATGCAATGAAGCAATGCAAGGCAAATGCAAAGAGGGTGGCCGAGCTGAGGACGGTCAGTCTGCTGGAGGGGTACCCATACCCATAACCGGATGCACTCATTAAGTGCAAAGCCTTTGACTGCAATTTCGGCCAGTTGCTATATGAGTTATGATGCCAGCTGACGAGCTGTCAGAGTCCACAAAAGTCCAAGCGAGACAGAGAGGCAACATGAGATTGTTATTGTTTAAGTTGATTCATTGTCTAGTCATACAAACGGGTTGAAAGAGACAGTAAACTGCCCTCATATGGCACTCAGATTTGCTGTTTTTATAGCACGTGTTAAATACTATTAGTGAGACGCAGAAATTTCCTTCAGATTAATTCCACAAAATTTAATTTCATGAATGTTTCACAAGTGCATTCATCGCTTTTCTCATTTTTTTAATTTCATCTTTTCTGCGACTCTTCAAAGTTCTTCAAATGTCAATGCATTTTGCATTCGCTTCACGGTATTTTTTTTTTTCTCTCTTGATTCACGTCGGGCAACTAAATTATCATAATGAATCCGACTGGGCGACTTTGCTCTTCCAACTACTTGAGTTATGTGCCGGCTGCCACTTCTACTTCTTATCCCTTGCCAGCCTCTGGCCACAATTTTGTACTGAGTTTATCCAGAAGCAAGCGTTCTCGTTCTCTCCGGTCTGCTCTGTTTTCCCCACTTTGCTACTGCGCCAGCTGACAGTTTTGCCTTTTAATGAAAATGTCACTTATAGCTGAGAGTTTTTCTAGCCGCAGGGCGAGTGCAAGTTTTGTTAATGTCCTGCTCGGACACTCAACTGAAATGCCATTGATTTTCTGCAACAGCGCTGACCGGGACCTGGGCTATACTTTTCTTTCAAGCAGCTCTTTCAATACTAATGCGGCGAACATAATGCAGCATAGTCCTTCTGAGTCCAATCAGCTCCTAGATGGAGTGAAAGGGATGCAGGCGGAACTTTAAATGCTTCGCTTATTGCCAAACTTTAAGCCTTTCCAAGAATTCTACCTCGATGCATAAATCAACATTCTCTCCAACTCTGCAAATATTCATGCTATTGTTTGACCAAGAAAATCCTTTCATTAAATGCAACCACAAACTCAGAACCAATCTGAGACTGAGCATGAACAATTTAAATTGAATTTTATGCCTTACAAGATTTCATTGCGACTTTTCGACTTCCCCTTCTAGGAAGGGGGGTCAAGAGACTATCACGCTGCAACTCTCTGCAACAGTTTAATTTGTTATGAAAACAAGTGGAGGTTCTGTGGGGACAGCCTTTATTAGCTGTCATTTAAATTTTATTTTCAGCTGTGTTATCAAGTCAATGGGCTCAAGCTCTGTTCTCGACTCCGGATTAAATTAAATTAAATGCAATCAATTTGTGTATACGCAAATATATTTAAATTAATTTCAACCATTCACAACTGAACTCAACGCTCTGATCCATCACTTGGACAATGAGTCAACACTTTCTGCCTGATAATGACCCTCCTTAGTCACTGCAAATCATTTCGGTGGCACCTAATGACATCCACAGACACCACAAATTGCACAGTGCCGATCGATCCACCTGTGCCAAGGCTCTCTTGTACATGCAATAAAATGGCCTTTAAGCTTTTTATACAAATGAAACGCTCTTATATTGGCAAAAAAGCAAATAGAATTTTAGACTGATTTGGGGTCAACGATAAGCTGAGACAGGACACATGGACATAGGAACGGGTCTATATGTAGTACTAGATACTAGATACAACCTCTAATTATTTGAAGGCATGACATGAAGTCATTTCTCTGCCACGGATATCTATTAATGCTTGCACGCCCCACTCCGCACACCCCACACGCCACACACCATACACAGTGCCACGGCGCACATGATATTGAAACTGCAAATATTTGTTCTGGCCAAGAACAGAAGGACTTGAATACGCTCCATACCCAGATCGAGACATACTATACGTGCGAGCTATCCACGGCTTGGCTTGTCTATCCTGAAATCGCCCGTTGTTGTGAGTAATTTCCTTAATAACCCGCAGCCTATCACATTAACATATCTCACATTTGTCATAGAAATAAGTCAAATCCACCCGCGTCAATCCCCTTTGGCCCCATGGCGCCCAACGGCTTACGCAACCGACCAGGTGTACTCCCAGTTGTAGAACCCACTAACCCACACCAGCCCACCCTACCGGGAACCATTCCCCTTCTCCAGCCGGAGGCGTTTTGTTAAGGAAGTTCGTGCCTAGACTGGGGAAAGGAAATGTTTATACATATTAAACTCTGGTCATATGCCTCCGTAATTACACTAAATGAACATATTACGGCCGGTACACACGAAAATTGAATTATTAAGGCACCTTCCCAAAGGCGTTGGCTCTTTACTTGACTAAACTTTACAAATGAAATTGCGTGCGCGACTTTCTTATAACACATTTCACTATATAATTAGCTTAAGAATCTTTCCATTTTATAAAAGAATATATTTGTAGTATGAATAATTATGTATGTAATAGTGAGTGCATAGAATTAAGATGATTAAAATTTTGTGAATAACATATTGGTAATATTCATTGCAACACTTTGGGATGTTGCTATCAAAAGCTATCAAACCTAAACTCAACCAAATATTTTCCATAAATGTGTGTGTTGGAAATAAATAATTTTTTTTTTGTACGATGAGAACTTGTACTCTTTTACACTTGTAGACGTATCTGTATTTTTTTTTTTTGTTATGAATGAGCTGAGCATCTCCAACTTCAATGCAATGAACTGAATTTTTAAGAATTTTTTTATATATATGTTATATTATATTTCAAACCAAAAGCAGATCATATGTCTGTAGAGATTATTGTTTATACTAAACAAAATTATGATAGTTGGGAAATGCCCCAGAATTCAACAACAATCGCAGTGTTTTATTTTTTGGTTAACTAAGCAAGAAAAGTAGTAATGATGAATTATATTATAAAATTTAAATAATTATATATACATTTATATAATTATAATATACATAGAAGTATGCATAATTATTTACATTCTATATGTGTAGTAATTGTTTTTTGTTCTTTTATTATTCTTGTATTATTCCCAAAAGCAGAAATACTAGTTTTACCTGCCCTTAAATTTAAAAAATACGTTACAAAAGTCAGTTGGGCATAAGGTTTGAGGAACTAGAAAGAAGTTACGATAAGTAATTGCATAAAGTCTTTATCGTGGCCTGGGCTACTCCTATGCTGGTGGTGGTGTTTGTGTGCCTTACAGTTCCATTGAGTGCGCTTCGCTCCTGGGTTTTCCTTAGTTTACGCTTCGTGCCTATAATGCACGTGGCGATTGTAACGGCTGAAATGCCCTACGACGACAGTTGGTTTCCCAGAGCGTCTTGAAGACGCTCGCATAGTGTACGAGTTCGAGTTCGGGTAGGGTGGCTTACTGACTGAAACGGCATCTGGCAGCTGTAGGTAGGATTCAATGTTTGATTGTGAGTTAATTGAGGGAAAGCGAAGAGGGACGGTGGACAGGGGACGGAACAACTGACTCTGGCACACAACGAAACTGAAGTACAGAAATCACTGAGGCCATGCCGAACTGTACTTAGCCGAAAAGCCAACCGAGTACAGAGAGTGCAAAAAGTACTTACAAGAGAAGGGCATGGACTTTGGGGGCCTCAGAGACACACAGAAGGAGAGGAGTCCTTCTCTATCATTTGACGGGCGCTTGAAATTGGCTTCGTGACGCTTATCGCGATCAATAAATAATATATGAGCAGCAGAAAAAAGCTAGCGAGCCGCACACGCCAGCAACAACCAGAGTGACAGTAGAAAATAAAAAGTATCTGGCAGATACATTTGAGTAATTTGCGTCGTTAGAACTAGAACGAGATGGAGAATTGTGTGAGAGAGAAGTGGAGTGTGGTGAATAATAATAATAAAAGAAAGTACGCTTGATTACAATGAAAATGTTTTAATGCCGCACACTCACACACACACACACACATTAGAGAAAGATATCTGCATAGATAGCAACTACTGGCAGACCATGTGCACTACACACACTTGCACATACATTTTTTCACTTTTTGATATTAAAAGCGCGATAAGTAACAGACATGCACCGGACAGACGGCCGGACGGACAGCGACGGACATCAGGTAACAGAGACATAAGCGTCGGCTCGGCGCCTGCCGCTATGCAACGAAACATTCAGCAAGAAGCAAAGCCAAAGTATGCGCTCCTGGACTCTCGGCCCTATGCAAACAACAACAACAAGAACAGCGCCAACAACACAATGCCAAACAACTTGGCCACATATGGCCATTTTTACCAGCGAGTGTGTTGCGTGTGTGCGAATGTGTGTGTGTGAGTGTGGCTACTATCTAATCACCAGTGCTGAAAGACAATAAAAGCCAACACACACACTCACGCACACAATCGACCACAAAAAGTGGCTCATGACTAAAGCAACAACTACAAAAACCTACTAGATATTGATACATATTTAAGGGGAAGGGCTATACTGGAGCTAGCAACTTTCTGCTGGCTGAGTGCAAGCACGACACTATTCAAAATAATTTGGTGATTCACAATCATTAACTATGTTTAATTTGATTATTCTAACACTAATGCATTCGAATTTTATTAACCTAGTAATATTATTTTTCTAATGGCAAACGCATTAAAATTTACCTTGACAAACGTAATGCGATAAAAAATTGTATTAAAATTGCTTATTTAAATGTTATATGTTCCTAGCAAATCTGTCAAATACATATATACATAATATATAGATAGAAATATTTAAATACCTTTTGGTTTTCAAAAATTTAATGAAATCCAATGGTCTGTTGATCATTATCGCCTTTAAAGATATTTCGAATATAATCTGCTATCTAAATTAACATATGCTAAATATAACAAGTAATCTAATCAGCGCCTAACGTTTAAAATTTTTATTTAAAACTTTGAATTAAGAAACAATTGGCGAGTTTATTTAAATTTCATATATAAAATTCAATGATTTGAAATTTAATGGTGATTTTTTTTTAATTTTCAAACAACTTTGTGTTGATTAAATTCAGCTCAATTTCCTCATTTTATTATTTATTTTATTTCTGACTTTTAGTCGAGTTTGTCTTTCAGTGTACCTAATTCGAGCTACTGCTGGTGCTGCTCCACTTGAAAGCAGTCGGAACTTATTTGTTGACATCTATAGATCCACCATATGGCGACTATTTCGGTATCGCAGTTATAAAAGTATTTTCGTGTAGTCAAACGCTATCTGCGAATAAACATAAACCTATATACATATATAAACCTATCTATTTCTATATCTCTGTACTCTTTATACTTGCATACCCATTGTCTGTCTATAGTAAAAGCTTGAAGAAAGCAACTTGTGGCAAACGGCATAACTGTGCAACACATTGTCGCATAACAATTGCATTTTATACGCTGTTATGCCCATTCCGCTTTCCATTTGCCACTAAACTTTTCACATAAACATTAAACATCTTTGGTGTAAAACTCACACAAAAAGGACATTTTCTTATATCCACAAAGTTGCTGCCAATTGTAATGGAAACTGGCAACTCTGCCACAAAACTTTTGCCAGCATTATGCATAAGATTCTAAATTGCGGATTAGCATTGCCAGACTGAGGCAGGAGTACATGACGGGTTGTTGTAAGTAGTGTTAGTTCTAGGCGAACAAGTTGAAAGGTGTTTTCAAAACTTTCAGTGGATCGCTTCTGCAGTTCAACGCACAGCAAACAAATTTTTCAACTCAGGTAGCGCATCGACCTATAGTTCCATAGTTCTCTTTGTGTGTTTCAGCTCTCCTTCTTCTCCCTTTTGTCAACCACCATCGCGCAGAAGGCAAAACGCCCCTTTCGCCCTATGATCACTAACGCTCATTGAGCCATACACTCCAAAAGCCGATACTAAGAGCAGAGTCTCAGCTCCGAGTTCCGGGTTTTGAGTTCCGAGTTCCTACTTTTTGTGTCCAGGTGTGCACGGCGCTCGTGGCTGTAGGTTATGGCACGTACTCCCTTGTTATGGCTAGCATGCGCTTATGATTGTGTTTATCATCATCGTCATCATCATCGTGATCGTCACCATCAAACATCAGCTGGCATGCAATGCATAGCGGTCGTAGATTGACACGAGGGTATGCCCATTGTTGATTTCTCTTAAAATACAATAACATTCAAAAGCCAGTATCTACAAAATTACATAATTTTTCGGTCACTCAATTGATTTTAAGTACGCCCAATTGGTATGTAAATAGAAATAGTCGATTAAAATGCTAGAGATATATCATTTTAGTGATTTAAAAATATAGAAATTTAAGAATTTACAATTCATTTAAATTATTATTGTAGTATTTATTCCAAAATGTATTGCAGCTGGTTTTTAGGAATCTTAAATTTTAAATTTTTGGAATCTGAAATATGAATAAAATACAATTTTAATTGTGAAATTAGTTTTTACATGCCGTAAGAAAAATTAAATTATCTTTTTTAAAGAGCTGTTCATTCGAATAGCGAGTGCGTACTTTTCTTTTGGAAACCTGATAAAGTGGCATTAACCTGTTCACTCTTTAGAGCACTGTAATCATATTTTTGCATCAATTAGTCAGATTCACTGTCATTTGCGGCGCGAGGCTATCAAATGTAATAAACTTTTTAACGGATTTTAAAATTACTTGACCGTAACGTAAAGGCCTCCGTTTTCGTTTGCTTTGGTACCCAAGTGTCGCCAGCTAACAAAAACAAGCCAGCCGGCCCAAGCTGAGGCAAAGTATATTTTAATGATGACACCCGGCTAAAATAACAACGGCAAGGAGCAGGCAAAGAGGTGGTGGTGGAGGTGGAGGTGGGGTGAGTGCACACATGGCCATGCCACACTTCATACATTCATACAGGCGTGCACATACATATTTCTGTCTGCGTACATTACCGTGTTCCGCGATCTGTGAAGGCACATACCAAAGCACACTTTGAGATACCCTCACCCTGTACGATGTACAACCGATGGCCTAACGGACATCTGTCTGAGTGCGAGCGCGTATGTACAATTCACTCAAATGTGTATGTTAAAGATACATTTGAGTAGTTACAGTGCATTAATGATATTTATATTTTTATTGCGATCTCTACATAAGTATTTATCACTCATAAGCACCCAAGCCAGAGTACGTTTTGCAGAATGTCCCACTGGTCCAGTGGAAGTTATTCCAAAAATAATACATTTTATTAAAGAAATTTGGAATTTCCAGGAAAAGCCAATATTATTAATATGTATATGTAATTATACTACAATTTATAATTGTTGAAAATAGTGCTTTTTCAATTAAACCTAGAAAATATATTTTTCACATTTTTCTTTTTTTACTATTTTACTTACTTTTTTGTGTGCTTTATGTTAATGTTGTTAAATCATTGTTAACTGTATTAAATAAAAAAATTAATAAAATTTCTAGTTAATCTATATAATAAATGGTATTATTAGAAAAATGACGTAAATATATTGTATGGAATATATCGCATGCAAAAACTAAACTACAGGTTCTCCTACTGTCAGCTGCACCCTACTGTTGTTTATATTGTTTTTAGACCCTGTACCCATTGAAAAATGTGAAGAACAGGTTTAATAACTTTGTGCGAATGAATGTAATAGGCAGAAGGAGGTGTGGCAGACCTCACAAACTATACATATTCTTGATCAGGGACACGAGCCAAGTCGATTTAGCCTTGTCCGTCTGACTGTATGAACGGGTCGATCTCGGAAACTAGTACTATAAGAACTAAAGCTGCCGCTTTGGTAGGTAGGTGTATACCATACGCAGATTGAGTGTATTGCAAATCTTGAATGCCACGCCTCGTGCACGCCCATGATCTATAAAACCAACATAACCATTGCAAAATTGAGCATAGAAAGTTAACTAACAAGCGGTTTATTAAACATAGAAGTTTGTTATTCGGAATATAAATTATAGACATATTGTTTACCCTTTTAAACACAGGAGACATTAACAAAACAATATTACAGGCTTTGCCTCGCTCGCCCTCTGCTATCACTGCCATTACCGGATTGCACACACAAAAAAGTAAGAAAAAGAAGCATTGCTGCTACGCTTTGTATGAGATTTTTATAAAAGTATATTTAAAACAATCAGTACAAATATTAATTTTTTTTAAAGATTTTTGGTAAAGTTATCATGCCGCCATAACCACAGAACCAGATTGGTGGTTCGGTTCGTTTACCAATACGTATTTCTGTAACCAGTCTACGGTAGTCAGCCAAAAAATAATTTGGTCGTTATTAAATGCGATCAATCGTAATGTAGGGTTTTACTATTATACAACTTTCTTGTTTGTTGATTAGTTCACTATCTAAACTCTAAATAAAAAAGGCCATATGCTACGTTCCTCTAGGGTTGAAACTGTAGCTGTAAAGACGATAATTGACAGAGGAGCATTCAAGCAGACAATATTTTATATTTTTCTTACGCCTTTCTAAGACATTTTAGAATAAAGTGTACTAAACAGTTTACTGTGTTTTCTTTTTCTTTTACTTGCAGGAAAATCTATGATGAACGATGGAAAACATAATGCTTTGTTTGTGGTAAATTGAAAAATGTACAATATATTGAAAATTTCTTAACCAAAGCATTTGCGAGTGGTTGCATCTCTGCTTCTTACTCAGCTACACGGTTCCAAGCACAACTTCGATCCGTGATATATAGGGGTTGCTTTTTACACTGCAAGCTGCACAATATCCAAGTACAGTTATTTTACTGAACCAAACGGTGATCATATAGGGGTAGGGTGGCCACACTTTCTGTTGACATTGACTTGGGACTTGGGCTTGCCTGGAGAGTTGCATTCCAATGCAATTATATGACAAATATGCCTTTGTTGCCATGGAAATACATTTAGACTGGGCCTACTGTAAGGGAGGTTTCGGTTCTTGGAAGTGAATGCATATATCTCGACGAACTCTACAATTCATTAGTTTAGTTTTTAGTCAAGTTGCCAACGTATAGTTCCCAACTTATTAAAGAAGAAGTAGTAAGACAATGAAATACTTAGTAACTCAATGTAGGTTGAACCTTTTTTTGATAAGTTAACAGACTCTTAGGTTCGTGGAAATTCACGCATTTTCTGAGCAAGATTCAACCTTGAAAGCTGTAAGAGTTAGAGCCAACAGCTTTCAATAATGTATTCACATAAATACATAATTTAAATCAGCGGGAATCAGCCAAGTTGATTCTTGACTTTGAGTTTCTTTTTAGACCCTGTACTTTAAAAAAGTGAAAGGGTCTATTAATTTAGTGCAAATGACAGCTGTGTGTAACAGGCAGAAGGAAGCGTGGCAGACCCCACAAAGTATATATATTCTGACTCAGGACGACGAGCTGAGTTGATATAGCCATGTCCGTCTGTCCGTCTGTCCGTCTGTGTGTCTGTCCGTCTGTCCGTATGAACACCTAGATCTCAGCAACTATAAAAGCTAAAGGCACCAGCTTTCCGGATTTAGGTAGTCAGCTAATGCAAGCAGATCAAGTTTGTTTCAAACTTTTGATATCTCGCCTCCTTCATCCGCGAATCATCAAAAATCTACACCTACCTCAAAAATCTCGAAAACTATAAACGCCACAGCTGCCAAAATAATAGCGCTACAGACTTGTAATTTGGCATGTACGTAGCCTAAGGTATTCTCCATTGATGCTTCAAATTAGATTATGATTTGAAACAGAAATAGCGAAGATATGCAATAGACAATGTTTTGCAAAATGTTTTTATGTGCAACTGCATCCACAATATTAAAGCTACAGACTTGTAATTTGGCATGTACGTAGCCTATTGAATTATCCATCGATGCTGTGAACTACATTACAAACGGAGAAGAAACAGCGAAGCTATGCAGCACTAAATTATTTTATAAATGTATGTAAGCGCAACTACAGCCACAGTTTAAAAGCTATAGACTTGGGATTTGGCATGTACGCAGCTTATGGCATTATCCATCAATGCTGTGAATTACATTCCGAAAGAAAAAGAAACAGCGAAGATAGATCAGACAAAGAAGCCACCTAGATCTTGCAAACTATAAGAGCTATAAATACAATTTTTTAGTATTTAGGTTCTCCTATGCAGCAATCAGATCAAGCTTCTTTGGGTTTTTTGATAACTCCTCTCTTTCCTCCGCTAACCGAAAAACAAATTTAGCAACAGTTTGCAGTTTTAAAGCTTAAGTTTTAAAGCTAAAGATTTGGGATACGTAGTCTATGACAATCTCTATCGATGCTGTGAATTACATTACGATCGAATAAGAAACAGCAAAGAAAACGGAAAGTACAGAGTCTCCTACAGTCGGTTACGTCCGACTGTAGCTCCGTCCTTACTGGTTATTTTTATAAATGTTTGAATTTTTTAATTATTTAAAGGTAAAAATGTTATGCAAATTGTTTATTTAAATTTAAATTTAATTAATGTGGTCGACATTCGATTTGGTACATACTAGTCCTACGGTGTGAGGTTTTGTAGTTCAGAACCTCAAGAATACACAAGTTCGAATAAACATATTGTTAGAAGCTGAGCAGAATCCATTTCTATGAAAAATTGAAGCAACACACACAAATTTCGAGACCATGAACGCCCCTCCATCAATGACAACAACTTTGACGCACTTTGTGGTATCAAAAAGTTTCCCAGTTCCAAAGTTCTCGTATTGATTATTTCGTATTTGGAGTGCTCACCCAGAAAAGTATCTATGTAGCCGCTGCACATATAAAGAGGCATAAATGTGTTTGTGTAGCTATACGAAAAGTAAGTCAATCTGGTTTATCAGCGAAATATAACACACACGCTATCTCCTTTTATTGTACACGTTCATGGTATGTGGTATCTCGTACGTTAGGGAGAGGGTGGGAGTGGCCAAAGGGGCGTATGACGTACAACAAAGATGCGAGTAGAAATACGCTCAAGTGGAGAAATTAGATAAAAACCTGTCGCATTATAGAGGCTAAAAGGGTTGGCTTCCGCTGAATTAAGGATTTATGCACACACACACACACACAACCCAAACTGAAGATGAGCAGGGCAAAGGTCAGGCGCAGGGGCGAACTGGCGAGTCAACCCCCAACTGAAACCGAGCACCAACCAATCAAGTGGCCACCCAAACCAAAAGCTTCTGGCGCGCCACTTTCACTTTCCATTTAAGCACCCCCTTGCCCCTGCTCCAACCAACACACACCGCTGCTCAGCACCGTGTTTTCTCTCTTATCCTTCTCCGGCTGAAGCTGTGCCGCTTTCGCCACAAGGCTTCTCATTTACATATTTTTGGATATTTTGTGTTATTTATTAAAGAAAGACTTTTGACTTTATCTTTTATATTCGCAGAAACACTTTTTGAGCGCAAGCAAAGATTATTCAAGACAACAACCCAATCAAGAAAATAAAGCAAAATAAAGAGTAAAACATAAATAAAATTAAAAAACAAAACTTAAAAAAACGAACGAAAACAAGGTAAATTCTCGATATAGCAAAACAAAACGAAAATCACTTTTAGAGAATTATATATCAAAGCAAAACAAAACGACAAGGAAAACAAAAAGAAAAACCAAAACGAAAACGAAAGCAAAAACAAATTGCAGAAAATTACTCAATGAAGACCTAAAACAAACGAGCAGCAGAAAAAGAAAATCAAAACAAATTTAAATAACATTAAATGCAAAGGACATTCGCATGTGTGTGGTGGTGGAAAGAAAATTCAAAACAAAATTCACAATTAGAAAACGCAGAAAAAAACGTAGAAAACGCAAACGCAAAATCAGCAGCAACGGCAACAGCAGCAACAACAAAAAACACTGCAATTGCAACTGCAACTGCAACTGCAACAGCATACAACTGTCAAGAATTTTGAATTTTAACATTTCGACATAAAAGAGCGAAATCTAAATTTCAACGTTTGGCACAACTAAACGAAGACAGCGAGATTAAGAGAAAGGCAGAGAAAAGCGGAGAGCGGCAGCCGGGCCCAAGGAAAAACAGTATAACATTCGATATAACGGGTCTGCTAAAATAGTTTTGAAGCAAAGAAAACACACACACACAGGCAGACACGCACACAGACAAGCTACGACTACTGGAAAAAACCAACAACCAAAGGATAAAGACAAAGGATACCGTAACATTAACATAAATATAAACATAAACATAGAGGTTATAGATCGGACACAAATCTTAACATTACGCATACGCAACTCACACGTTGCGGCGAATTGTTGAAGGGGAGCAGACCCCATCGCGCACAGCCAATCGAAGTCGGGGCGAAGGGAACTCTCAGAGGAGAAATCGCCTGCATGTGTTTGCCTGACTCACGGAGAGCGCAAGAGAACAAAGCAAAGATAAAGGCGAGGGCAAAGGCAAAGACTGAGACAGGGGTTGGCATCAAGGCAGTGGCAGAGCAGAGGCAACGTGGAGAGCAGAGCGCGCGCTGCTGCTGCTGTGTGGCATCAACTTATGATGTCATCAGAGGAGTACGACGCGGACTGTTTTGGTTTGTACAGCGATGAAAACGACGTGCTGCTGAAGACAACAACAACAACAACAGCAACAGCAACAGCAACAACACCAGCAACAACAACACCAACATCAGAGACAGCGGCGAACTCTAAGCAACAACCACCAGAGCAACAGCAGACAAAGAGCTCAGCGCTGTTACTGCTCTCAGTAGCAGCTCAGCCGCAGCCGCAGCCATTGCAGGCGAGCAACAGCAACGGGCGAACGACACCAATACCAGCACATACGCACACACATACAGTAACATTAAACGGCACTAGCGACAGCGCGGCGAATTGCGGCGAAAACGCTAGCGAAGCGGAGAAGCATTGCAAGGGTAGCGACGGCGACGGCGACGACGACAACAACGACGAGGGCGATTCCGACTCGGACGACGTCGTCGTAATCGAAGGCAACAACAAGGCAACGACGACGACGACGGCAGCGACAACGACGACGACGACGTCAACGACGTTCACGACGGCAGCCAACAGTAACAGTCGCTGTCGCAGTCGCAGTCGCAGTCGTAGTCAAAGTAGTCGCCGCAGCGCACAGAAACGGCAAATCAGTCAGTCTTCGGCCGTCGGCAAACCAACAACGTGCGCGGCTAAAAAGTTGGCGACAGCAACAGCAACACCGAAACCCGTTAGCAATTCGAACACGAACTCGAACTTAGTGAGAAATCGCCGAACGCGCACGCGATCCTTGAGCAAAGACAGTAGCAACAATAACAGTAGTAACATTATCAGTAGTGTAAACGACAACAGTGCTGCTAACATTAGCATTAACATTAACGGCTGCAGCAACGGTGGTGCAACGGTAGCCGCTGCCTTCATGAGTAGCGCTGCTGCGGCTGCTGCGGGTGCCGCTGGTGGTGCATATTATTGCAATACCAACATTAATAACAACATCAGTAACAACACCAATTCAACAAATGCAAGTGCAGCGTTAGCAATTGCCACAACAGCAACGCCAACAGCAGCAACAGCAGCAACAGGCACATCGGCAACAGCATTGTCCGGCTGCAGCTCGCCGGGATCTGTGAACTCGGCCTCATCGCTGCTGACAGCCGCCTTTGGCAACCTCTTTGCTGGCTCCTCGGCAAAAATGTTAAACGAGTTGTTCGGGCGACAAATGAAACAGGCCCAGGATGCCACCAGTGGCCTGCCACAGAGTCTGGACAATGCCATGCTGGCAGCAGCCATGGAAACGGCTACCAGCGCCGAGCTGCTCAGTGCTGCCGGCCTAGTTAACAGCCTCAACACTAGTAAATTGCTCAATAATAACAATAACAACAACAACAACAACAACGGCAACACGCCGCTAAGCAATGGCAACAACGCCTCAATATCGCCAGGATCCGTATCTGGATCGGGTTCAGCTTCGGCCTCGGCCTCCTCGCCCAAGGGCAGCAGCAGTCGGCGCGTCTCCAACTGCAGTGATCGCTCCTTGGACGGCAATCTGGTGGCAGCAGCAGCAGCAGCAGCTGATGTTGCTGGCGGCTCCCCGCCGCGGGCTGCCTCAGTGAGCTCACTAAATGGCGGTGCTAGCAGCAACACCAATGAGCAGCAGCTGCAACATGACCTGGTGGCGCATCATATGCTGCGCAATATACTGCAGGGCAAGAAGGAGCTCATGCAGCTGGATCAGGAGCTGCGCACGGCCATGCAACAGCAGCAGCAGCAACAGCAGGAGAAGCAGCAGCAGGAGTTGCACTCGAAGCTCAACAACAACAACAGTGTTGCTGCCACAAACAACAACAATAACAATGTGGAGAGCATCAACTTGATTGAGGACAGCGACATGCCGGAGATCAAAATCAAAAGCGAGCCAGAGCTGCTGGCAGCATCGCCCACCGCACCGCAATCGCCCCACAGTCACAGCAGCAGCAGCAGCAGCCACAGTCATAGCCACAGCCACAGTCACAGCAACAGCAACAGTCGCAGCCACAACAGCAGTAGCCACAACAGCAGCAGCAACAGCATTGCCAGCAACGGTAGCGTGCGTCGCAAGTCCTCGGACTCCCTGGACAGCCTGCCCCGCGAGGAGCGCCACACGCCACCAACAGCTGCCGCTGCAGCAGCAACAGTGGACCAGCAACTGCCCGGTGAGACGCTTCCCAGCAAGAAGGAAAGTGTGGACGATATGCTGGACGATGTGGAGCTCTTGGGCTTGGCTCGAGGCAACTCGCGCAACTCGGACTTGGAATCGCTGGCCTCGCCTAGCCACTCGGACATGATGCTGCTGGATAACAGCAAGGACGAGGTGCTGGACCACGACGACATCATCGAGGATGACGATGACGACGACGAGGATGATGATGATTGCATTGAAACGAAGCGTGCCGCTAATCCCAGCTCCGGATCCCTCAAAAAGCCCGGTATGGAGCTGAAACGTGCTCGAGTCGAGCATATAGTGTCCAGCATGCGCTGCAGCCCCTCGGCCTCGGCGCAAGCTGGTCAGCTGCAGGTGAATGGTTGCAAGAAGCGCAAGCTATACCAGCCGCAGCAGCATGCCATGGAGCGCTATGTGGCTGCGGCAGCAGGTCTTAACTTTGGTCTCAATCTACAGAGCATGATGCTCGACCAGGAGGACAGCGAGTCCAATGAGCTCGAGTCGCCACAGATTCAGCAGAAGCGTGTGGAGAAGAATGCGCTCAAGTCTCAACTGCGCTCCATGCAGGAGCAGCTGGCCGAGATGCAGCAGAAGTACGTGCAACTCTGCACGCGCATGGAGCAGGAGTCAGAGTGCCAGGACCTGGACAATGATCAGGACCAGGACATTGATAGCATGGAGCAAGAGCAGCAACCCAACGACGACATAGAGCTCCTGCACTCGCCCACGCTCAGTGAGTCCACGCCCAAAGAGTCGGTGGAGCGCGCCGGTTCCAGCTCGCCTACATTGAAGCTGCAACACAGCAGCAGCAGCACCAAGAGCAACAGCAACGACAACGACAACGTGAATGTGAATGTGAACGTTGCAGCAGCAGCAGCAGCAGCGGCAACCACACCTAACATGCTCACGCAGATGATGAGCAAAATGATGTCGAGCAAGCTGCAGCAGCAGCATAATCCGCTGGTGGGCGTGGCGCATGCAGCACTGCCTCAAGGCTTCCCACCGTTGCTGCAGCACATGGGCGACATGTCGCATGCGGCTGCGATGTACCAGCAATTCTTCTTTGAGCAGGAGGCACGTCTGGCGAAGGAGGCTGCTGAGCAGCAACAGCAGCAACACCACCAGCATCAGCACCAACAGCAGCAACATCAACAGCAGCAACAACAGCAGGAGCAGCAACGTCGCTTTGAGCAGGAACAAGAGCAACAGCGACGCAAGGAGGAGCAACAGCAGCAGCTGCAACGCCAGCAGCAACACCTGCAGCAGCTGCAGCAGCAACAGCAGCTGGAGCAACATGTTGCAGCCGCGGCCGTTCCTCGTGTGCAACTGCATCCGCCAGCGCGTCTGCCCACACGCATGGGCGGCGCTGCGGCTCTCAAGTCCGAGCTATCCGAGAAGTTCCAAATGCTGCGGCAACAGAGCAGCAACAGCAGCAACAACAACAACAGCTCCATGATGCGCATGTCCGGCACAGATCTGGAGGGACTGGCCGATGTGCTCAAGTCAGAGATAACCACGTCGCTGTCTGCCTTGGTGGACACGATTGTCACACGGTTTGTGCATCAGCGACGTCTGTTTAGCAAACAGGCAGATTCAGTGACAGCAGCCGCTGAGCAGCTCAACAAGGACCTCATGCTGGCCTCCCAGATACTCGATCGCAAGTCGCCCAGGACCAAGGTGGTTGCTGATCGCGGACACAGCATCGGCAGCAATGCAGGCGCCCAGAACGGACCCACGACGGCCACACAATCAGGTAACAATGGTTCACTACTCCTAGGTAATAGTCAAATGTCCTCGCAGCAGCAACAGCAGCACGCGAGCAACGCCAGCAATAATAACAATGCACAGCAGCAACAGACTGCGCAACAACAACTTGTCCAGCAACAGCAGCAGCAGCAGCAACAACAGACCGCACAGCAACAGCAACAAACGAGTATGAATCAATCTCAAGTTATGTCGGCAATGGCTGCCGCACAGCAGCAACTGCCCAATTGCCAGCAGCTGATTGCTGCTCCTCGCCTTAATGGCAATCAGTTGTCGTTTGCCTCTCCTGCGGCCGCTGCTGCCGCCGCCATGGGTCTACAAATGCATCATGCTGCCGCCGCCGCTGCCATGCAGCAACAGCAGCAACAACAGCAGCAGCAGCAGCAACATGCAGCTAGCGAAGCATCTGTTGCTGCCAGCAATGCGTCCAATAACCAATCGAATGCCACTAACAATAGCTTAAGTTCCCTTAATATACCACCACCTCACATACGTCCCTCGCCCACAGCAGCGGCTATGTTTCAGGCGCCCAAGACGCCACAAGGCATGAATCCCGTGGCAGCAGCCGCGCTCTACAACTCGATGACGGGTCCCTTCTGCCTGCCCTCCACCGACCAGCAGCAGCAACAGCAACAACAGCAGCAGCATCAGCAAGCGACGCAGCAACAGTCTGCTGTTGCACAACAGCAACAGGCCGCACAGCAACAGCAGCAGCAGCAACAGAGTGCTCAAACACAACAGCAGCTGGAGCAAAACGAGGCTCTGAGCCTGGTAGTGACACCGAAGAAGAAGCGCCATAAGGTGACAGATACGCGCATTACCCCACGCACCGTTAGTCGTATTTTGGCTCAGGATGGCGTGGTGCCGCCTAGTGGACAGGCAGCAGCAGCAGCAGCTGCAGTTGCTGCCGCCCAGCAACAGCAGCAGCAGCAACCGAACAGCAGCAGCGGCAGCAACAACAACAGCAGCAGCAACAGCAACGCTACGCCAGCACAGAGCCCAACGGGGCGCGGTCAAGCCGCAGGCACATACCACCCGCCACCTCCACCACCACCCATGATGCCAGTGTCCTTGCCCACGTCGGTAGCCATACCCAATCCATCGTTGCACGAATCCAAGGTCTTTTCGCCGTACAGTCCGTTCTTTAATCCCCATGCGGCGCCGGGTCCACACGGTCCGCCACATGGTGGTCAACCCACCGCTGCCCAAATGCACCATCAGCACCACCATCAGTTGCAACTCTCCTCGAGTCCACCAGGTAGCCTGGGTGCTCTAATGGACTCACGCGACTCACCACCCCTGCCACATCCGCCAACGATGCTCCACCCCGCTCTTCTGGCAGCTGCTCACCACGGCGGCTCGCCGGATTACAAGACCTGCCTGAGAGCCGTCATGGATGCCCAGGATCGCCAGTCCGAGTGCAACTCGGCCGACATGCAGTTCGACGGCATGCAACCTACTATATCCTTTTTAAAACAAC
Organism: Hypselothyrea guttata; assembly: GCA_035045125.1. Lineage (NCBI taxonomy): Eukaryota > Metazoa > Arthropoda > Insecta > Diptera > Drosophilidae > Hypselothyrea > Hypselothyrea guttata. Next base: position 269,565 of record JAWNNJ010002194.1, on the reverse strand, counting down.
TTCAATCTGGAGAGCATTCCGTTCTAACGGTCAAGTGAGTTTGCCCCCATGTGCCAAATGCTGTAGAGCGAAAGCGCTGGGCGGGGTTCTGAGAAGGGGGAGAACTTAAGTACCTTTGCATTTAGCTGCAGTGTTGCGATATTGCGATAGGTGGGGCCTTGCTTACAAAACGAAACCAATCAAGTGTCTTCTTTAGTTTATTTATTTCCCATTTCAACTGAATTCTTTTATAAAATGTAATCAAAACCTTATTTATTGGAACGTCCTATACAAACTCACGCCAGCACACCCCTTTGACGCCCACCCCCACCACTACCCCTGCCACCATTCTGCTGCTGTTTCTTCTTCTTCTTTTCTGCATCGCAATCGAGCCCTCAAGTCGTCATCGTTGTCGTCTCGGTCTCGACTGCCTCTGAGCTTTGAGTTGCAATTGCAATGGCAAAAAATCAATGGCCAATCGGCACAGCCAATTGCAATGAGCTCCAAGTGTAGTGAACACCCTTCTCCGCCTACCCCTTTATTTCCATGGTTTACTCTCCCACGACTTAAACCCTAAGCAAAGCCGAGGAAAACTGTTTGTACACTCAATGCTCTTACCAAGGGGCATATCAATCATGATAGTAGTTTAATTATTTCATAATAAATCAAACAAATGCTATTGAAATTATTCGTGCTCATAAGATATCTAAATATCATTAACATATATATTTATATTACATTATTTGACAATAACATAATTTTATCAGTGGAATCTAAATTAAATCAAAGATCAAAATTCAAAGAATATGCCTATCCGTTCAGACAATTTTACAAATCTATAGATATATAATATACAAAACTTTTACATAATTTCCCGTCGATATATCAAATTATTGGAAAATTAATTTGATATTTCAAACTTGTTTTATAATTTCCATAGTCATTAAAATGATACTATTGTCAAGCTAGTTAGTTTAACTAAATACGATTAATAATGTCTTCGTATTTTTGAGTGAAAAGCGAGCAGAGTGTACCCAGTTCGACTTGATGATGTAGCAATTCAATCAAACTCACGGTTGTATTTTCCATGCGAATCAAACTCAGTCCTTCCTCTAGAAGCACGAAGCACATTCGTTCATTAGTGGCATTTACTGATGACTTTTTACCTTGCCACATGCCCCAACTTACAAGTAGTTAAACATGCTCCAAACAACTGCTCTCTTGCTGCAAAATGAAAGTGCCGTTTGGCGGAAACTGCTTGACTGCAAAAACTATAAAAAGTGTATTTTTAATTGAATTTAGCAATAACAAAAATTGTGAATCCTTAACTCCTGTGCACTCTTCAACATTGACACCGATGCACCTGCGTAAGGCCAAGCTGATGTTCTTCTGGGTGCGGTATCCGAGCTCAGCGGTCCTCAAGATGTACTTCCCAGACATCAAGTTCAACAAAAACAACACAGCACAATTGGTGAAATGGTTCTCGAACTTCCGGTAAGTTGTAGCCTACTGATATGATGTAAATACATACTATATTCTATAGTTACTCAATCAATCTTAGCCTAAAAAGTAACTAAATCTCTACTCTTTCGAGCAGCATTCATTTTTATGATTTCATTGTTCAGTTCAGTTCTTCTACTTTTATTGTTTTGGGTTAGAAGTAAACGGTAACAGCGCACAACAATTACAACTACAAGTAGATGGTTCAGTTATTTGTCTGCCACTTCAAATTAATATTTTCATTCATTCACATAGTCATAGTCAAATTCAATTCAATTCAAGCTGTCGAACCCTTGAATTGCACTCAAGAAATCGCACAACTGACGCCCGACACATGCAATGCCCATAAAATTTGACTGTCAGAATTGTCTATGGGGGCACACAGAGAAGAAGTTGCCAAAAAAGAGAAAAGAAATTACCAAACGACAGCTGCAAAAGTTGCCAACTTGCGCTTCGATTTTCGCGCCAAAAGTCGAGGCACATCTGCAACTATCCACGCGACAACACAATACTTCACCTGGATTTTGATTTCAGCCCCTAACAACACACTGACACACACATGCACGCACTCATACGGCACGCTCTGGCTTACCAGCTGTCCGTCCTAACTACCCTAACCAAATCCGTGTAGTCTTAAGACATGCGCAACGTCTTAAGGAACATTTTTCATTTCCTACCTGTGCCCTGCGCCCTGAGCCCTAAGCACGAAACACGAATCACAGCAAATGCCACAGCGCATTCGTTCGGGTTTTCCTCTCCGTTTGCAGTTGAACCAAATTGCCTTTCGGCTTTGTTGCTTATTCTTACCGGTTTGTCGGAATTTCCGAATATCTTGCACCTTTTGATTTTGGTCTTAGGGGTTGGCCCGGCCTCAATTGTCTGCTGAATGAATTCAAATGCGACTTTAGCATGGGAATTTCTTGGCATAGTCCACGGCATCCTTGAAGTTCAACTTGCGACCACGTAGGTTAAAATGGGTGGGAATATTTTGTTGATTTCTGCGTAGCTTATTGTTTCTGTTTTTTTTTTTTTTAATACTATTTTTTTTGAATTTGCTACAACCAAAGGGTAGATTCTTTGACAGTTTTTGTAACTGCGTTTTGAAAAGGATCTAAGAATCAACACTTTCACATCTTTCATTTGAATATATCCTTAATAGATAATTTCCTTGAGTCGAATATCCTCACAAAGGTTTAAATGTGTTTCCTTTGAAAAATGCCAATGTTGTCCATTGAAGCTTTTAAGTAGACCTGTATTATTGTTTTCCATTATTAGGCATTAACTTAAGGCAATTTGTGTCGCTTTCGAGCGAGTCATTAAGTTAGTCAAGGAGACGAGTTCCGTATGAGTAGAATAGAGGTCACTCTCGCCCCGCCTAACATTTGGCTTGCCACTCTTGTAAGAGCCACTCTATGCCAAGTTCCCTGGCACTTGTGCTTCTCTTCAAATGTACATATACGTTGCAAAAGCAGGAAGCGGAGGGGACTCTGTGGCGCCTTTTCTTGGCCTTTATGTTGCATAATTAGCAAAAGTGGCATAGGGTACTTGCACATTTGTATAATTGCATTATCTGCTGTTGTTCTGCAACAAATGCAAAGAAAACATCCCAAGCACCGTACAGTCTACACCCACACGCACGCAGAGGGAGGCTAATTAGTTTGCCTGTTAGGGGCAAGTGCAGCTCGTTTCTTTGGCTGCAGCGTTCTGTGGCATGCAGCTACTTGAGAATCGCGCCTGGAGAGTCGCGCATAATGGAGCTGTAGCTCACCCAGTCTCTCTCTCTCCCTTAACGAGGCTGCCAAAAGGCCCTCAAGAATATATGCAAGGCACTCCCATACCCTCACACACTCTCACACTGTTCAAATCCATGCGCTGCGTTCTGTTTCTGTTTGCTTTTTCATATTTTTTTTTGTCTTTTTTCTACATTTTGTTTTTTCATCAAGAATTTTTGAGGTTAAGTGTCCTTTTGGCGCTTAGAGGAGCCACCCCTTTTTTCCCACCCCTACCCGCAGCCAGCCAGCAGCCGCGTGAAAAGATCTTACTGCAGCACGAAAAGACTAAAAAACACACTCGAAAACAACATAAAGAATACCCTAAACAAAATGATTTTAAATCCACAAACACATGTAATTAAACACTTACACACACACTCACACTCACAGACACACACATACAGCTACATATATCAGTGTATATAACCGATGTGTGTTTAGCATATATATATAGCAGAGTATATAATATGTTTATATATGTATATGTATATGAAAATACACTTACCCAAAGTGTTGCCAATTACTTCATTAATGTATGGGGTAGAGATGTCTGCATATGTGTGGGTGAGTATGTGTGAGCTTATTAATGTACTCTTATTCTCTATTCATACCATAAGTGGAATGGCACTTCTGACATATATGAAGAGGCATGTGAGAGCAGAGAAGAGCAGGGAAGAAAGCAAGAAGTAGCAAAGATGCCACCTGCCCCCGAACACGCACACTCCCACACACAAACATACTCGCACACACACTTACGTATAGGCAGCCTAGTTAATCAGAAGAGCCTACGCTTGCCTGCCCGTAAGAGAGCCAGCGAAGAAGCTGCCACGCCCCACGCCCAACGCCCCAAAACATACGAATTATATAAACTAATTAGTTTTAGCATCAGCGACAGCGACTGCAGTTCCGCCATTTTAATGCAGTGTATGCCTGCATGTTTGTGAGTGTGTGTGTGAGTGGTGTATTATTTAAATTAAGTGGTGCACACACACTTCTGGCAACAGCGACCGTGAGGGGCAGGCAGTTAGCTAAACTTCCTTTTCCTGGCCTCACACACACACACACACACTCACACATATTTGCATACAGGCCTCAAGCTAAACGTAACGTTAACGAAAACAGAAAGCACAAAAGAGAGAAGAGAGAAGCGAAAAGAGAATGCAGAAGGCATAAAGCTAATTGCATCAGCCAACACACACGAAATATTGTGCTTTTCACACGCGCCTATAAGTATGCAATGGCATTGTTGCCAAACGCCTAATAACTACAGCGAGTGGGCCAAGGGGGCGCAGCTGCTCTCTGAGCGACAGTTAACAAAGACACACTCTCACACCAACATACACACACGCACACACACCCACACACACACACACAGCTAACTGTCACAATTTGTGGTGTTTGTACTGTTGGCAGAATTTCTTGCGGTACTTGTTATTGTGCTGATGCCCCATGGATATGTCTCTGCTAATTATTTGCTGCGTTGCCTATTGTAGGCCTACCACTCTCAGCTCCTCCCACCAGCTCCGCCAACCTCCGCAGCAGCCCACAAGCTGTACAAGTGCGCGTGGCAGAGCGTCAGCTCCCTCCGGGGAATTGCTCGGCTTGACAGGCTTCTGACTCTGGCTGAAGATTATGCAGTTTCTATTTCTATGCTTATTGTTCGGAAAAATCAACATGCGAGAAAATGCATTTGGCATCTACTGTTGGGAAATCTTGAAATTAGCGCGATTCGCGATTATCAGAGCGTTGTCAAGTGGGCGCCACAGCAGCAATTGCAGCAGAGGACGAGGGAATCGTTCATTAGAAAAAGACAAGCAATCACTTACCTCGTCAGCTCAGCTCAGCTCAGCTCGGCGCTGCCCCACTCACCACTTCCCGCTTCCCGCTCACTCTGCACTTTACCCAGCTGCAAATCACTTGACTAAACAAGGCAGCAGCAGGCACCGCTGAGGCTGAGGCACCACTGCACTTGCTAATTAAGTCCCCAACCACCAGGCGCATCCTAACGAGCCAAAGACGCAAAGACTTGCAGTCAATATAGCCAGGATATGCACACAGAGACACGCAGCTCGCTCTTGTTGTGCATTTGAGATTTATTAAAAATTCTTTACAATATAGAAGCACACACACAGTCTCACACACACCGACCGACAGACAGCGAATTGAAAATTAATAATATGTGGCAAAGGCGATTCCACATAAAGCTAATGCCTTCAGCCTAGCAAGTAGAAGCATTGGAGAAAGAGGGGGTCAGAGGGTGTTTATAACTGCGAGTGTATGCATGTGAAATCTATAGATTTGTGAATTCGTATGGTTTGGCTTAATTTACACTTTTATGTTCGTATCTCCATTAACAATCTTATTATTTTTATTTTATTTTGTTGTTGGAGGCCTTTATGATTGTTATTGATTTGGTTTTAAATTAACTCTGATTTCGTAACTCTGAATGCTGAATAATAAAAAAAAACTACAACAAAATTTACCTAGTCTAGTCTATACTGACCAAAACCAAACATATTCCTCATCTACGCATCTGCAGAGAATTCTACTACATACAAATGGAGAAATATGCACGACAAGCTGTCACTGAAGGCATCAAGACACCCGACGATCTGTTGATTGCTGGAGATAGTGAATTATATCGCGTGCTCAATTTGCACTACAATCGAAATAACCACATTGAGGTATGCAACCACAACAACAACAACAACACTCCCACACACACAAACGTACACACACTCACATACACCCTACAATAAATAGAGCTGTAAGGTCAAGTAACTGCTAATCCCTTCTATCGTACAATTCAATCTGTCGCATCACGTTTTTCCCAAATAATGTTGTGCACATTTGCACATTTCACATTTTTCTCACACACTCGATGTCAATAAAATAACTGATGACTCACTTTTTTTTTAAATAAAGGTAAATTAAAAGATAAAATTCAAATTTGAAAATCATTTTAAAAATCGAGATTAATTTGCTATATTTTTGTTAACCGCTTGCAATTGTTGAGATCCCTCATATGTCCTTAAAGTCTTACCATTGTTGGTTGAATTCGTAGTGTTTGTCAATTAATTGGAGTCATCCCCATTTTTGATGTAAGGGAAAAATCGTAAAATCGATTAATTATTGATGAAACAAATATACGATAATGTAAAATAATATTGACGTTCTTGGATAAAGGCTATTAGTTTTTTCAATATAGTGAAGCGTACTGCTTACAGCTCTTACTATTTTACTACACACAAATGCAATCACACTCTCCTTAGTGGGAAAACTTTCGATAGTACTCTCGCTGCACATTTTTGGCCGAACATTATAGACAAACCAAGTCGAAATCTGCTCTATCATTCCAATGACGATCGACCGCATCCAAATGAACAATCGGTTCATCCAATAAAAAAAGACCAAAGTCATTTTGATGATATGGGCGTCTTTTGATGTCGCTCGTGGAAACTCTAAATAGGCGTAGATCACAAAATGTGCTCACATTCAGCTCTCGTTAAAATCGGCAATTGCACTTGCTCGAAAAAAAAAAGTTTCCATAATGTAATTTTAATAGTTTAACAGTCCTATCGATAGTTTCCCAATTGTACCACACACACGCATACCCACACCCACACAAACACAACACATCGCATCTTAATGCTGCCTTTGTGACCTTTTGCTAATACTATCGTTTACTATCGTTCGCCCATGACTCCCATCCCTCAGGTACCTCAAAATTTTCGCTTTGTGGTAGAGCAGACACTGCGTGAATTTTTCCGTGCAATACAGGGAGGCAAAGACACCGAGCAATCGTGGAAGAAGTCCATATACAAGATAATCTCCCGCATGGACGATCCGGTTCCCGAGTACTTCAAGTCGCCGAATTTTTTAGAGCAGCTGGAATAAGTGGAGGAGTTGGCTATGCCAACGAAGCCACCGCCCCATCCCATGAACCCTGCAACGACTATTACAACACCAACAAGAACAACTACAGCTACGACTACAACTGCAAGTACATCAAGTGCTACAAGAAGAGCAACAACAATGCCGAAAACGACACGAAACAAAAAGTTAAAAAGCTAAATTTACGTAAGAAATCATACAACTGGAAATGAGATAATATACAAGTAGACACTAAACCAAGGGACAAACAATTCTATTAAGGTATTCTCCTTTTTAGGCCTCGTCAATCGAAATCTAAGAAAAAAACAAACTAAAATTCTGTAGAGCCGTATACAATTTTTACAATTTTTAAACTGCAGTTTGCATCAAGTTTGAAGCAAAAAAAAACATATTCGAAATACACACACAGACACAGAGTAAATCAACCAAAAGCATTACAATAACAGGAAGCAGAGATAAAGTTAGAGATAAATCTTAAAAAATATAGTTGAAATTAAAAACCAAAATACACATACCCACACACAGATACACATTACACATACATAATCTGAACAAGATATATTAATATTAAACAGAGTGTAAACTGTACTCTGACCGTTAGTTGAAAATTGTTTACATACATAGTTGAGCCATCTAATAATCTACCCAAAGTTGACACACTTTTCACAAACATTCCACACACACACGCACACACACAGAATGGTACAGTTTCACAAAGAGTTCTTGGCAATGGAAAAGCGCTTTTCAGTGGAGCTTCCAGGGCTCCAGCTAAAGACCAACTTTTCTCAGCGGTTCTCAAGGAAAATATAGGATTGCACAAGCTTTGAAAAAGTTTGCGTGATTTTATGTAGTGGGAATTACCAATGTAAAAGAATTAAGTAATAAGTTCAGCTCGCATTAGGCGCCAAGTTAAACTATCGAAAAAAAAAAACAAACAATTTTGAAAGATATAAATATAAAATTATGAAAAAAGAAATTAACAGCGGGCGTTAGGGTAGCTAAAAGTTTATTTATTTTATAATGCTAACATACAACCAAAGTTTATTGTTATTAAGCTTAATTTGTATGGGGTTTATTTGTAATCCGGAGTTTAGGGATTAATTTCTTATATGCACTATTTTTTCTTATATCCAAACACACTCCCATACACAATATGCATACAATTACACACACACACACACACACTAGTCTGTTATTTATGTACATATTTTAAGTTTAGTTGAATAAAATTTGGCTTAAGTTACTGTTTAGTTTAATTTACTTGGCCTTAAGTTGCAACAAATGAAAACAATATGCTATGTAAACACAAATACACAACACCTTATAATCAACTTTGATCTTGAGTTTATTCTTTTACCCTAATTCACAATCCTTGCTACGCATACGGCTTTTCGTAAATCTCAAACTGCACTTTCATATCATACCAAGCATGGAAAGTGGGCGGGTTAAGAGGGATATGTTTGCCTGCTCTGATCGTGGTGGGCAGGCAAACCAGAGCTGTGGTTGCCAAAAACATCCACAACTGCAGCTCAACATCAACATCAACACCATCAATCATCTAAGCATGCAAACGTCACTAAAGTATCTATCATACATTAAATCAAAAATCCGACACTGGAGAATATTTCTCAAGAATTTGCGGCGACCTTCGAGAAAGCATACAATTTTCGGCCCATTATGTGCTTTGAGTATTCGATATAGTGATACAATCGACCTGCCCCTAGCGCCCACTGTTAGTCATATTCATTTTGATTTTTTTGTTGAAAATGAAATGAGTTTGGAGTCGGAGGAACACCGCTTATATGATATATGCACATTTGTACGATAAACATAATGCAAACGTTTCGGCAACCCTATGATTATACAAAATTTTAACAATAGACGAATTTTAGCTTAAATCAAATTAAAAGAAAACGAAGTTCTCAACTCGTGTATTATCTTTTAGACCTAAGCCATTTAAGCTAAAGCAAAAGTAAACATAATTTTGTGCGATTTGGCGTAACTATGACAAAATTAATGAAGTATAAACGGTGAGTTTCCTAATCTAATACAAAGAAACAATTTGAAAACTTAAACTTTATTAAAAAAAAAATTCCATTTGAGATAAAACAAAAAAATTAAATTTATATTGGAAACACTGTCATATTTAGAATGCGAACAAATAACATTTAGCAGAGTGAAAATTAAACGATTTATAACCTAATGAGCGAACTTTTAAGTTATTTATTATTATTTATCTAATTGTTTATTGATGTTTTATTTAGGTTTTATGACTTGCGAGTAATTTAACAAGACCATCACACACCAGAATCGAAATTGAAAGTCAAAATTCAAAATTGGATTGTTCGTTGATTGTTAATGCCTTTACAAAATTTATGAAGAAAATCTTTTGGACGATGAAAATTTAATTTAAATACAATTGTAACTGATTTTGTGATAAAAAAAAAAAAAAAAACAAAAAAACCTTATGAACATAAAATAGATTGCATTATTGTTTCGGAAAATATCAATATGGTCATGCCCACTTTTCAATCACGTGGAGCAGCCATACAAAATTATTGAATATAAAATAGTTAATTAAAAACGAAACTAAGCCAAATTAATTGAGTGAATGTTTATCGAGTGGAAATGATTTAAGAAACCCCCTTTAGGCAATTTAAGGCGTATTAACAAAAAACAAAAACAACAAACTTTTTGGCAAAAAAAAAAAAAAACAAAAAATCAACAATTTTAGGCAAAATTTTTTATAAATTAAGCAAGTCAAAATTCAAGAGATAATTGCTAACTAAATTCAAATCGAAATCGAAAATAACAATTCAGTATGAAACTGAAAATCAATGAAAAGAACACAATGCATTACTCGTATTTGCGTATTTAGACTTATTTTTTGTTTCGCTTTTTATTTCATTGTATTGACTTACATGTGTCATAGATGGTAAAGAAGATACCATTTATTTACTTATATGAACTAACCGAGGAACTCTGAATATTCGTACCAACATACATAAGATACATGAACAGTCCACACTTGCATACATACATATGTACACATCAGCTACTTAATACTATTCATATAAGTTGACATGAATACGTACATACATAATGCTACATACATTTATACTTACATATACATATTTATACTATAAGTAAACAAAACAAAACAAAAAGGCAATTTCCAATTGGTTAATAAACAAAATTCATTAAAGCAACTACAACAAAAAATAACATTATGACGCTTGATTTTTCTTTACTAAATTACTTTTAACTTTGGCGAAATTTAATCGATATTTTTTCAACAAATTATGGTTTTAATAAGCATTACAATATTTGGCAATTACCACACAAAATTATATACCTCTGGGATTGGATTAATTGGTCTTCAACAACATAACACAGCAAACACATACCTAACCTCAAATCTCCAATCTTAAACACAACTAACGGTAAGCACACATATTTGATTTTAATGATAGCAGCGGAAATTTGAGAACTCTATCAATCAATACCTTCAACTTTTTGGCACTGAATTTTTGGAGCAATAAAATAACGATTTGTTCCCAAGACCAAGAAACGTGGTTCGTCTAGGATTGACAAATTCCAACACTCGCCAGCCATAGCCCAAATATGTAGATTTTGGAATTCTTTTCATAAACATGCAGGAGTTTCTTTCGCTGCTTCAGTATCTCAAGTACAGTTTACATTCTCAGTCAAAATCAGTTACCACTTACGATTACTCTTAAGCACAACCTAAAAGTCAGCTAAACCGATGCGGAATACCGACAGTGACAGCAGTTCAGCAGCCAAACACCCAGACAGGTAAATAACCCAAATACAATAACGATAACAGCGCATTGTGCCGATAATTGCACCATGTACCGGATCAGCAGTGCTGGTAAACGCTACCAGCCACAACATCCATATGACAGGCCGAAAAAAACGCAAGATAATTTCATTTACTGATTAACTTGTTGTGAGGTGATCAGAGAAGATAACATAAGCCAAATGCATAAGAGGAAATGCTATAACGTAAAACCAAAACGAAAATTAATCCAAATGAAAAATAAGAATACTATATACTACACATAAATGAAATACCAAATATCAAATATTAATGCAGATGCAGCTATATGCAATTTTATCTAGATTTTAAAGCATTATTACCGCAAAATACCAAAGCAAAAAATGAAGTAAATACAAAAATACCGATTAATGCATATAATGATCGAATGAGGCATCATGATAATTGGTCAAATTTGTACATAAAAACAAAACTAATCACATTTAAATACTACCACTACATACACGTAATTAAAACTACAGTTTAAATGTAAGCGAACAAACCTAAAGCTAAACTTAACAACATAGTATTCCCCCTAAACCATAAAATACTATACCAAACCAAACCACCCCACTAATCTCAGCCAACAATGGGCCAAGGCAATCCTTATAATCAAGAGCTTTACAACACTGAAAGTGCAGCAAATGAATTCCGTATCGAAAATATGTGCCAAACTGATGCAGATACAGATTAAGATACAAATACAAATGGTATCTCACTGATGTATATGTATATCAAGTCAACATGATTTTGGCAAATGGTACATCAATCTCCAATCTATATTCTATTTGAGTAAGTTCGTTAAACATCCTTATTTTCGAAAACATCTGATCACAGAAATAACTGAAAATACAGATATAAGTAAGTATAAAATAAATGGTGTAAACTAAAAAATTTGCAGTTTAGATATAAAAAAAAACCAACTAAAACATTTGCAAAAGAAACAAAATCAAATATTTAAACCGATTGCGTTTTTTTAGTAGCAAACGCGATTCAACAAAATTCCTAACTATTTTGGCCCGATGCGACACAAAAATTCAATAATGTTTTGACAAAAATGGAAATTTTTATCACTTATTTTTCGTTAATCTTCAGAAAGGAAGAAAGACAAAAGCCGATCGAGAGAGATCATTTTTAAGATGCATTGTACAGGATGCACTTTTTATTTAAAAACTGCAATAGAGCGGCACATCAAGTGCATACTTTTGACGCACACTGTGCCGCAACAACGGATTAAGTTTAAAAACCAAAAATTCTTTGTGATTACTAAGAACTTTGCTGAGCAACAATATTAATCATCCTATGTTTTGAATATTATAAAAAACTTTTGGCTTATCATAACAATCATAACAATGAACAGCAAGAACATCATTTCAAATTCGATTGATATACATATATAAACACAGGCACACACACACATTCAACTGCACACACACACACACACACACACACACACTCACTGTACATGTTTGTGAATTAAACTGAATTCCAGTTTTGAAACCATAATAATAATTGCGATAACAACATGATAATACGAACATAAATGATAAACACAACAAACTGATAACCAAGAATTTAGTTTTAAAAGCCAACAATAGCCAGGGAAACATACACAACTCGTATGTGATATTTTTCAGTTTTAGCTCTACGTATTCATTTTTAACAACTCAAACTTTTCCAATTCAAAGAGACAATATAGTACGAACAACAAATATTTAAGAGACTATGCACTTATACAGACGTACTTAAAATTACAACAACAAACACACAAAGCACTTCCAGCAGCAACTTCTTTTGGGTTGTCTACCATATCAAATGAAAGTTATAAGGAAACCAGATACCAAATACCAAACCCAATATCAAGTAAATACGTATATAGTGTAAAGACATGTTGAAAATTGCTTTTCTGTTGACTCGTTTATGCCATCCTTAGTTTGAATTTTAACCAAATAAATATATTTACTCAATATAACAATATAACATACCATATTAAAAATATATAAATATTATAAGTGTTTATACATAGTTGAATTTTCGATGAGGAATCGAATCGAATCGTTTTATACCACAGTTTCATTTGCAATAGACGCAACGTGCCAACCGCACGTACCGGGATAATTTATAGTACAATACAAACAAACAAACAAACAAACAAACAAACCAACAAATTAAATACATATAAAGTAAATTTTTATAAAAACCATTTATATTTTTATACTCAAAAAAAAACTTAATGCAATACGATAGCTAATTAGCATAATAAGCCAAAATATTTCAGTTCATATTCAAAATTCTTGAGTTGATAGTTAAATAACAGCAACATTTATATCTTTTGTTGAACAATCAAAATACTAGAGCTGTTTAGGATTGCTGTTGGATCAGAGAGGTTCTAACACCCGCCAGAAAGGAGCCCCAACCCAAGCACATGCCATACAAAAAATTAACAATAGATCTCCTAACAAATTGTATGAAAATCTATACAAATAAATACAATGAATCGAAGACTCGAAGACTGAAAGACCCAAAGACGCCTGCCTGCTACGATAAGTTTCGCCCAGAACATCGTGTGCTTGCGTGAAGGCTTCTTCAAAGGCAAATCAACCTCTATGCCAGTCAACCAGGCATACTTATTGATCTGACCCAGCAGCAGCAGCACAAATAGACAACAAAATAAGTGATAAAAGTGATAAAGCAAATCTTTTGTTTAACAATTCTCTTACGAATCTTACGAATTGAATTAATCATTTCATATGAATCACAAGCTTTTGCGTGCGTTAAACTGGTGTAATTTCTGACAAGGACTCTGCATCTGATCCTAAACGTGTTGACTGCAAACAAAGATGATGAAAATAAAACTACAATCTATTTTGGTTTACTCTAACACAATATTAAATACAGATACATAAAGCAGCAATAAACAAGTGAAAAACATATCAAGCATTCGACATGTGAGCCGACAAGTGCCACAGACAATAGCCCAGCAATATTATTCTTATTTTCCCAGGTCGCCTACTTTGTAATTCTCTGAGAATTAAAGAGGTGCCGAACAGCCGTAATACAGAAGTACAACCAAACTAAAGCGCATATTGGCCCCATGAATCGATCATAGATTAACTGCTGAACAACATGCGAGGAATCAGAACAAATATCCAAGTAGCGCCGCTTGTCAGAAATTATCTCAGACGTTTGTCAAAATTCTACAAATATTTTTTGTAAAAACTGTAGGAGCAAACGAAAAACGCAATTTTATCAATAACAAAACATGACAATTGATAATTGATAATTGATAATCGATAATCGATAATAGATCATTTTTCAGTTAACCACATTAAGTTGGTTCTAGTCTTGTTGTTTTTTTCGCTTTTTCTTTTAACAAAAGCGAAATCGACACAAAACGTAAATATGTGTAAAATATATATGTAAACCGTAACCAAAACAAAATAAAAAGTAAAAAGAAGAACAACAATTAAACCAAACAAAACAAAAAACAACTTTAAAAGCAACAACAATATTTATACAGAGACTGCAAACAAATGTGATCAGATATTTTATAATAATATAAGTTTACAAGCAAATGGTAACAACAAGTAATAAGCAAATCATAAACCAAATCTCTAGCATAGCGAACAGAATCAAAAAGCCAATAACAACATTGAATAGAAGCAAGAACAACAAAAACAGAAACAGAAACCTTGTAAGCAAAATGTAAGTCAATATTAAAACGTAAAACGTAAGAATCGAACCGATAAATAGATACAAAAGAAAAATATTTATAATAATATTTTTTACAATAGCGTATACAATGAAACAATCTCTAAATATAGCAAACGACAAAGAAACCAAGCGGGAGCCGCAGCCTAGCCCAAAAAGTGCAGTTCGCCTAAAAGTAGGCTGCAGTTTCTTGCGTACAAGTTGCCTTTCACAGAAACAATTTACCATTTAAGTTATAAATAGTGAAATAGACAAACCAATTGGCCACAACAGCCATGTTACCAACCAGTTTTCAGTTCACAATTAATTCAGTTCTTTACAAACAACAACAACAACAAAAATACGACAAAGATGTCGAGGAAAAACTGCCTTTAGTTCATGATTCATACAAAGATTATGTTTAGTTTTCAGTAAGTGGGAAGAAAAACAAAAGTAAGAGCAGAAAGTAAAGAGTAAAGAGTTAAACTAATGATGAAACCATTTTCAAGAAATAAAAAGTAAAGTAAAACATATTTTATTTACCTACAACAACAACAAAAACTTTAGCTACATTTTCGATTAGTTGACGCGTTTTGAAAATCAAAAATTATACCCTTAGTTCTGAACAATAGTGCCGGTAATATTAATGATATAAGTAACAATACAAATACATGCATATAAATAGTACTAGAAGCGTCGTAAACACACTTCAACATAGCTAAGCAATGTGCAAACTCTACACTGAATAAAACAGCCAACAGACACCAATAAAAGAATTCATTTGCCTGCTGCTTTCTGTACGTGAATCAGGCCCCTTATAAGGTATTGCCTACCGCCCGGACCCTACTCACATAACATACGCACTCACACAGACACACCGTCATACACTTATTCCCCATATAAGCATGTCCTATAAATATATAAACTTATTTACTATATAGGAAATAAACAGAAAATAAAATATTTAAATGAAATAATAACGGTAGTTGCTATTTTAAATATGTATTACAAGACATAAAAGCGATGATCAATACATATGCAGCAAGTATTCACAAAAACCAAAATCAAGATTTGTTAAGAAGGAACCACAAACCAAGCAGACCCAAGAGCAGCAACAGCAACAACAAAATAGAACAACTAAATATATGACACAAAAGTCAAAAGTCGATCATGTTCCAATCCATATACATACATACATAACATACACATACAATGTAAAAGAAGGAAAACAAAAGGTAACAAATGCAGAATATACTAAATACAAGAATCCGTATGATATTTGTATGCTTTTTTACTTACATGTACTTATAAACAACAGAAAACAAAACAAACAAAAACAAAAAACAATGCAAAGCGTATACAAAAATGAGAACTCGCCGCCTTTAGGTTTAATTTTTCGCTCATATCACACAGACACATACACACACACACACACACACACACACAATTACAAACACACACGTGCACAAATAGTAGTCAAAATAAAAAGGTCAATATCAGCATAAGTATGGAGAAATCAGAGTACATTATAAAATTACATATTAACAAAACTAAAATCATAAAATCTTAAATAATCAAAATACATTTCAACTGATAGTTTAGCAGTCGTAATCACCATTTATTTTCAATTCAGACCAAGAAAATTCCACGTAGCACATAACCAAAAAATAGTTTGCAACCCGACATAATAACTAACTAATTAAATATATAACATGCAATTCGCCAGCCAAAAACAACAACAACAAAAAATCAACCAAATGCCGTTCGACTACTAATAACAACAACTCAGACAACAATCAGTTATCTATTACTCAGCTTATAACCAAAACACTTCATACAAAATCAAAGACCAGCAACCAAAAATCATATTTAAATATAAATAAGCAATAAAGATCTTCGGCTTGCCGAAGTTCATATACTCTTGCAAAGATATTGAATGTAGTACCGAAATTTAGTTATACCTTTTCTGGTAACGAGTGTAAAATTGAAAGAAAAAAAACTGAAAGACTTGAAAATAAAACTTATGAAGCTCAGGAGAGATTCTTCCCACTCTTCGTTGGACGTTTTCGTAAGCTACCTGTGTCAAGTTGTAATTCAACCTAGTGTTTGTGCATTAAAACGGTAATTCACAGAAACGGAAATTTTTATGAAACCGAGGTTGACTATTTCATCCTTAGAAGATAAATAGATTGACATCAACCTTAAGGTTACTTGCGATTCTTTCCCAGCTCTGAAAAATTTCATTGAAAATTGTTCATAAATTTTGTGGTTATGGTATGTATACGTATGTCCGATTTTTCCCGTTTTTCCCGTATTTGGGAATATATGATGTTCTATTGAGAATTTTTGCAAGTGTATATGTAAGTAGTATGGAATATATTGTTATTTTATTAAAAACATCGGTATAAACTTATGTGAAGTGTTTTTTGCCAATTTGTAAACCGCGGTAAATTTTCGCCATAATTTTCGAATAGCATGCTTCTTGACGCAACTGCAAATACTCGAAATTATTTCATGAATAATAGTAATATTTAGTATTTTGTAATAATTGGAATCGAATTTCCAGAATTATGATGGACAAGTATTTCGACGAAAGGGGCTTTTCGGCAAACAAGCTCTAGCAGAATTGACGTATTTCCCAGGCAGATCAGTTTCGAGCAAGAATATTTCGGCTAAACAGAAACATAATTATAGAGGACTTTCGGCGTATAAGCAAAATGGATATAAAACCATATACCAAATACCAACACGAAACTAAAACAAGTGTTCCATGGAACATACAACTCTCGGCAAAGACTTTGGCGTACATTTCGAACTAACAGAAGACGCAAACAAAAAATAAGGAAAAGTATCTTAACACGCGCTGCAAGTGTCTCAGTCGCCTGCCAAAAACAATTGTTATCAATTTTTGCCAAAAAAAAATAAAATTATAAACAAATTTTAATGAAAATATACGAAATTAAACTTTAGATATAAGTGTAAAATTAAATATAAACATATTTCGGTAATGTTCCTATATATATATACATATATACATACAAATATGTATATATAATTTTGAACACACAAAATTCAGCATTTAACACTTTGGATAAACAAACACCCAAAAATGTTTGACGATAAATAAAAAAAAATGGTAATAATTAGAAAATACTTGTTATTGGCAAGTGGTTGACACACTGGCAAAATAAAAATCCAAATTAAAAAAAGAAAAGGAGAAACAAAAATACTTAAAAATTCAAATTAAATAATTTACAGGCAGCATTTTATAAAACAAATCAAATAAAAATTGTTGCTTTTGAGTTATAATAAATCTAATTTATTTATTATGATTTAAACAACTTTAAAATTGTACTTTTCAACAACAACAACAACAGCCAAATTAAACGCGTTAGAAACCCAAAAAATGATGATAAAAATGATGAAAATAAAATAAAAAGAAATGAACAAAATTGTAAACTCTCGGCCATGTTTGGATAATTCTCTCTCGGTGTAAAGTTCAGGACAACAAATTTACAAAAGAAAAAACACAAAAAGAAACGAAAGAAAATAAAAAACGAAAAGCATACAAAAGTAAACAACCTTTAGACCTTAGACAAATGGAAAACAAATAATTCAAAATCCAAAAATTATATGCAAAATTACAAAATTTTGGCATACAAAATTTCGTAAAGTAAAATTTAAATCGTAAGTAAGAAGAGTTGTGGAAGAAAATCTACGTGAAAAGAATCACACACTCTGGTCAAAGCTAAACGTAACAAAATTGATAAAAATAAAAAACATTTTGAGAACGTGTTGAAAAAGATATCAAGAATAAAGTACAAGCTTATTTTAAGCACCTTCGCGCCTTATCTTTAAGAACATAACATAAATGAAAACCAAATGCAACCTTAATGACATAAAACTTACATTTAAATACATTTAAAACGAAAAACAAAAATAAAAGGAAAAACATTAAAGCGGTGTACATTTTATATATCAATACAAGAAAAAACGCAACTTTGGATACATCTACTCGTAGTTATGGCATGAATTAATTTTAGTCCTATATTAATATCGAGCCCAATTAAGTTATCCCTCTTTTGTTTTTGTGAAAAATCTGCCTTAAATTATCTACAGAAACATGACAAGTCAACAGATTTTCAAGCAAAGCAACACTAGATGATGCAACACCTGTTTAAATATGGTGGTGCACTCTCTCGAAATGCTTTTGCTCAGAAACAAATTAAAAATTAATGAATACAAGAAAATACAAATAATAAGAAACAGGCGAGAGCAGAACAAAATTCAAAATCAGAGTCGTCTAAGGACGCTGCAGACTTCAAAATTTACAAAACAAAATTTATTCTACAAATCTATAAGATTGCGGTTTGAAAGCAAATAACAACACATTCAGAAATAAAACTAAAATCTAAAAAAAAACAATGTTTTCTCTACTTTTTTATACCCACAAAAACAACGCAAATGCTTGCAAAACTATAAAAAAAAATTTCAAAAAAATATGATTTTATGTTATGAAAACTCCCTGTAAATGTTTAGATGTATAAAAGCAAAACTTGAAAAATACTTAAGTTAGTCGCTGGTTAGCCAAAAAGTAAACAAAAAAGAAACAAAAAAAGGAACAAAAAGAATCGATAAGACATTAGGAAATGTAAGTAAAAAGTGTATGGTTATAAATGAAAACAAATCCAAAAAGAAAACATAAAATAATATGAGAAAAATTAAAATTCAGTGCTTAACAATTAGTTCTAACAATGCGTATGTATATCGACTAGAAATATGTATTATATGTATGAACATAAACCTATAAACGTACTAGAGTCTGGCTCATTATTTTAATTGACTCAAGATTTGCAAAGATTTAAGATTTGCGCTCAATCATTCGCATTTTGGACTTTCAGATATATTTTGATACAGGTTTTTATTTTTTACAGACTTTATAACGGAATTATGTTAAGTTGTTTAAGTTACAGCAATAACAGTTTGTATTTAGTATAGCAGAGAATCAGTTCAACAACCTTATATGCACACAAAATAATGAGAGTGAAACTCGTTGGAAGCATACAGTAGGAATAAAAATGTTGTCTAGAAATTATATGAAATTCTCTGCTGAATGCGCCCAATGTTTCAATGGCCAGGCCAAATTGTTTACAGTTCTCAAGCCTAAAATAATCCCAATGCATAGCAGAATCCAAAATCGTCCCATAGCAATAACGGGATATTAGAGCCTGCTTTCTATGGACATCCATTACCGTTTCGCAACCATAGCACTGAAGGCAATACAAAAATTGAGGTCAAAGGCAAAAATGCACATGAGGATGAGGATGCTGAGCAAAAAACAAGACAAACAAGTTTCGAGAACAAAATTTTACGGTAACATTTCGAATGGTATTTTGGCAAGTTTTGAAAACTTTCGAATTTATGCTTTTATTGTTAATTTGTTAATTTTGCAACTAAGTCTTCACGCATACCAAGAAGATACCCAAAAATAGCTACAAAAAAAAAGAACATCAAGATAAAACCCAAAGTGATAACCAGCAAAACAAAAGTTATAAGCAATTTTTGATATGGGGCCACAACGTCCGATCTAAAGTGCCTTCATAAAACAAAAAATGTAAAAACCAAAAAAAACTGTTAATTTTTTATGTAACTAAAATCAAACTAAAAACAAAAAAGAAATGAAATTATTAATAAATCTGTATAAATAAAAATGAAAATGTAAAAATATAAAACAAATATAAAGATCTAAGCAAAATATAAAAAGGGCTCCAAATAGACCAACATTCAAACAAACACCAAAGCTGCTTAACATTTGGCCTGATCAAACTATCTCTTGGGATAACCAACTCCCTCAAGTTCCATGAGTTTCCAAACAAAAAATCTAAAAACGAACGAGAATGACGAGTAAATAGATGAAGAAATAGAGCGCAAATCTTGAGTTAAATGTTTGATTTTTCATAATCATTTGAGATAACAATTAAGCGATATACATACAATTGAAATACATTACAAACGAGTATACACTTACTATGTATGCAAATTTAGTTCTAGTACATAAAGTGAATAATTTAGAATTTAGATACGAAAAGGTTTGGATATACTACATTCATACAAGACTACTTATGAGGCATACATATATACAATACGAATACCTAACATACGTGAAACGCTGAGTTGCTCATTCATAAATGTACTCGTATTACTTTCAATTACACACATTTACACTATCAGTACAGGAGAAACATACACTCATTCCCGTTTAGTTTAGGTCTTAGGACGAAATAAAATACATATGTATTTAACACAAAGTTAAGCTAAAAGATGTCAAGAACTAAGAACGGCAACTTAAGAGGCGGCAATAAGCTATAATGCAACTAAATTTAAGATAAACTCGACTACCGAAACCGAAAAAAATAATAAATTAAAAAAATCAAACAGAAGGTAAAATACAAAACAAAATTACGAATAATATCCACAAAAATTCAATTGATTACATGAATGTGCATACGAGTCATCTGCATACGTTATATACATATGCTAATGAATGTATGTATAGGAGATAGATACAAAACTAAAAGACTAAAAGGAAATCAAGTAAGTATGATTGTCCCTTTTGTGTTTCTTTTCTCTTTCACAAGACACGCACACTCACAATCACGCACAAGACTTACACTTGAAAAAACAGTTATTGAAGAGAAAATGCATAGTTCTGTTTAATGTTTTGGGTTGAAGAAATTCACTTATGAAACGGAAACTACTAGCAAAAATTAGCAAAATTTAAAATTATCAATTTACGAGCATTAACATTAATTTATCGATATGAAGCATTCCTTTATACACACACAATGTATGTAAATACATAAGTATTACTTTACGAGTTACGATTTCGGAACAAAGCATTCATCGTTTTCGTTAATATATACACATTCATATACTATATACATAAGTACATAGCACTATGTATGTATGTGTGTGTATATAAAGTGAAGGAAAGCAGAAGAAGGTGGAAATGTGCAAGGGTTTTGCTTAGAACATTTTACATATATTGTATAAACCATTTTGGCAACTTTGCGATATTCAAATCTATTGTCTTTAGGTCAAAATAAATATGCATCGTTTTGGATTCATTGATGCGATAATATAAAATTATGCAATTCTGGAGCAGATAAAAAAAAGTTGAACTATAAAAAGAAGTTTATATTGATTTTAGCTAAGATAAAATCCAAAATCCAATACTTTCAGTTCTACAACAATAGACCGGAATTATTTCCAAGAAATAGTACAAACAATTTTAGAAATAACTTTTGCAATAGAATAAAATAAGCGACAATTAAAGGCGTTCTTTCAAAACCTCTATTTATCAAAGCATTGGCACTTTTGTTGATCTAAATATTTTACATACAAGGCGAACATCGATAAATAGAGAGTTGCGAACGTTGTACGATAAAAGTAAATGTTATTATAGTACATCAAAAATAGCATATAATTTAAATGAAAAACAATTTCGACACACACTAAGTTGTATATATTTTCATTACTAAGCAAAATTGTTAATGAACATGGCCTGACACTAGTCATATTTTCGAAATTCCAACTTGACACAACTTACGATACTCAATTTTAAGCTCAGTTGAAAATTCAGAACGAAATTTATTTAACCGACATTAAATAATTTAATTATATAAAAATTATTTAATATACATAAATCTACAAAACATTCAATACTACAAGGAAGAAATAAAGCAGTGAGAGAGATCAGAAAATAAATTACATACAATTTAAATGATAAGTAAATGTATTAACAATAGAAGAAACCCCTTCCCCTTATCCAAAGAGCAGGAATACACATATTATTACAATGTATTTACCACAATAAACATATAAACATACTTATATGAATGTAATACGCAATACAAGCAAAATACATAAATCGAAATTTCACAATCCACAAAGATTGCATATGAAGAATAATACGTGTATACTAACTTTATATGATTAACTCATTTCAAAAATAGCAAACCAAACAAGTATGCATTCGCATACTCGAATACACACACTCCACACATAAACGCAGGCTTACATTGTATTCGAATATTTATTTTTCGATATCATATTCGTTCTATTTCCACTTACCTCTTGCTTTAGTTTCTTGTACATTTTGGAATATTCGAAAAAAATGGTCTGGACCGTACGAATAAAACAAATTAAGCAAATGCGTAAATAAAAGTTTTAACTTAATTCAAACAACTTTATTTGTATTTCGAGGAATCGCACCTCCTTGGTGAAACGCTACATTAAAAGGAAACCAAGAAATTTAATATTTGGCATATATGTATAAGCAAATATGGTAACATAAATTGGTTTATGCTAACACTGTAAGAAAAAGACAAAAACAATCGAAAAATGTATGAAAAAGAAATGGTAAAACGACAACAAATCACTAAACTATGGTATAACATTTTTAATCGAAAATCATTAATTATTTTACCGAAAATTATGTAAAATTTATGAAAAACAAAACAAAAAAACACAATAAAATAATATTGTTTATTTTCATCTTTAAAAATAAAGTTTTAAAATCGTATAAAAATAGTAAAAAAAAAATAATATAAAAGTTTTATTTACTCAACATGTTAGAAAAAATTAATTTGCATTGGGGTTAACGTTGTCCACAGTTCATAGGGATTAGACATATCTTAAAAATCTCGCGCGCTCTGGGGCGCTCGACCTGACAGTCGGGCAAGCCCGACTGTATTATACCCTGTACCACAGCTCGCGCTGCGCGCTCGCCCGTACAGTATATAATGTAAAATTCTTTAAATATAATTTATTTATATATAACTTAATTTGTTCTTAATATTATTTATTGAAAGTCCCTTTAAATGTACTATTTATAATTTTTAATATTGTACGCAACGGATCACGCCTAATTCACTAACTTAACGTTCGCAATGATAATCGCGCTTTAAACTATTTATAATCTGACGAGGTGGCAACGCTATCGCCAAAACTCAATTTGGCACTTGGTATGGCGATGAAGGTGGCGTCACGCGTCACAGACTGTTGTTCTTTTGCTCAATCTTTTTTTGGCTCCTTGCAATTGGTGTTGTTTAGATGCGTACATGCACACATACATATATGGTATTCGTCTATTCTACATGTATGTGTGTTTCTGTTTATACATACATACTGCAGCAATGCGCGTAAGAAGCAATACATGCAGTATTGAGTAGCTTATATCTCCTATGTTTATTAACCGATTTCAATGCGCTTTTCAGAATAGTTAAATATAATAGAAGTCAGTATATATACCAAATAACAACATTCTATGTTTAATATTACGCTTGTTTTTGAACTTTTAAGTTCAAGTATTTCGTAGCTTATATCTCCTGTGTTTATCAACCGATTTTAATCACCTTTTCAGGATAGTTAAATATAATAGAAGAGAATATATGTTTCGAATAACAACATGCTGTGTTTAATATTACGCTTGTTATTCAACTTTTTGTGTTAAAAATTCGAGGTTATGTGAGTTTAATTAATTTTTGGGCGTGAAGCGGGCGTGGCGTCAACGATTTGAAATAAACTTGATTTGCGTATGGTATATACCTACCTATAGTCACAAAAACGGCTGCTCTAGCTTTTATAGTTTCCGAAATCGACGCGTTCATACAGACAGACGGACAGACAGACAAACGGACGGACAGACAGACAGACATCGCTAGATTGACTCAGCTCGTCATCCTGATCAAGAATATATATACTTTGTGGGGTCTGGCACGCCTCCTTCTGCCTGTTACATACATTCGCACAAAGTTATTAACCCTGTTTTTCCCATTTTTCAAATGGGTACAGGGTATAAAAATATCGGCGCACCTACGGCATCAAACAGTTTTTAAACAGCTTAAAAATATTATAAAATATGGGTAAAATGCAATAAGCAAAGTATATTTTTAAGAAAAAAGCCAAAATTTCCGCTTCGGGCAGATTCATAATTTTTTTTTAGCAAATGATCTTCAAAAACAGATTAACTTAGTATTATTTAAGATATAATTGGAGACTAGTATAAGAATGTTAATGTGTTTTAATTTGTTACTATATTTGAATATAATTTATATTTTATAATAAAAAAAAGTTTCTGATTTTTAGACCGTTTACTTAAACAAAGACAAAAGGGTCTATTAAGTTAGTGCAAGTGGGAAATGTGTGAAACACCCAGAAATCGGTGTGGCAGACCCCACAAAGTATATATATATATATATTCTTGATCAGGACGACAAGGTGTCTGTCTGTATGAACACCTAGATCTCACCAACTATAATATACATATTCGGGATTTAGGTTCTCGGACAAGCCCGACTGTCTTATACCGTGTACCACAGCTCGCGTTGGGCGCTCGCAACTGAATATTTAACAACTTAAATATAATTTTATAAAACTGACAAACAAAGCGTAGCAGCAGTACTTATTCTTCTTCCCTTTTTGTTAGTGCCATGTTTTAACGGCTGCACTGCCAAGGCGCGAACGTAGCAACGCAACAATATTACATAGCTTATATCTCCCATATTTATTAACCGATTTTAATGCGCTTTTTAGGATACTCTCCATATAAAAGAGAAGAGTATATATTCCGAGTAACAACACTCTATGTGCAATTTTACGCTTGTTATTCAACTTTTTATGTTCTTAAACTACGGGGTTATGTGGGTTTTATTGATATTGGTCGTAAGGGGAGCGAGGCATCCAAGACTTAACTTAAACTTGATCTGCGTATTGAATACACCTACCGATAGCAAACAAAACAGCTGGTCTAGCTTTTGTTGTTTGCAAAATTTCAGCGTTCATACAGACGGACAGACAGACGGACTTCGCTAAATCGACTCAGCTCTTCTCCCTAATCAAGAATATATATACAGGATATGATAAGTTCTATATCTTCAATAACTGCATACGCTGCCGACGAATTTGATGTCTTCGCTGCCGCCGCCAACGAATTTGCAAGCTTCGTTGGCACCGCCGCCGCGCCAATTCTTTATAAAAGCTTCGCCGCCGCCGCCGCGGCGGGCCGGTACATTTTAGCACCTACGCCGCCGCTGCTGAATAATTCATCGACGTAAATGTTTAACCTATAAAAACCAAAATGGCTGCTCTAGATATTAGGTTGTTTCGTAATGACATACCGGTTTCTTTATTGATTTTTGACGACTATTTTAATATAGTCAGCATTGTCCGATTTAAGTGATATATGTACCGTTGTTTTCGATGATTTTCTGCCATTTTGATGGTAACTTGTATATGCCTCTCCTAAAGAAGTCCTTGTCCCTACCACTACAAAAACCTCGGCGATTCGATTTTCACAATCCTCCCTTGAACTCAATTTTTGTCCATCGCAAAAATTTTGCATGGCCAAAAACAGATGGTAATCCCTTGGGGCAATGTCCGGACTGTAAGGTGGATGCATTAACACTTCCCAACCAAGCTCCCGTAGCTTGTGACGCGTCACCAAAGATGTATGGGGCCTGGCGTTGTCATGATGGAACACAACGCCCTTACGATTCATCATGGCTGGCCGCTTCTGTTCAAGTGCAATCTTCAATCGTTCCAGTTGTTCACAGTAGAGGTCAGAATTGATGGTTTGGCCATAGGACATCACTTCATAATGGATAATTCCTTTGATATCCTACCATACACTCAGCAACACCTTCTGAGCCGTCAGTCCTGGCTTTGCCACCGTTTGAGACGACTCACCGTGCTTCGACCAGGATCTCTTACGCTTTATGTTGTCATATGTGATCCATTTTTCATCACCAGTGACTAACCGATCCAGAAATGAGTCGAGTTTATTACGGTGCAACAAAGATTCGCAGATTGATACACGGTCGAAAAGATTTTTTTGGGATAACTCATGAGGCACCCATACATCGAGCTTTTTTGTTAAATGTCTCGACTTTAAATGCCTATGGACGGTTTCCGTGCTTAGTTGCAGCTCCTCTGCGATGGTTCTAATAGTCACATGAAGATCTCGATCCACTATTTCCATGATTTTATCCGTATCAACGGTCACTGGTCGTCCGGAAGGCTTGGGTGTTTCGGTATCAAAATTGCCACTTCGGAATCGCCTAAACCACTGTTCGGCAGTTTGAATCGAAAGTTTGTTATCTCCTAAGACAGCAATAATCTGTCTGCGAGATTCCGCAGCAGTTTTTCCTTGTCCGAAATAAAATTTCAAAATTGCCCGAATTTCTGCGTTTGTGAACTCCATTTCAATCAATTGTAATTTTTTAACGTGGAAGCTCATGTAAACAAACTATATGTCATTTTAAAGGTGTTGCCAATACCTTTCAAACGATATACAGCATTGCCAGATACGATTATATTTGACTTCACAAGCGAAGCGCGAAATTTGAATGTAAAAACCGGTATGTCATTACCAAACAACCTAATATTATAGTTTCCGAAATTTTAGCGTTCATACAGACAGACAGACGGACAGACAGGGCTGAATCGACGCAGCTCGTTGGCCTGATCAAGGCCTCTTTCTGCCTGTTACATACATTCTGACAAAGTTATTAACTCTTTTTTTCCCATTTTTCAATGGGAACAGGGTAAATAAACTAAAACCAGTAAGGACGGACATAACGGAATTTATAGACTAATAGACTAGATCATAGACTATCTACCATATCCTAAATTTTTAGCTTGAAAACTGAAAACTGTTGCTAAATTGATTCTTCGGTTAGCGGAGAAATGAGAGGAGTTATCAAAAAACCCAAACAAACTTAATCTGATTACTGTATAGGAGAACCTAAATACCAAATTATTAACCCTGTTTTTACCATTTTTCTAATGGGTACAGGGTATAAAAATTATATTTATAGCACTAGGTGGCTGTTTCTGTTTTTTGCTGTTTTCTTTCATTCGTAATGTAATTCACAGCATTAATGCAGAGTGCATAGGCTGTGTATGAGCAGCATATGTAGATTTATATTATATAGATTTAATTTCAGAAACATAAAATACTAATGTTAATAGATGTGGTGTTTTGCACATATGGCAACATTATGATTTGCATAATAAATTGTACAACACTAGTGTAGTGTAGATAGATAGGATGAAGCCATAACATTCGAAAGCAAACATTTGTATGGGGCTGGACTTCGCACGGATGCATATATGGATGAATTTTGGACCCTGGAGTAACATTGTGGTCAACGACTAGAGTAAATTATAATTTTACGGTCTAAAAGTCAGCATGCAAGGGCGTAATCCGGAAAAATACCCCACATAAAAAAGTATTCGTTTTATGCTAGCAACTTGGCCGTGTGCGTCGTTGCATTTGAGCACTCTCCGGGCTGTTTTGATGGAAATTTTGGCCTGTACGGAACGTATGAAGGATACTGTTAACGTTTGTCGGCAACAGATGTGAATTATCCGGGTTTTTTTTCCCGGATAATCCTCTCTTTTCTATCAGTACGGGCTTTCTGCCTGCCAAATCGAGGCAAATTGTCATGGTTATTCCGGCTTTTTAACCGCCGTATAGCACTACGGGTTATCGTCTGACACCGATCAAACATATTCCTGACATAATATGTCGATCGGCCTTCATTACCTGGACACGGAGCTTGGGCAGCACCAAATTATCACTAAACGCTACTTTAAGCGTATTTGACAGGAAGATTGTCGCAAATTAGAGGAATCCATGCCTAATCGCTTGAAGATTCAAAGAGGCTATATAATTAAAATACATTTTAAGAAAAAATTAAGTAAATTAAGTAAAACATTGAAAAAAAAACTTAATGCAATGAATACTTTTGTGGGACTGAAAACCACGTTTTCCGTCCAATTATGCTATATTGTGGAGCAATGGACAGATTTTCCAAATTTTTTTTTCAAATATAATTGAGAAATATATAAATAAAACATTCCCCATTCAAAAAAATTTAAAATTTTTATGTTTTACCGACTAAAAACGCTAAGTTGTGCCGTACATATTTGGCAACGAATACTTTTGTGACTGACTGTACAACCTAAGTCCCGACAAGTGATGAGATCTAGATGTTCATACGGGCAGACGGACTGACGGTCATGGCAATGTCAACTCATCTTATCGTCCTGAGTCAAAAATATATATAATTTGTAGTTTTATTAATGGTTGTATTCACCAGGATCCATGGATCGATCACCCGATAACCGATGAAAGCATCCCTGAATGGATCATAAAATTGGAGCGCATGTATCATAAAATTTTTCTGATCCATCGCTGCTTTTTCCGCTGCATTCATCGATAGTCGATAAAAACAGCTGATTTCAATTCAAAATGTAAACAATTAAATCAAAAAGAACTGTATGCATTTTAAAAATTAATTATTTGCAGACTTTCTGCATAAAAGACTGTTGCAAGTTGCAACAGTTATCGGGTGAGCGATCCATGGAGCGGTAACCTGGTGAATGCAACCTTGATTTAACTTAAAAATGTAAACAAATCATTACTCCACGCCGAAAGGAGCAGACGTGTAAAACAATTCGCCCTGAAGATGATAGCCGATGTGCTACCGATATATGTATATTGGCAAAAGAAAACTTGGGTGTTCCTTGTTTTATTTGTAATTGTCAACTAATCTGACCTAAAGCTAGCCAACGCTCAACACATAAAATGGAAAGGTCGCAGAGAAGTAATAACAAATAAATAATAAATATCTAGTTAATTTTTGAACATGAAAATTTCGAAGACTTTCTGCATCCTAGACTATTGCAAGTCATAAGGGAAATGCTATTTCAAGATGGTTATCAAATATTTGGAGCTAAAATATTGAAATTTCATTTTCTATGTATATTTATTTTGCTATTCCTTGTAATAATTTCTTATATTTATTTATTTATTAATTATTAAGGTAAAAGTAGTTTTAAAATTAAAACAATCACTATGTATAGCGCTGACTTTGTTTATGGACATGGACGAACTGGAAGAAAAGAAACAAAATATGGAGTGCGAATTATTATTATAATATGCTGTTCACGGCTTTATTGGACATTTCTTATCATCCACTGCATTTAAAAATATTTAAAATCCAGCTGAATCTGCAAGCCAAACTAGCAACACTGTGTAGAACTGACAACTAAATTTATTGGTCTATCGAACAGGTTTGAGTTCACATGCCCGCCTAAGGAGGGAGAGAGCACGATTGCAGGCTGCACGTGTGAGCGAGACAGCGCCAAAACATCACGCGAACCTCATACATGTTCGCCAGCCCAGCTTCAAACAACGTCAAGAAGAAGCAAATTACGCAAACGAAGTTACAATTTGCTTATTTGTTTATGAAAAATGTCGCTGGCCAGTGCGATTTCCAGGTAATTGTGTAACAACCAGCTTCATCAATTGCACAGCAACCATTTAATTCCTCCATTCGAACCCAGGCTGAGCCTGCAAGGCCTCGCAATAACCCCACGTTTGCTGCACACGACTGCAGTGCTCTGCGCTGAGCCCCTGAAGAAAAAGAAGAAACTGGACCCTCAGATTGTCAAGCAGAGGGAGGACCGCAAGAAAAAAAAAATCGAGAAGCAGATTCGCAGACTAGAGAAGAACGCCCGTCAGCTGAAGCCGGTCGAGGAGCTGGAAGTGCCTCTGGACTTGATTGACAACAAGGAGTATGTGAATCCCCTTATTACCCCAACCCAATGGACTTACCTTTCCCCTTACAGAAAACGGGAGCGCAAGCCCAACCCGTTGGGCAGAGCAGAGCAGGAGCATCGCTCCATGCTGAAAAACCACTGGGCCCGCTACAAACACGACGAGAAGTTGGCAGATTTCCAAATCATAGACCGTCTGATGCAGTCGCAGAACAAGGCCCTGGAGGAGCTCCGTCTTGAGTCCGAGCAACTCTACCAGGCAGCCACCGAGATCGACCTGCAGTTGCTAAGCGTGTCTGTAAAGGGGCCCAACGCAACGCCGCCCATCCAGAACTACATAAGCCCCGATGGGGACTACCTGCACCAGGCGATGAAGTGGGAATAGGAGTTCCAAGCTGTGCTGTTTCTTAATGAAAGCAACCTATTATATGCTAATTATATTTTGTGAAGCAATGTGAACTGTTTTATTTGGATCAAATGACAAAAATTAAATTCTACCTGCGCCAGACAAAGTGGGAATGGATGGCCAACCATATTCTGAAGTTGTTTCTTACCAAAAGCAAACTGTTCTATACCAATTATAGTTAATCTGAGAACGAGAAGTATTCACGGAATAAGGATGAGAAGACTTAAAAGAATACATCCAAATGATTTGTCGAATAGACGAATATAACGTGAATACTACCATTAAATTATTATAATTCACTATGGTGGAAATAAGTACATTACAGTAATAGTATACCATAAATATAAATAAAAACAATTTTTTATTAAAAAAAAAAACAAAAGCAAACAAAATAGTTTGTAAAGCAATGTGAACTGTTTTATTTGGATCAACTGACAAAAGTGAGTTATAAATTTGAACCTGGCAAATAAATAAGACGGGGACTCTGCATGACTCTTGGCGACCTATGCCAAAACGGTTATCTAGGAGGGGGTAGAGCCGGGATTGGATTTGGCTGCGGCCTGTCGCTTTTTAACGTTCCAGTTGTACACCCTTGCCATGTTCACCTCAGTTGTGGTAATTTGATCCCTGCAAAAGGAAACTCATGGAGATTTATGACAGAATACGACAAGGCAGGGGCAGGAGCGTACCTGACGAAATCCTGATCGTGCTCAATCGTCTTGAGGTTGCCCACTGCAGACGTGACGTTTTGCTTCAGCAATGCCTCAGCGTCGTCCAGCGAATATTCCAGCATTACGCTGGCGCCAAGCCAGAGGTAAACCGTTTTCGTCGGCGGCACCAGGGTCTTGATGAACACCTGGTCGCTCAGCAGAAACTGCGTCTCTCGCTCCTCCTCCTCCTTGCGCAGAACGTTGACCATCTCCAGGGAGCGCTCCAGGTCGGGAATCTGGGACTTCAACTTGCGGCGTCGTGCCTCCAGGTTGTAGGCCATGAAGCGGTACTTGCCATGCTGCTCGTCCAGTCGCTGCAGCACCTTTTCGCAGTTCTCATTCTCTGGCTGTGTCATGAACGAGTCAATCTCCTCCTGCAAATACATTCTAGCTGATGAATAATGCTCAGCGAATTCTGCGGCTGCGAGCGTTTAGGTTAGAATGCGAACGGCGGCGACGCCTGGCGTTTGGAACTCACTAAAAATATTGCTTCTGGTATGCCGGCAAATGTTTTCTGGTTTTCGGGTAATTTCGGCATTTCTACTGTGTCCATGATGCCGGTCATATTGCTTTTCTGTGTGAATTAAGCTTAATTTTGCAATTAATTTACAGCAGGTCGATGTCGGCAGCAGAGAGTCAGCTAGTGTTGGGATATCGTTGCAATATCGATAGGCAGCTGATATCGAAAATGTCGTCAAGGGTTTGATTTTATCGATTGGACAGTGTCGAATATAAATATTTTTTTTTGAAATGTTTTTTTATTAATTTAAGTAGTTTGTAGTTTTTGTTTTTCTTTCAAAATTGAAACAAAATGTATATAAAATTTGTATATTAAACTACTTTGTTCTTGCTGAAATTCAACCGCCTGTAATTTGTTACAAATATCGATATTCACTGCTATGTAGCAGTTACCAGCACAAGTATTTTACAAGTACAGCTGCCAAGTGCCTTTCATTCATGTGTCATTCAAAGTCACAGCATTCGTTACTCAGCAACAGCTGGAAATAGATTTGAACGTTTCACGTGCTGCGTCGTTTCAGCGCCTCTTCCATTACGTTTGATTATAATTTGAATTATTTGATTTATTTGACAATGTCCAACAGCGAAGGTGTCGCAGGATTAGTGCGCGGGGGCAGCGGCGATTCGATAAAACAGGCGATAATTGAGGAACTGCAGAATCTGCTCAGCCCAGATACGAATGTTCTGCTGCAGGCCGAGAAGCGAAACAAGCAGCTGCAGTACACCGAGGGTGAGTGAACGTTTTGGCGGGTAATGCGAAGCTACCTCACAGTGTCGAATTGCAGGGTATGGCGTGTACCTGGCGGAGATTATAATGAACCAGGCTCACGAGCTGCCGCTGCGCCAAATTGCAATCATAATGCTGACGCGCTACGTCGAGAATCATTGGACGGACATCGACACTGTCGGCACCAACAAGCCAAGCGGAGGTGTGGCCAGTGAGCAAGCGAAGCGCACGATTCGAAACATTCTGCCCAATGGGCTCTACGATCCCAACTCCAAAATTCGCT
Organism: Hypselothyrea guttata; assembly: GCA_035045125.1. NCBI lineage: Eukaryota > Metazoa > Arthropoda > Insecta > Diptera > Drosophilidae > Hypselothyrea > Hypselothyrea guttata. Next base: position 236,620 of record JAWNNJ010002194.1, on the reverse strand, counting down.
CCTCTGTGGCGCACACGATATCGACAATTGCGTCGACGGACGACCCGCAATGCTGGTCGGAACTGTTCGACATTATAGTGAAGTGTCTGGGCGGCAATGAGGATTCGATACACGGCGCCATGCAAGTGCTGCAGGACTTCATCTACGACGTGGAGCAAATCAAGGAGCTGGGACCAGTGGTAATACCGGAGGTTTATCGCATCTTCGATTCGGAACAGAACTATTCCATAAAGACGCGCGTCTCCGCCATTCGCACGCTGAAGCAGCTCTTCAGTTCCATATCGACACTGATTACCAACAGGCAGGAACAGAGCACCATGATGAGCTCGATTCTAACCAACTTCATGGATAAGTTACTGCATTACCTCAGCATGAATAGTGGTGCGGGCTCTAGCTTTCTATTGCGCGCAGAGATTATAAAGGGTATGGTATAACAATCTATCATTAAAACTGGAATCGAGTGTTTAATACTTGTATCTATATCTTCGCAGTGTTCACCTATCTGGTCACCGATATGCCGAGGTACATAAATCCCTTTATGGAACGGATATTACCCATTATATGGCAGCTACTGACACAAATAGCCGAAACGTATGTGAAAGTGTCGGTGAACCAGATCGAAGCCAATCCCTTGGCAAGCGGGGACAACGAAGAAGATGATGAGCAGACAAACTTCCAAGCGCTAATCATACAGATCCTTGAGTTTATCAACTGCATTATTACCAGCGGCAAGCTACGTGGAACCATTAAGAACGTCCTAACCGATTTAATTTACATTACCATTGTCTACATTCAACTCACCGAGGAGCAGTTAGAGGACTGGCAAGAGGACTTGGAAAAGTTTGTTGATGACGAAGATGAAGGCGGCGTTGAGTTAACTGTTCGCATGTGTGGGCTAGACGTACTGACGGTAAGGCGATAACTTCGTCAGCAGATTTAATTTGCTATATTTTATTTTTGCAAAATATATTTCAATAACAGGCTCTTAACGACGAATTCAGAGTGAAAGCAATTCAGCCCTTGCAGGAAGCACTTGGCCGTCATTTCAATGTGGCCGAAGCGGAAAAATCTGCTAATAATCCCAATTGGTGGAAAATCCATGAGGCTTGTATGGATGCGGTTCATAGTTTTCGCGAGGTCATACTGGAAGGCGAATCCTCATTTGACTTGCTGAACTACTTGACAATTGTGCGTAATCTGTTGGTGCACCAGGAGTCGCCGCATCTAGTTGGCCGTGCCTTATGGACTTTGAGTACATATTCGAAAACGGACTTGTATAATCCGCAAATGTTAGTAGAGATTCTCGACGTTACACTGTGCAGCTTGTCGCCAGATAAGTCGCATATTCTCCGCATCAGTGCAGTACGCAGTTTATATGGCTTTCTGAAAGCCAATGAGACGGTCGAGGGGGAGAAACGACGCCTGCTCGTTTCCAAGTTGCCCGGGTTCTTGGACGGCATATTAACCCTAGTACCGGGATCCAAGCCAACTGTATTGGCCCTACTCATGGAGGCACTTACTATAATGGTCAAATTTGATGAGGACTTTGCGTATGCAGCGCACTCTAAGATCACGCCACTAACCATTGCGGCTTTTCTGAAGTACGCGGAGGATCCGTTTGTTTTTGAAACGGTTCAAGACCTGATCAAAGCACAGTGTCAACGTAAGCAGTGCTTGGGCCCACTACAGGAAAAATTTATACCTACCATCGTCAGTCTACTGGCGCACCACGGAGAGCAATCTATCGAAAAGCAGGGCAGTGCCCTAGACGTTCTGAACACGATCGTCAAATATACGGAAGCTCCGATGCCGAATTCACTGCTGGAAACAGCATTTCCTGCTCTGATTAACTGTGTGCTGCATACGGATGACCATACCGTGATGGTAGCTGGTGGAGAATGTCTACGTAGTTTTATCAACGTATCACCGGAGCAGATATTCAACTATAAAAATGGCGAGGGAGCGAACTTTGTAATGCAAGTGGCAACGTTATTGTTGAATCCCATGAACACCGAGTTGACTGCCGGCCAAGTCGGTCGCTTGGTCATCACGATCATCACTAAAATGGGCAATATGCTAGGTCAAACTGTTGACATGCTGCTTAAGGCAGTCATCAGTAAAATGCAAAACCTTGAGTGCCTTAAGGTCATTATGAATTTGGTTTTAATCTTTGCCCACCTATTTTTAACGCAAATGGACGCAGTTCTCAATTTCCTCTCCACGGTACCCGGACCCAACGGCGAGCCAGCATTGCAGTTTGTTCTTACGAATTGGCTGTCTCGTCAAAACTCCTTTTTCGGATCATACGAGCGAAAGGTTTTTATTGAATAGTCATACGTAAAAATCTACACTTGGCTAATTTATTGCCTATTTGACTTATTATTTCACAGGTTACCACGATGGCCCTTTGCAAGCTCTTCGAGTATGGTGTTGCAACACAAGACAATCGCCTGACGTCTATCACTTGCAAAGAGCTAGTAATAGAGCCAAGTGGCGATCGCATTCGAACGCGCTCAGTGGCGTCAAACTATCAAAAATGGGTGACCATTCCTGCCCTTGTGAAGATATTTAAAGTGTTAATATCAGAATATCAGCACTTTCAAGAAAGTAATATTGAAGCGCCGCCAACAGATTCCGAGGATGACGCCACTGAGGATGATGATGCACCAGGAACTTCGTCAAAGCCTCGGTACGTCTCTGACTTATGCTTCGATCAAGATGATGAAGACGACGATGATGAACAAATTCTGCAGATATTATTCAAAGAGTCCAACTTCACTGGTGAAATTGGCGAGAATCTTCATCAATTTCTTACCACTTTTACTCAAAACGAGCATTTCCCAACGTTCTTTGAGCACCTCAATGAAGCTGAGCGACTTGTTCTTTTAAATAAGGTTCAATTAAAGTAATCTTGAACACTTTCAAAACATCATTGCTTATCTGTTTTCAATTTTTATAATTTATAATAAAAACTATTCAAATTCACGCACACTTCCAGTGTTCTTTAAAATTGTTTGTTTGTCAATTGATCATTTGTCGGTTACTTGTATACGTTTAAAGAGCTACATCATCGCACGCTTTCTTGGTTTGTAATAAAATGTCCGCTTTGCAAGGTTGCTGATATGAAAATATTCAGTATACTATTTGAATAATATTTTTAGGTGCTTGTTACTTACTGTCGTCCTTTGCGAGCCATTTTTACCAAAGAACTTGCGTATACACGGGGTCAGTAGCACGGGATCTACTTTGTTGGGATTGTTTGCGCCAAAAAGAAATGTACTCATTACTGCTACAACTATGGTAACACAGGCACCCAGAGCAGTATACCACATATACGATATGCGGTATAGGGGAAATATGTCTCTGCAGAGGGAATACATTTATTAGGGTTTTAGAACGGAATTGAACTTGTCTCACTCGGCTTGTGACGTCATATGGTAAGTGGCATTTGTGGCGCTGGAAACGAGAGCAGCTGCGTCGAAACTGTAGTCACAATGATCCACGTTCAATGGCTTGGTTTGGTAACGTATAGCTCCTGATGCAATGGCCCACTGTGCGTTCAGGCTAACCCAGGACATGACAATGACACCAACACAACCGCCCAGTATTGCGCTCTACTCAAAGATTCGATAATACACTCGTACAATTGAATAGTGGGGCAGATTGGTGAACTCACATGACCATTGATCCACGGTAAAAAGAGACCCACAGTAAAGATGCCAAAGAGTGGACCATTCGTTATGGACTCCAGACTCATAGTGAGCTGCAGCACTGTGCCCATATGCTCAACCACATAAACCAGGCAAACACAAAGTACACCGACAACTACAACCACCAGACGCATAATCCAATTGGTGGCTCGGTTGGATAGTGGCTGTTGAACATAGGGTTTTACAAAGTCCTCCAGCACCACAGCGGACATGGAGTTGAGGCAGGTTGAGAGTGAACTAAGTGCGGCGCTGAAGACTCCAGAAATAAACAGGCCAGTCATACCAGGCAGCTCACCCAGCGTATCCATTACAAAGAGTGGCAAAAGCTGATCTCGAGCCTTGGCGAGCTAAGAATACGAGTTTTCGCATTAGGGAAACCCTGCTATTAGCCTGCCCGGTAAGTGTGTTATCTTACCTTTGTAGTAAGGGGATCACAGTTTTGATAGGTGGCGTAGATTAGCAGTCCATTGTAGCCACATAGAGCCATGAGGATTAGAACTCCTGCGCAAAAGAGGCACAGCGCCTTTCGAGCATCTGCTAGAGTGGGCAGGGAGAGATACCGCTGGATCATGTTCTGAGATACGGCATTCGTTTGAGTCCAGTAAAAAATACCGCCAAGAAATAGACACCAGAAAGTATGACGTACAGTTGGATCAATGCTGAGACTATGGGCACATCAAAGATCGTATCTGTAATATTTTTCGAAAGTCAACAGTGTTTTTACTCACTCTGGTGCCTCTAGTCTGTCCGATTTCCATGCTCGTTCCAATACCACGCTAGCACCCCCAATATCCATGCTGCCCTTGATGGCAACCAGAGCCAGAGCTCCCAGCATGGACACTGCCTGAACTACATCCGTCCAGACCACAGCTTTTAGTCCACCCATGCTTGTGTAAAAAACGCAAATAATGCTAACAATGGGCGTAATAGTATGTACGCCTATTCCAGTCACCTGATTAAAAGCCAATGCGGGCACGTAGATGACAATGGGCAGGTAGGCAATCTAGTAAATAAACTGAATATTGGAATACTGCTTTGAATATTTTTTTCAAATGCATACTTACATTCATAATGGCAAACATTATAGATCCAAATAGACGCAGACGACGATCGAAACGAATCTCCAAATACTATAATAGGAATATTTTCGTTTAATGCAATAATCCTTATTTTCACATCTCTTACCTCATACGTGGATGTTATATTCAAATCATGAAAGACTGGAAGGTAAAAGACTCCCATTACAACACCCATGCCCAAGACTCCAAAGGTTACATACAAATATTGAGTTCCGTAAGAATAAACCTCAGTGGGCAGTCCAAGTAATGTAATTCCAGAGATGAAGCTGGCTACCAGAGAAAAGGCTATGGGCACCACCAACATTTTCCGTCCGCCAAGCATATAGTCATCTTCCGAAACGGATTTGTTCATAAATCCAAAGTAAATGCCAATGAAAATGCATAGCAGAAACATGGCCACAAATGCAACATAGTCGGGCCATGAAAATCGCTGCAGTTCGCCCAAAATCTGTTCGATATTATTCATTTTGTGATTCAACGAAAATTTCGACTAGCTCTACAGACACGCTCTAGCTATCTACACATCCATCCGAGATTTACTGAATCAGTGGATTCTATTCATTCCACTGGGCGCTAGTCAGTACTTATATGCAAATGTCGGCTCGCCCCGCAATTCAATCTAATTTTGCTCAATTGTCAATTGTCGAGCAATTTACTTTCGTGACAGCACACAATCCACATACACGGTGGGATTACCAGTGGATTTGTTAATCAGCTGATATGTTGAAGTTTATTCTACGAAAGAATTGCGACATTTCAGTGTATTGTTGCAACATAATCTCTGATCTGCCACATCTTGGAACACTTTGGTTTTGGTGGATAGGTTCCAATTAAAAAAATTCATCAGATATAAAATAACCCAAATGGCTTTTTTCATGGACTTTGGGAACGAAACGGTATATTGAAATTATTGATTTATCATTCTAAAAATATTTGGACGGGGCAGATCAGTCGGAAGGGCTCAACTGTAGAATACCCTGTACCCTATATTGAAAACTTAATTCAATAAAACTGTCGCACAAAGTGTAGCAGCCATTCTTCTTCTTCCTTTTCATGTGTGCCAGCTATAATGACTGCGCTGCCAAGGGGCGAGCGATGCAACGCCTGCAATATTGTTTTGTGTTTATTAACCTATTTCAATGAGATTTTCACGATAGGTCAATATAATGAAAGAGAGTATATGTTCCGTATAGGGCGTAGAGGGCGCGTGGCATCCAACATTTAAAAGTTTATTTCACTGCGTATGATGTAGACCTACCAATTACTGAAGACAGAATTTATGTAAATAGATTTGGAGAATGTATTTTATTTCATTAATTGTAGGCGGCAGGGGCGTGGCGTCCAACATTTGAAATAAACTTGATCTGCTTACGTTATTTATCTAAGTACATGTCAAAATTGGCAGCTCTAGCTTATCTAGTTTCCGAAATCGACGCGTTCCACAGTGGTAGGGATTGTATGGAGCCGCGGCCATAAATACTTCTAGTAGAGAAATGAAATTTTCACAAAAAATTAAAAAAAAAAAAGTAATTAAAACATATTATAAAAAAATCGGTAGATGTCGTTATGAAATTTTCACAAAAAATCTAAAAAAATAATTAAAACATATTATAAAACATCGGCTGACTATATCCTATAGCTCCCATACAACTCTCTAACGCGCAAACTCGAAATAATGGTCGGACGAAGTTGGGATTTTTTTTAATGTAAATATGGTCTACAAAAGCTCAACTTTAAAATTTCATCTCAAAATATTGATTAGAAAGATCGCTAGGTGAAAAAAACTTTTGACCGTCAGCAGAGGGTCTGCCGGGCTGAATGCGCAACTGCGTAACTTGCGCTGCTTACATGTCTGCTTACATGTCTTGATCAATTAAAAGCGAAACTGCCGAATATTTTTATTTTTTATTTTTTTTTTTTTGCTTGCTACAAAACATCACAAAAATTGAGTAATTGAATCCGATTGTGTTGCAAATTTGAGCTTAAAAACGGCTTTGTTCAATAGAAGATTATTCCAAAACTAGCACTTTAAAGCGCCTGGAATAAATTTTATTTGTAACTAAAAACATTGATAAATATTATGGTATTAATCATTTTAGGGGGGCTTGGGGCAAATCAATTAAAACTTTAAGTAAACATCCAACAGATGTCCACAAATTACACAAAAAGAGATTACATTGATAGAATATATGTAAAAAACAATTGATCGATCGAATTAAATTAATAAGAATAATTAATTTTAAAACATACCATAACCTAAATTATTTAATTACGACAACTCTAACAAAAGTTTTACCATTTTGAAATTCAAGTTTGCTACGAAAAATTCTAGCTACGCACAACTGCATTGCGAATTTGAACACCCATTTCCGAATTCAAATCTATTTTAAGCAAGAACCGTAATTTTCCAGGGAAAATCCGTTTAGCATAAAAAAGCTTGGATATTTTAGAGACGATTTTGCTACTTTTCAGAAAGAAATCTTTTTTTTTTTAAATTTGGCCTATGGGCGCAACCACAGAGCGTTCGTACAAACGCATAGACAGACAGACAGACAGATAGACAGACAGACAGACAGACAGACAGACAGACAGACAGACATGGCTATATCGACTCAGCTCTTCCCCCTTATCAAGAATATACATATATAGTTTTTAGGGACTGCCACGCCTCCTTCTGCCTGTTACATACATTCCCAACAAGTTATGAACCTTTTTTTTCATTTTTCAATGGGTACAGGGTATAAATAATGGTGCAATGCTTAATTTTTTGTGTGTGCATGCTTTAATAGTCGCACTGCTATAGGGCGAGCGAGGCAACGCCTGCAATATTGTATCGTTTATAACTCCTGTGTTTATTAACCGATTTTAATGTGCATTTTCGGATATGTTTATATAATATATGAAAGTATATGTTCCGAATAACAACATTCTGTGTTCTTGTTATTTACCTTAATATGTCGAAAAATTCCATGTTATGTGGGTTTAAAAAAAATTGTGCTAAAAATATAGGGTGCGGGCGCGTTCGACTGATCTGCTCCGCCCATTAAAAATTCATGAAACACAGTTAATAACAGAGTGAATAACAAGTTGCTTAAACAGAGTTAATAACTGAGTTAATAATAACATTGTAGGTAACAGGCAGTAGGAGGCGTCGCAGACCCCATTAAGTATTACACAATTATTCTAGCCTTAAAATTATTATTTTTTATTACAATAAAATATTCATACACACATAATTATACATATTTGAATAAGATTTAAAAAAAACTCGAGCAATTTGTTGTCAATGATTACAATTAAATATTTTCGAACGTGTTGGTCGTATTAGATTTATATCAGTGACCCAATTGTCACATTGAAAATCATTGAATATTTAAATTCCTTAGCTAGTGGCATTGGCATTGAACTAACCTTTATCAACAATAATGTTATCCTTGAACTGACCAACGTTCTTAAATCTTCTGGCTGATTGCGCAATTAGTGTGGGATTCATTTAAAATTGAATAAGCATCAACTTATTAGTGTTAGATTTACATATTCAAGTTTCTTGAGTCATTTTGGTATATAAATGCTGAGATATGCATATCCCAAATCAGAAGCAGTTATCCCTTCACAGGGCTCACGTTCGCAATGTATAACGAGCCATTTATCCAGCCAGGACTCGGCAAAGTTCGGTTCTTGTTCGGATTCGTAATAATCTTCGTAATTTGGCACCAATGCTACGCGCAGTAAGTTCCTGAAATATCACAAAATACCAATTTTTAAGTGCTTTCTCTCTTTCACAGAATTGCGGACGACGATAGGTGCCCGCCGATAGTCGAACGTAATTGTGGTAGGCATGGATCTTACGTTTATCCAACATATGACTGCGGTAAGAGCTATTGCTATAAAACTTTGGACGAGAGATGCAACGAATCTGATAGACAATGTGCCAGTAGCTTGGTCTGCAGATGTGGTGTCTGCATGAACTGTATCGGCGATATATGTAAAACGAGGTTATGCCCCAGTCAAGAAGTCAAACGGGTATTGAATAGAATCTTTCCCAATTGGTTTCAGCGGGCAAGATGGCAAAACACGCTGCAGAAAAGTATAGACCACCAATACGAAGATTAGCCAACGAAAAAAGGGACGGTTTACAAGATACTACATGATGTACTTTTTATATACGAATTGAATAGCAAGTCAAAATATAGGTTGACAAGATTAAAAACGTAAAAACCAAATAATAATAATATATTACGAATAACATTTAAACATAAAAAATATACTTATACATATGGATAGTATTTATTATACAAACAACCTTTAATTGACTTGTTTTACCTGTTCATATATTTTTGTAAAAGTTATATTTTGGGACTGTTTTTTATCCACTGTTTTATACTGATATTTGTTTGAGGTTTTGAGCTTTGCTAAACATGTCCTATATAGCCATGTATATATTTTTGGCTTATGTAATTGAATCGCATGTCAGAGCTCTTTTAGTCACTCTGAACATTTTCTTTCACTCTGTACCCATAAAAACAGGGTAAGAAAATTTGTAAAAATGTACGTTAAAAGTAGAATTAGGCGTTACATACCTCACAAAGTATATAAATTCTTGATCAGGGTGACGAGCTGAGTTTATCTAGCCCCATCTGTAAAAGATTTTGAGTGATCAAATTCAGAATATATAATAAATAAAGCTGTCCCAGCTAACTCGGCCAACAAGTTAATTTCGTTTGTGAACGAGTGTGAGCAACTGTGACTCAGATAGGGAGAGTAAAACTACCACTTTTGTGTATCTATTTTGAGTCAACAACTGAGCTCTTTGTGAGTAGTTGTTAGAGAATCGGTGCACTCAAATAAAAACCAACCCTAAGTGCGCTTCGAATTGAGGGAAATGCTTGTAATTCTCAACTTGTTGTTCTGCTTAGGAAATAAATAAATAGCTGCGTTATCCAAGAAGTTTTCGTTCTTGCTTCGGCAGAACATATACTAAAATTGGAACGATACAGAGAAGATTAGCATGGCCCCTGCGCAAGGATGACACGCAAAATCGTGAAGCGTTCCACATTTTTTGCTTGGTATTTAATTTGAGTTTAAAATCTTTTATATAGATTTTACTTAACATGCAAAAAAAAGGTTGCAATAATTTGTTTTCGAGATTGACCCGTCATTCTTTGTACTGTTATCACAATTTTGTGTTGTGTTTCAATTTGAAAGAGAACTTCTGATTCAAATTAATTAAATATGATTGAATCGTAAATTGTATACAAATTAAGTTTAATGCAAGATATTATGATGGTGCTTTAAAATAATAAAAAATATGCATAAGTCTGAGCATGTGGCTTGCATGTCCAAAAATCACAAAAATAAAAATAAAATATAAATTATTATAATATATGGACGGGGCAGATCAGTGGAACGGAGACTACAGTCGGACGTAACCGACAGTAGGAGACCCTGTACTTTGTTTAAAATGTACACACACACACGTATCACTCACTCACTTGCAAATACGCACACTCACACATAGAGGCAAGCTACGTATGCGCGTGCATGCGACATACCCCCCCTCTGCCCATTGACACTTATTGTCTTCTTCTTGTTTTCTCTGTTTCTTATCCGATCGTAACGAAATTCACAGAATCAATAGATAATGTCATAAGCTAGTTATATACCAAATTACACGTTAATAACTTCAAAGCTGTGGCTGCAGTAGCTTTTTGCGGTTTACGGTGGAAGTGGGGGAGATATCCAAATATTTTATTTAAAATTATATTCGCCGCTCGAATCCGCTAACGATTAATACATCTAATCGATACCCAGGGAACACCACGAGGAGGACAATGGTATATCGGGATAATATTATATATAGCATAGCCTACTACTACTTACATATACATCAAAATTAAATTTAAAAAATCCAGACCGACTGTCTTATACCCTGTGCCAAAGCTCGCGCTGCGCGCTCGCAAATACAGTATAAAATGTATTTAAATATTTTACATATAATTTAATTTATTTATATTTTGTGTTTATTAACCGATTTCAATGCGCTTATCGAGATAGTTAAATACAATAAAAAAACAGCTCGCGCTGCCCGCTCGCAAATACAGTTTATAATTTAAATATTTTAAATATAATTTAATTTATTTATAAAGAATAGTATGGGCGCGCTTCGTTTTGTTTATATCTTTTGTGTTTATTAACCGATTTCAATGCGCTTTTCAAGATAGTTGAATATAATAGAAGAGAGCTTATGTTCCAAATAACAACATTTAACTTTGTATGTTCAAATGTTCTCACAATCGCACAATTGCTCAGCAGCGTGCTTGGTATCGCCATGCCTCTCGCACACTATTCCAAGCGTAAGGCTGCTGAGCTGCAAAGGCGTGTATTGCAGTATTCCGGCGCTTATACGTCATGTAAATAATTATATGTGCATCACATTTTTGCAAAATAAAAAAAGTTTGGGAATTATTAAAATATTTCTGGGTATGCAGGTTTATTATTATAATAATATAAGATTTAAAAAACCAAAAATTAAAAAAAAATAATTTTTTTTTATAGCTAAAAAACAAAGTTAAAATATTTTTTCATAGTAAATAATTAAATGTGCATTTTTTTATTTTTGGCTGTAAATCGAATTTATTTGAATTTTATTGAAAGTTAACTTAATAATTATAGTTAATACGTTTTCCCTTAAAACTAAATTAAGGCGTTTTGGCATACAATTAATTAATAACTGTAAGGTAGTTATATCAATTTTCGTACTATGGCTGATTTGAGGTTATGTACAGTCTAAAACTGTCGTAAGTTTCTAAAAACAGGATTGAAAAGCATTCCCCAAATATCCTCTATCGGATTTAGGTCCGGATTCAATACTGATTATAGTCAAACATTAATTTTCCTGTCTATAAAGAAGTCGTTTGCGACCTGTTCCGTGTGGATTGGAGCGTTATCCTGTTGATATGTCCTGTTAACGCCATATTAATTTTTACCAAATTGTATCAGCTTTCTGTCCAAAGGATCTGCTTACATACTGACATTCATTCAAGTAGATTTGAAGCACATACATATAATTTTTCAGCAGCTAAATGCGGCCCATACTATCCAAGTACCACCTCCAAATCTTCCCTTATAGAAGGGTCGGTGTTCGTGGGGCGAATCTCCCAAACATTCTTTACAGTTATCTGGGCCTTCAAATTAAAATTTTTTTAATCACCAAAGACGACATTTTACAACTATTTGGCCCCGAATTGACATTTATTTGAAAATTCCACACGAGTCCTAGTAGGCTGCTTTAATCCCTTTGGTTTAGGCACTATGGAGGTATGTTCAAGGACTTTATTTTTATGTAAAATTTTTAGGGTTCTATTCCTTATTATTTGCAGTCCCAAATGAGACCTTTTTTTTCCCGCTGCCCATTGAATCCTTTACTGCTAGACGGCGAATCACCTGTTTACACCGATTATCAATATTGGTTTTAATTCCGCTGCAACGCGTTGTGACAAAATCGGTTGGATTTTTAACATTTTTGAGTTACAGTTTCAGTATTGATTCAGTCTAGTTCAAATATTGGCTATTTCGAAACCGCTTTCATGCATTTCTATGATTATCCTTGCTCCTTGGCGGCCAAACTACTACTACGAGCTATTTTGGGCTAATAACTCAAATAATTGTAAACAAATTTGGCATAATTCATTAAGTAATTGAATTAACAATAACTTTGCGTTCAAATTTTAACAAATTAAGATGTTGCAACATCACTATCGGTTAAAAAGATCAGAAATACTCATTTTGCACATATTAGGTTGCTTGGTAATGACATACCCGTTTTTACATTCAAATTTCGCGCTTCGCTTGTGAGGTCAAATATAATCGTATCTGGCAATGCTGTATATCGTTTGAAAGGTATTGGCAACACCTTTAAAATGACATATAGTTTGTTTACATGAGCTTCCACGTTAAAAAATTACAATTGATTGAAATGGAGTTCACAAATGCAGAAATTCGGGCAATTTTGAAATTTTATTTCGCACAAGGAAAAACTGCTGCGGAATCTCGCAGACAGATTATTGCTGTCTTAGGAGATAACAAACTTTCGATTCAAACTGCCGAACAGTGGTCTAGGCGATTCCGAAGTGGCAATTATGATACCGAAACACCCAAGCCTTCCGGACGACCAGTGACCGTTGATACGGATAAAATCATGGAAATAGTGGATCGAGATCGTCATGTGACTATTAGAACCACCGCAGCGGAGCTGCAACTAAAAAAAAAAAATAAAAAAAAAACTAAAAATCGTAAAAAATCAATAAAGAAGCCGGTATGTCATTAAAAAACAACCTAATATAAATATTTACTACGCAAGGCCCAACCCACCAACACATATTTGATGTAACGGTACAACGAAAAAGATGAGAATGAAAGAATTTTTGTCACTTAGCATCTGCAACATATTACTAAACAATTCTGCATTCAACAAAATACAATTAATTAACTATAAACATTAAAATTTAACGAAAGCAAAAATGCACATATAATTATTTGTATGACGTATCTCCTTTGTTTATTAACCGATTTCAATGTGCTTTGCAGGACAGTTAAATATAATATAAGAGAATATATATATTCAACAATAACAACATTCTATGATTACTATTACGCATGTTTCTGAACTTCTAAGTTCAACTATTGTGAAGCTTATATCTCCTGTGTTTCTTAACCAATTTCAATGCGCTTTTCAGGATAGTTAAACATAATACAAGAGAGCTTATGTTCTAAATAACAACCTTCTATGTTTAATATTACGCTTGTTATTCAACTTTTTATGTTCAAAAACACGAGGTTCTTTGGGTTTTGTTGATTTTTGGGTGTAAAGGGGGCGTGGCATCCAATTTTCGAAATAAACTTTAAATGCAACCAAAACGGCATCTCTAGCTTTTGTAGTTGCTGAGATCGACGCGTTCGTCCAAACAGACAGACAGACGGACAGACAGACGGACATCGCTAAACCGACTCAGCTCGTCTCCCTGATCAAGAATATATATACTTTGTGGGGTCTGCCACGCCTCCTTCTGCCTGTTACATACATTCTGACAAAGTTATTAACCCTGTCTTCCCATTTTTCAATGGGCACAGGGTATAAATATACAATTTTATAAAACTATCACACTAAGCGTATCAGCAGTACTTTCTTCCTGCGCTGCTGCTGCTGCGCTGATGGGCTGCGCTGCCAATTGCGTAGCTTATATCTACTTTGTTTATTAACCGATTTCAATGCGCTTTCCAGGATAGTTAAATATAATAGTATATATACTAAATAACAACATTCTATGTTCAATATTACGCTTGTTTTTGAACTTTTAAGTTCAACTATTGTGTAGCTTATATCTCCTGTGTTTATTAACCAATTTCAATGCGCTTTTCCGTACAGTTAAATATAATAGTGGAAAGTATATATTCCGAATAACAACTTTCTATGTTTAAACATTAATATTACGCTTGTTATTGAAATTTTTATGTTAAAAACGAGGTTGTTTGGGTTTTATTGATTTTTGGGCGTCATGGGGGCGTGGCATCCGATTTTCGAAACAAACTTGATCTGCGTAAGATAACTACCTATCTATAGCAACCAAAACAGAATTCCTAGCTTTTGTAGTTGCTGAGATCGACGCGTTCATACAGACAGACAGACAGACAGACAGACAGACAGACAGACAGACAGACAGACAGACAGACGGACGGACTATATATATGCTATATAGATAGGTAGTTATATTACACAGATCAAGTTTGTTTTGAAAATTGGATGCCACGCCCCCTTTACGCCCAAAAATCAGTAAAACTCACACTACCTCGTGTGTTTTACCATAAAAAGTTGAATAACAAGCGTAATAATAAACATAGAAGGTTGTTATTTGGAACATAAGCTCTGTTGTACTATATTTAACTATCCTAACCGCATTGAAATCGGTTAAGAAACACAGGAGATATAAGCTTCACAATAGTTGAACTTCAAAGTTCAAAAACAAGCGTAATAATAAACGTAGAAGGTTGTTATTTGGAACATAAGCTCTGTTGTACTATATTTAACTATTCTGAAAAGCGCATTAAAATCGGTTAATAAACAAAGTAGATATAAACTACGCAATTGCCAGCGCAGCCCAGCAGCGCAGCAGCAGCAGCACCGCAGCGCAGCAGCAGCAGCAGCAGCAGCACCGCAGCGCAGCTGGCGCACTTAATAAGGGACGAAGAAGTACTGCTGATACGCTTAGTGTGACAGGGTTATAAAATTGTATATAAAATAAAAGGCACAGGGTATTCTACAGTCGGGCCCGTCCGACTGATCTGCCCTGTCCAAATTTTTTTAATTATGCCATTAGTTACATGCAAATTATGAAAAAGTAGCACCTTTATCACTGTTTTAATCAATATTTTGCAATACCTTTACTTGTTTATGGCCAACTATCATCTTCATTTCGCAATGCTGCAGGAATATAACAAAAACTGATGACTAGGTCGAGAGTGGAGCTTATTGCAGCATTTGCAAGTCTACTATTCAGAAAAGTTCAGTGATATGCGCTCAAATGAAACATAATTTTCAATGAATACAGGGTATAAACGACACACAAGAGCAATAAACTGTTTTTCAAGGCATTTTGAAACTTTGTCAGAAGGAGGCGTGGCACTCCCCACAAACTGTTTTTTCGTCCGTCTGGATGAGTGCGTAGATCTCAGCAACTATAAGAGCTATGGGGTACAGTGTATTCTACAGTCGGGCCTGTCCGACAGATCTGCTCCGTCCACGTTTTTAGACCCTTTACTTTAAAAAAGTAAAAAGGGTCTATTAACTTAGTGCAAAGAGGAAATGTATGTAACAGGCAGAAGGAGGCGTGGCAGACCCCATAAAGTATATATATTCTTGATCAGGACAACAAGACGAATCGATATAGTCCGTCTGTCCGTCTGTCCGTCTGTCTGTCTGTCCGTCTGTATGAACACCTAGATCTCAGCAACTATAAAAGCTAGAGACACCATATTCAGGATTCAGGTTCCCCTATTCAGTAAGCAGCACGAGTTTGTTTTAGATTTTGGATACCTCCCTTCCTTCCCCCGTAAACGGCAAAAAGCTGCTGTAGCCACAGTTTTAAAGCTATTGATTTGTAATTCGGTACGTAACTAGCTTATGTCATTATCTATTGACCCTGTGAATTTCGTTTCGATCGGATAAGAAACAGCGAAAATATGGAACGGACAATTTGCCACACTAGGCAGAGGGGGGGTTGTGTACCTTGCATACGCGTGTAGGTTAGTGTGTGTGCCTTTGACTGTGTTTGTAAATGCATAAAGTTAAAGTAAAGGGTCTTCTCCTGTCGGTTACGTCCGACTGTAGCCTCCGTCCCACTGATCTGCCCCGTCCATATATTTTTTCTTATGTATTTTTAAGACCTAGCTCGGCTTAAAAAATATTTGTATAGCTACGAATTGCCCAAAAAGTTGTAAAATATAATTCCACAACATTTTAGAATAAGATGATCTCAATATATTATAAATAATGCATTAATATAATGTTATGTAACACTTTAAAACACTTTTTTTGTTCAGCTTTTTATTCAGCTTTTTTATAAAAATTTTCAGCTTTTTTTTACCTTTTATCCCGTTAAAACCAGCTTTTTTTCTTTGAAAAAAATTGGCAACACTGGTGCTGTGGCGCTTTTAGTTTTTGAGATCTTTGATGATTCGTGGAGGGGGGCGAGGTATCAAAAATCTAAAACAAACTTGATCTGGTTGCAACATCGCACAACCTTTATCCCGAAATGTAGTGACTCAAGCTGGTATTTGCAGAGATTTAGGTGTTCATACGGACAGACAGACATGGCTATATCGACTCAGCTCGTCGTCCTGAGTCAGAATATATATAAATTGAGGGGTCTACCTTCTCCTTTTGGGTGTTACACTCATCGTCATTTGTCCTTTTAATATAGTTCCCGGAATCCTATACCTATCCTCGCCAAACGGCGTTTTCGATGTATTGTCGTAATTTCAATAGCTAAATTTTTACAATATTTAATACAAAGTAGGATGACACTAAAAATATTAGACAGCAGCAATGTTAATAAATTTAATTTTTCCATTAATTTTTTTTAGACGGCATTTTTTGCCGACTGCCCATTTGAAGTTGAGGCGCCAACCGTGGTTCAAGAACCAACTGCATCTCTCTAGCGCCAACCTTGTCTGGGCTAAAAGTTTCCACGTTGTGGAATTTAGGAAATATTTAAAAATGGGGAAAACAGGCAGAAGGAGGCGTGGTAGGCCCCACAAACTATATATATTCTTGATCAGGGTGACAAACTGAATCGATTTAGCGTTGTGTCCTATATCACTATAGTATCACGCCAAATATTAAAATAAGCGCCATCTGTTGTTCAATTGCAAAGTTTTTATTTCAACATCTGAAATACGACAAGAAATAATTAAACTGAGGCTATTGAAAAGTACGAATAAGACGATAGATGGCGTTGTAGTTGAGTTCGCATAACAGTCATTTAATTCTTTGAAGGAAAAACCGAAACCCTTTTTTTCATTTTTTACAAATTGCCAATTCCATTTCTTTTGCATTGTCCGATATCAGGTTGCGAACTTGAGTAGAAAATTCGAATGAGACAATAGATGGCGCTGTGGTTGCTGCTGCGTGTCAAACAAGTATGAGTTCGAATGCCGGTTCAATGAGCGACACGTGAGCTCATACTCGCTCATTCGCGCCATTCTTGAACAAATTCAAAGAGAATGTAGTGAGAAAGCTCATTATCTTTATATTTTATTAGTATGTTACTAATATACGGAATCTGTACTGCTACCTAGAGGATCAATGGTACCAGCCTACCCTGTTCTCTTCCTGCAGAGCCCAGAAATGAAATTTAGTTCTTTTCCTGGTATAACCATTATCTTTGAAAATGCACCAAAATTCAGTTAACAGTGTCAAACGAATTCGAATTTTTACTTGCGCATTTGAGATGTCTATGACCTTGCTTGAATTCACAAATGCAAACAACAGGTAGCCAACGACCTTCGGTGCGCACTTGAAGATCTCTTTGTCACAATCATACATATAACTGCGACTATAGTCAAAATGCCCAAAATACCTAGTACATGTTTATTAGGTTGCTAGGCACGCACACAAGAGTCCAGTTTTCAGTGCCCAATGAAGAGATGTGTGGGATGATAATGAGAACACTCATAATGATGATAATTCCGTATTGAATTCAGCTCATTCCATGAATCCAACCGCGAAGCCCATACGCTTTCATGATTTATGCCTTTTAGGGTTTGTCGCAAAGACAATAAGGAAATTGGGCGGCACTGGCAAACAAAAACTTCGTACGATTTCATTAAGCTTATGTGTATATAAATATATTGAAAAGTACGTTCGTTTGGGAAATGCAGACTTCAAACCGGGCCCGTTCGCTCAGTTGCTCAGTTGCTCAGTTGCTCAGTTGCCCGGTCGCCCGGTCGCCCAGTCCCCAGACTTTAGCAGACATTTCCAGTCACTTATTTCGGCCAGTCGAAATTTTGAAGTCAGTAGCGAGTTGCCGCTCGCGTGATTCACACGTAAAGAAAAGATATAAAGTATAGAGTATAAATCGCATCGCGTATTCGGCACAGCTAACGGTACCCAACTGCCTCGTGCTGCATACGAAAAAGCTAACTGGGAAGGAGATTTGTGGCACAGCCCAAAATTTACCAGGAATCCGAAACTGCCGCTTTTGGCCGCAAATTAAAACAAACAAAGAATCTAATGTAAATATTTGTGTCGAGCGGGTGGTGACTGCCAAACTGTGGTTTGAACACACACACACACACACACACACACACACACACACACACACACACGCACACACGCATGGAAACTGCAGCAATTGCGGTAGGAAAAGAAATTGCACAATTTGCAAGTTGGCAACGAGAAACGTTTCAACAATAGCACCAGCTGACTAACTTAGAGTTGGTTTGGTCAATCTTAGTGTGGTCAGTGCCGGTGTTAACTGCACAATTCGTAGATACTTAGTGAGTTATCGTAGTTGTTGTTGCAACTGGTCTTGTGTACAAAGCTTTTCCAAGATGTTGTCATTCATTGCAAGTTTGTGTCTTGTAAAAGTCTTTTGTTTGCGTTTTCTGTGTTTGTACGCTCGAGCGCTCGATAATGACGCTTTTCGGTAATGACAAACTAAAACTCATTCGAACGAAATTTAAGATAAACAGTAAAAAGAGTAGTTTGCCACCGCCTGTTTATGTTAAAGGGGTCAAGTGCGCGCGCTCGTTCAGAGATTACAAAAGTGGATGAGCAGCAGCTGAAAATAAAAGTAAAAATAAAAAATAAGTGCAGACTACTTAAGATAACCATACAAGGACGGGGTTAAGAAGTCAAATAAGTGAAAGGTGTATGTGTTCTTAAAACGATGTAAAAGCACAAATCCACTGCTTGAAGCAGCTAATTAGCTGTCGCAAATAAACATATTTTAAGATTCGGACGGGGCAAATTAGTCGGGCGGAGGCTACAGTCGGACGTAATCTACTGCTCAGTGACGCAAATTGAATGTGGCATATCTTCGCTGTTTCTTACAGCATCAAATGTCATAGGCTACGTTAATGCCAAACTGCAAGTCTGTAGCTTTAATATTGTGGCTGCTGTGGCACATACATACATACATTTTGAAATAAAAAATTGCCTGTTGCATATCTTCGCTATTATCGGATCGTAATAATATTTATATAATTTATATAGGTGGAGAAAGCCAAATTACAAGTGTATAGTTCTAATATTGTGGCTGCTTTCGTGCTTAAAGCGTGCGGTTTTTTGCAATTTGCGTGGTTGGAGGGGGGCAGGTATCCAAAATCTAAAACAAACTCGTATTGCTTACTGAATAGGTGAACAAAAATCCCGAATATGGTGTCTCTAGCTCTTATAACTGCTGAGATCTAGGTGTTCGTACAAACAAATAATATATACAGTTTGTGGGGTGTGACACGCCTCCTTTAGGGTGTTACACATATTTTCCACTTGCACTAACTTAAAAGACAATTTTTACTTTTTTGAAGTAGTCTCTAAGTCTCTAATTGTTAACATAAATTTAATATTAACTAAAATACATGAGTTACAAGAACACTGATTAAAATAGTATTCAGCAGTACTTATTTCAAGGAGATACAATATCTACGGCTAAAGCCGGTTCGTTGCTAAAAAAAAGTTGGGCTTAAACTTGACCTCATTTGCACAAAATGGAACTGGAACGGGCAAGCTTTATAATATTATATGCTATAAATGACACATTTGTGTGAAACTACTACTAAAAGACATTATCTGTACCTGGAAATACAAAATAATGCAGAAGCTCAAAACGCATTAAATGTCTTCAAAAGCATTAGCATTATATTATTATAGCAGTCAGTTAGTCCACCAGACCTCGATAAGGACAGTGCATTCAAAACCGTGTTTATGAACCATCTATTTAATGGAGGTTGCGGGATAGACAAATTCATATTTCTTATTTGCTGCAGCCTTCTGTGCCTAATGCGAATAATCGCGTGTTCATCTATCTACATTTATCCATCTATATTCTTAATCTCTGCTTGTCCCTCTAAGTAGTTAATCCGGTCTACTTTTTTCTCCATTCAGACAGTCGAAAACGACTGAACCGACTTAGGTTGACGTCCTTTATAAGGTTTGCTGTTTGTTACATATTTATTCAAAGTTATTAGCTAACACCTGATCAGATAATATTTTCGTACTTATTTAACAGCCCTTTTAAAAACTGCAAAATGCTGCAGCAGTTGCTTGCAAACTGTAACGGCCTATGTGTAGCTTATGCCTGTGCTTTAATTGTTGTTGCGGGACTTGCGCAAGCGTCGAGCCAAATAGATGTGGATGAGGATCTGAAGCACTTGATTGGTCGCTGTCACAGAGACCAAGCTGCAAGATCCGACGATTACAATGATTGCATGAAACAGGTGTTCAACGATCTGAGGGCGTACTTCACCACAGGTGAGTTGCGTTGTTGCATTTTGCACTGACAACGTCCAGGTAATGCTGTCACACCGATTCCGAATTTGCAGGAGTACCTGGGTACAGCATCAAGCCCTTTGATCCACATCAATGCGGGTACGTTGAACTGCGTCGCGGTGATCCACATGGCCCGGGTAGTTTTAAACTTATTTTGCGCAATGTTTCGGAGCATGGCTGGTCAAATTCAGAGGTGACCAAGTTTCACAGTGATCCTGAAGACCAGCGCATCGTGTATGCGCAATACTTCCCCGAAAAGAGTCTGGAGGGCGAGTACAACTTTGTGGGCAAAGTGCTGGGAACAGAAATGCGACGTGAGGGATATTGGAATTTGACCCTTTACGACTATAGGTAAGGCATCCGGTATGAAGATATGCTTGTTTGTAACACAGTTCAATTATTAGTCAAACAACAAGTGTACGAAGAGTGGGCGCTCCGGGTTCTTTGCTGAAGGTGCACGTAGAGGTGGACCACATTGGTGGCATGGAACTGCACATTGGGAATCTGTTGAATGGCCAGCCACTAAATCAATTGGCTGACGGCGTTATAAACAGCATGTGGCAGCTGGGATTGCCGTTTGTACGGCCCATGATCAACGAGCTGGTGAGCACAGCATTCACAGATATCTTCAATGAGTCATTTCGACACTTTCCACTGGAAAAGTTTTTAAGCCAAACATAATCAGTTCCATCAAAGACTATAACTATAAGTAATGTGTACTCTATAGCATATACATATAACCAAATGATTATACAAATAAAAGAAAAGTGCAGCTTCTAGACATCGGCCAGACTGCTAGCCACCAACTCATCATCGCGCTGCTCCTTCTTTGGCTGCTGTAGCGAGGACAACGCCAGGCTGCGCGAGAATATAGTTCCCAGCGATATGACCACATAGCGCGAGTGCTGAAACTGTTGATCGACCGCATCGTAGAGCAACTGATAGGCCTGCTCGAGCTCAGGCGTTAAAGAAGCTATAATAAACACAAAAAATGCATAACTTATAATGTGATTGCAATTGATAATATGAGAATTTAAGCGTACGTTTCTGCTGCAGCTGCTGTTTGTGCAAATCAAACATGAAGCGCAAGTAGCACAGCTGATTGTAGAGATCCCGCTCCGAGTATTGTCGCAGCATGGAGCCGCTGTTGCACTTGATGCAACGTGGTCGACGCATCTCGAGGCGTATGGTGTAGCTTCTGGTGTTGTAGTTGCAATCGGGATGGTCGCAGACCAGCCAATTGCGATAAAAGCGTTGCACGTACCCGCGCATGCACAACTGCAGCTGATTGCGTATGCAAACTAGGTACTGCAACGGCGACGTCTGGCACTCCGTGTTCACGCATTGCTGCAGCACGGGCACATGGCTGCTGTTGGCACCAGGACGATAGGCGCTTGCCATCAGCTGCTCCGTCTTACAGGTCACGCACTTGAAGCGGAACGGCTCGCACAGGCGATACATTTGCAGTGTAGTTTTCTGCAGAGACTCGCCTTCGTTCTCCTCGGTGCGCTCCTGCTGCGTGCTGTAGGAAGGAATGTCATTGGTGAGTTCGGAGCAACAGTTGGCACTAACGCACTTACCGTTGCGCATTCTGGCGGAATTTAGTTGGGTCCATGCCCAGGCATTCGGCAATACGACTGGCATCGGTGCCCTCCAGCACCTCCACCATGCGGGACACCACGGGATGTATCTGATGGCCTAGGTAGTAGTTAGTGTCTAGTTTAAGTGTCTCGCTGCCCTTCACCTCGTCCAAGTGATAGGCACGTTGCATGGCGGCATTTGTGCTGCCATCCAGGCAGATCACATAGTCCACCATATCGCCCTTTTTGTAGCGACGATTGTGTTCACGATTCATGCGCAATGCGACCTGCACATGCGGCAATGATGCGCTGTTGGCGTACTCTTGCGGAGCCCGTGTTAGCTGCTTGGTGATCACGTACAGAGGCAACGGCACAGCCGACTCGCTGATTTGATCCTTGATGCGTCCCAACTGCGCATGCACTGCATCCAGTTTGTCCTCTAGGCTTTTCTCGGAGAGCACTTCGTCCAGCACCGCCCTGCCCACCATCACAGCCAACTGTGACCAATCCCGACGAACGATATCCAAACCCTTGTGCTCCTGCTCTTTCTTCAGCGCACCTTTGGAGTTCTTGCTCAGCTTGACAGCGGCGTACTTCTTCTTCTTCAGAAGAAGCAGACACGAAAAGACGCCATCGATGTCTAGCTCGAGTTGCTTGTACAGCTTGTTGACACTCTGCTTGATGTTGTGCCCGATCTTATAGACCTGATCGTAGTCCGTGATATTGGTGTTGATCATCAGCGAATCCGTATCGCCATAAACCACATCATAGTTGAGCTTCTGGACCAGCTGCTGCGTATTTACCAGAATCTCGCGGCCCTTGTGCGTCACCAGCGCGGCCAAGTGCTGAGCGAAGAATCGCGAGTGTGCGAATCCCAGACAACCGTACATGGAATTCGCCGTGAGCTTCAAAGCCATTTGTCGTATGTGGTACTGCATGTGTAGCTCAGGCGATAGATCTGGCACAGCCATGAGCTTCTTGACCTCGCGACGTGACTCCACAAGCCGACGCAGCTGCAGTGGCAATATGCCGGGCTCAATGCTTGAGTCTGGTAGCAGGGGCAGCTGCTCAGGATCGCGTGGATGGTGTACGGTGGTGAAGCAAATGTTGTACTCCTGGATGATGCTGGGATACAGCGAGTTGAAGTCCATAAGCAAAACGTACTTTTCGTACAGACCACGCATGGGTTCCAGCACCAGACCACCTGCATAGGCAGCCTTCTTTCGAGCTGGAGCTGATGTTGGGTCATTGGCAGTGGCTTCAGGATCTGCGAGGTTCGCGGCAGTAGTTCCACGTCGCTGCGGCTGTTTATCAGGCACAATGTAGTTCTTCTCGTGGAAGGCGTGCAACAGCAAAAACTCGTTGCGTTCGGAACGACCACCCTGAAGGGTGCGTGTCATGGTGTTGCCACAAATGTTGGTTATTTGCAGTGCCAGGGGCATGATGTTCAGTTCGCACATGAGTCTCAGCATGTAGGAAGCATCCTGCATGGTCAGTGAGATGAGTTTTGTAATGTTCTCGCCTGAAAATATTGATCCTATAAGTTTGAATATAAATATTGGCTAGAAGAAATCCCTACCTTTCTCGTACATCTCAATGAGATCATCTGCATTTACGTCCATGCGCTCCGAGTCTTGCAGCTTCAACACTTGTTGACAGAGCGTCTGCAGGTCATAGGATCTGGCGCGTATGCACTCTTCAGCTGAGCGCCGGACGTCGCACACCATGCGACCCACGAAGTGATCAAGCAAACGCTTGCCGAAAGATTGTGTGAAACGCAAGCGGCCCATGCGTGACCATTGTGGAATCTTGAGGGCAACAATCTGATCGGTGATTACATTTAGCTGGCAGTCCATGGCATCAAATGTGACTACAAGATCAGGATCGATCTGTTGATACTGTGCCAGAAACCAGCTAAGCAGCGCCCGTTCGGTGTCGTGTTTATAAATCTTTGTAGATTTGTACTTGGTTAGATGTAAATTCAAATCAAATGGCCAGCTGGAGACGGCGGGACGGGTCAAGGCACACATATGTCGGTTGAAGGGCGGCTGCGGTGCCGGCTTATCAATGTGGAAGCGATTGTGCGTCAGCATAGAAATCATGCAGATTTCGTTCTTCAGCGTTTTGGGATTCATGGATGTGCGCACATTCAGCGTTAGCAATGCAATAGGCGGCGGAGGAGTTGGTTTACCCTGCTCCACCATCACCAACACGTGCTTTGGTTCGCTGACTGTGAGGTCTGTCTTACACCAGCTAATGGGAGCGGCATTCACTGTGAAGCCGCTGATCTGTAACCAGCAGGGGCCTTTGATCCTACGCTCAAGCAGAAAACGCTCCAGCGAATTTGTGGAGGTGCCAAAGATATGAGCTATGGAGTCGTATTTTTTGTTGAGAATAGTAGGAGCTGCCTTCCTGCCATCGTAGTGGACCTCCAGGTAGTCGCAGGTCTGCGGCACGTCAATGCCAACGGCGTGATTGGCAAAGCTCTTGCTCACCTTACGGGACCGGAATGTGTCCAGTTTCAGCTCGGAAGCAATCTGCGTATCAAATTCCTTATACATATCAGC
This sequence comes from Hypselothyrea guttata, assembly GCA_035045125.1. Taxonomy (NCBI): domain Eukaryota; kingdom Metazoa; phylum Arthropoda; class Insecta; order Diptera; family Drosophilidae; genus Hypselothyrea; species Hypselothyrea guttata. The sequence continues at coordinate 211,639 of JAWNNJ010002194.1, read as the reverse complement.
AACAGTCACCTTTTGCTTGCTCGGCTCCTTGGTAATGGGGTCCAGTAACTGTGCGCGGCACAAAAAGAAGTAAGTTAACAAATCACTCTTGCACTTAGGTCAGATTCATACATACATATTGCCTGGGTAGAAGATACAATACACGATTAATATTTTGCACGCGCACACAAATGGACTTGCCGTCGGCGGTCCGTCCGAATAGGAAGACCACGCCGGGCAGCTTCTGTGCATCCTCCCAGGCCTCCCAATACCAGAAGCGCAGGTGCTCCACATCAACTGGCCCAGTGGCATCTGCAGACTCCGCTTCAGTGGCTAGCACAGACTTCTCAAAGTCATCGTCCATTTGGCATATTGACTCCCAGTTGCTTAGTAGTTTGCTCATATCCTCGCGTTGGGCTTGGCCAGCTTCTGGTGCTGTTTCTGACTCAGGTGCGGTTTTAGTGGCCATCTCAAACTGATTGTCGTCGTCATCCAGGCAACTCAAATCCAAGTCGTGACCATCACCTCCTCCTATGGCTTCCGCTTTGTCCCCTTCAGTTTCTTGTTGCTCTTCCAGCAGCTCGGGTTCAGCTTGCTTTGTTTTCGCTGTAATTGCAGCTGCAGCAGCTCTTTTGGTGGGCATGGTTGCCTTCGGTTTCAGTATGCGTTTCAGCATTTCATCATCGGTACCGGCATCTGCCGTTTTACGCTGCTGTTCCTGTTGCTTGAGGTTGTTCAAAAAGCTATTCATGTACTCCTTGGCAGCCACTGCATCCGATTTTCGTGAAGCTGCCACAGTTTTGGATGGTTGCTGCTGTGTGGCAGCCGTTTCCCCAGTGGATTCATCTTTAATCTCTCCCAATATATCCGCCAGGATGTCATCATCCTTTACACTGTTCTTAATGTCCACCTTTTTGGGAACTGCATTGCTAAAGAGATTGCGAATGGAAGCTTTGCCCTTGACGGGCTTGTCGCTCTCACGGGGTCGTTTCTTCACGTTGCCAGCTTTCTTCTTCTTCACCTCGACTTCCGCCTCCGCGCCGTCGGAATAATCATCCTCATCCTCGAAGAAGTCCCGTCCGTCCTCCGCATAGCCAGTCCCATCTAAAGCAACAATTCTGGTCATGGGCGTGCTGAATTGCAATGAATTTCAATGTCTCGCTTACCTTCTAGGATCCAGTCTCCTCCGTACTTTTCATTGGCTCGCTTGGCGTATTCGCGCTCATCGACCACCTCGTACACGTCGTCCACTTTCTCCTCCACCTGGCACTTGTTTTTGGTTCCCTTCAATTCCCTCAGGCGCTCCAGCGCTGCGAAGCGGCCAGTTTTGTCAATGCGCTGGCGTTTCACTCGGGGACCAGCTGTGGCGGACCTTTCATTAGTATTCTGCTGTGCGATGGCAGTGTGAGCTACTTACAGGGTGAATCGGCCATTTTAGTTAGCAAAATATAACAATTTGCAATAATTATATTACAATTTGGTGGCTTAAGATTTCTTCAGAAACGGCGGGAAACTGCAAGTGTGTACACACTGATGAAATTGCACAAAACACATGAAGAGTTGCCACTGTGCTTTGTGACAGAGTTGCACGTTGTTACAAGCCAGCGGCAATATGTTGTACTAAACTCTACCTGGCGCCATCTTTGTCTGACGTGCTAGTTTACCAGTTTGAGTGGCGCCATCTATTTCTCACGTTTATAAATGTGCAAAACAGAATTGGTGACATTTTCGTATTACAATTGAAAAGAACTGCACAGGTATTTACACAGAGCGGAATATTCCAAACGTGATTTGGGTGTTTACACCAAGAATCGAATCACGCGACCAGCTGTTCGGCCAGCGCAAACGTAAACAAACAAGAAAACGCGCCATTTCAAACGTAAACAAACAAGAAAACGCGCAAATTTATGTGCATTTTAAAAGCGAGCTAGACAAAAACTGCGATATGGCTACATTATTATCTTTTTTGATTTGAATGCGCTTTTCAGTATAGTCACAAATTGTAAAAAAAATATAAATTTTCACCCATTTTTAATGGGTACAGTGCATACAAATGAGTAACAACAATTAAAATGGTTCATTTATAAATAATATTGACTCGGCCTATTTATATTTTTGCTCTTATTATTAATTTCGCTTATTTTCATTTCAGTCATTTTATTTTTGCGGGCGTTTTTAAATTTATTAGCTGTAATAAACAGCTGTTTGCTATCGATATGCCACTTTTTTGTATCGAAAATACTAAATTTGTATCGAAATACTAGGGAAGATACGGCCACACTTTCAGCACACACTTAGAGCAGCCGTTTTGATCATTGGTTGCATTCACCAGGTTACCGCTTCATGGATCGCTCACCCGATAACCGATGAAAGCAACCCTGAATGCATCATAAAATTGCAGCGCATGTATCATAAAATTTTTCTGATCCATCGCTGCTTTTTCCGCTGCATTCATCGATAGTCGATAAAAACAGCTGATTTCAATGCAAAATGTAAACAAATAAATCAAAAAGAACTGTATGCATTTTAAAAATTAATTATTTGAAGACTTTCTGCATAAAAGACTGTTGCAAGTTGCAAAATGTATCAAACGCATTCACCAGGTTACATGGAGCGAAGGGTTGCAATTCTTTAATCGATCCATGGAGCGGTAACTTGGTGAATGCAACCATTTTTTAAAAGGTGTGCACCATACGCAGATCAAGTTTCTTTCAAACCACGCCCCTTCCGCCCATTATGAACACAAAGAGACTACATCGATCAATTAAAGACATACAAATCTATCTACGTAAATAATGTTTTCAGTAGTTGTTAGGTGTGCCCTACGCAAAAGAAGTTTATTTCAAATCATGGATGCCACGCCCCACTTACGACCTAATCGATAATATTGAACATAGAAAGTTGTTCTTCGGAATCGATACTCTCTTCTATTGTATTTAACTGATAACATTTCTCATTCGACCGCAATCCGAAAAACCAATTTAGCAACAGATTTCAGTCTTAAAGACTAAGTTTCCAAGCTAAAGATTCAGGATACGGCATGAACGTAGTCTATCTGTCCATCTGTGCTGTGAATAATATTACGATCGGATAAGAAACAACGAAGAAAACACAAAGTACAGGGACTTTTACAGTCCGTAATATCCGACTTAGATGCGTCCCTACTGATTTTGTGAGCATGAAGCTCAAATATGGACAAATATTTTCTGTTTGTGTGTTTATTAACCGATTTCATTGATAGATTTCAGGATAGATAAGTGGGAGTATATCGATCATTTACCAGAAGAGTGTCATAACTAAAACAACGCGATTCTTGAGTTAATAATGCAGTAATGTTCGTTGGTTATTAATCTATCTTGTGTACAAATTTCATTATCCTATCTTCAATACACACCTCGTGAGAAGAGAATATGTCGCCCCTCTTTGTATGGCGCTTGAAAACTTAAAACGCCTCTATCTCGTAACGCACTTTTTTGAGTTATGACACTTTTCTGGTAAATGAGCGATATATTCTAGGTTAAAAATGTTTATTTTTGCTAGCAGCCTTGTTTCTATTAGGGCCTAAATGGTACGTGGCACATAAAATTAAAAATTTGGACAGGGCAGATCAGTCGGACGGGCCCGACTGTAGAATACCCTGTGCCTTTTATTTTATATACAATTTTATAAAACTGTCACACTATGCGTATCAGCAGTACTTTTTCTTCCCTTATTGAGTGCGCCAGCTGCGCTGCGGTGCTGCTGCTGCTGCTGCGCTGCTGGGCTGCGCTGCCAATTGCGTAGCGTACATCTACTTTGTTTCTTAACCGATTTTAATGCGCTTTTCAGAATAGTTAAATATAATAAAAAAGAGCGTTTATACCAAATAACAACATTCTTTTAAGTTTAACTATTGTGAAGCTTATATCTCCTGTGTTTCTTAACCGATTTCAATGCGCTTTTCAGGATAGTTAAATATAATACAACAGAGCTTATGTTCCGAATAACAACCTTCTATGTTCAATATTACGCTTGTTTTTCAACTTTTTGTGTTAAAAATTCGAGGTTATGTGAGTTTTATTGATTTTTGGGCGTCAAGTGGGCGTGGCATCAACGTTTTGAAATAAACTTGATCTGCGTATTGAATACACCTACCTATAGCAACCAAAACGGCATCTCTAGCTTTTGTAGTTTCCGAAATCGACGCGTTCATACAAACGGACAGACGGACAGACGGACAGACAGACAGACAGGGCTATATCGACTCAGCTCGTCATCCTGATCAATAATATATATAGTTTGTGGGGTCTGCCACGCCTCCTTCTGCCTGTTACATACATTCTGACAAAGTTATTAACCCTGTTTTCCCATTTTTCAAATGGGCACAGGGTATTAAAATGAACATAATCTGCCAAATTATTTCGATAGGAATGCCCATTCTAGTGTTTTGTTATACTCTTAACTATGAAAGAGTACAGCAGCAGCAGTTTTAAAGCTATAGACCTGTCATTGAACTCATGTTTGTCCGTCTGTCTGGTTGCGCCATTTTGCCATTTTCGGTGTGAGGTGTATCACATACGCAGATCAAGTTTATTTACACAATACATAAATTCTAGATACCATTAATATTTACTAATTCTGAAATTTGCAGCAAAATCGATTCAAAATTATGTGATGCGTAACCAGTAAGGACGGGGCGGATCGGTCGGACGGAAGCCTTCAGTCGGACGTAACCGATAGTAGGAGACCATGTACTTTGTCCAGTACAGGAGAACATACATATCGCAAATGGTGTCCCTAGCTTTTATTGCTGCTGAGATCAAGGTGTTCATACGGACAACAGACAAACGGACAGACATCCGGACATGACTAATTCGATTCAGCCCGTAGTCTTTAAGAGTATATACTTTGTGGGGTCGACCACGATTCCTTCTGGGTATTACACACATTCTTCATTTTCACTTAGTTTGTAGAAGTTTTGTACTTTTTTAAAGTATGTACAGAGTTGAAAAAAGTTTACGATCACAAACTAACTTCGTTGTCATCTCAACTTGACATTGCGAGGGAACAATTATGATGTCTAAAGGCAGTTTTTAAGAAAATCGTCCCGTAATCGTTATTTGAAATGATTCAAATGGTTACGCTGCTGCTCAAATTCGCAAAATAAAAATTAAAACACAGTAAATTGTTGGTTTGTTGTGTGTATTATTATTTATATTTATCATGTATAATATAAGTCTTAAATATAATAATTACTTATTTATTTAACATACAATATACAGCAAATGCGTTTGCGTTTAAACAAGGCAGTTAAATATACATACATATGTATTTATTATTCATTTTGCGATTAATATATTACAATACATATGCAAGTTATGGTATGTGCAGTTCCGGATTACTATATACAAACATACAGTCAAGCAGACTTACATATATACGCCTGTTATATATTTATGACTATGCAAAAATGCATATATATTTACAGTTCGACAGAAAATATAATGATTTTTGTGTGTAGTCTTCAATATAGATTGAAATTGAGCTGATAATTGTTATGGAATTTTAGTTTGTGAGAAATACTGCTGGGAGTTTATAGAAAAGCTGTGGAAAGTGTAGAAAGGAACTGTGAGGTTGAAAAAGTCAGTCTTCCTGGAGAAAATCATGAAGATGGGAGTTAAAAATCATGACAGGGATATGGAGATGATTAGAGTGTTTCAGCAATAGAACTAGAAATTCAGATTCACGTTTCAATTGAAGTGATGAGGGTCTTTGAGGTATTTCAGCTATGGAGCATACACATATTGGTACTTAGTATATCATAACAGATTCAAGCCAAAGACATGGCACAGATTTTAAATTTAACCTAAGTACGTTTCCAAGTCTGCCAGATGCCGATCCATAGTAATGCTAAACATTTAACAACAGCAACAAAAACAATAACAGTTAACAAAGCAAGACACAAGCTGACTGCAACGATAAGAGCATAAATAAAGACAATTTGCATTAGCGACAATTCACATTAAAATAAACGCACGCTTCCTGTTTACCTTGCTATATTGCTTGCGCCCGCCCACTCAGCTGGCACGCCCCTTCGAGGAATCACACCACCTGCACCGTGGCAAAGGCGCTGAACGTCACCTTCTTGGGAAACTCCGGACCCGGCGAACCGCGCGTCTTGATAACAGGCTTGAGCGGCTGGCGGGGCTTCAGCGACAGCAGTCCGGCGGAGGCGGCCAATTCCCGTAGGCGCTGGGAGAATCCGCTGCCACTGGAGTTGCTGGCCGCTGCTGATGCTGTTGTGGTTGCACTGTGGTGCTCCAGACCGGCGCAGTCCAGGACGTCGATGCCATTGTTGGAGCGATACACTTGAGCCGTGGCCGTCGGATATATCGCCAGACTAGTACCGCCCGCCGAGGCGACATTTAGGCCCACTGCGGTGGCTGCTGTTGTTGTTGAAGCTGCAGCTGCTGGCGTGATGTACCTGCAAAGCAAAAACAACAAGCCGGATAATGGATGAGAAATGAGGTGTCTGCTAATTGATTTATTTTTTATTTGCCTAAAAACACGGAGTGTGAACCATGTTCACAAATATCATACAATCATATCAATATCACTCTCGGCTTGGGCTGTGTCGCACTCAACTGTGAACTGCGAACTGCCAATTGGTAATTGGCAATTGGCAATTGGCAATTGGTAATTGACAATTGGCAATTGGTAATCGATAAACAGGCATGTGGCAACTCTGTAAACAGAGCTTTGATTGAATTTATTCACCTGGCAACAACACTTCGTTTGCTCAATGACAATCTCATAGAACAGACTTTTTTCCACTAGATTATCTCTTATTATGTCACTCTTAATTTAATTTTGTGCATATTGGCTAAAAGCTCAGCTTGTTAATAGATCTTGTATATTGACAAAACACAAATTTTATGTTCATGAAATTTATTCAACCATTCGAAAGCAAAGAAACGAATTGTTTAATTTCATACACTGCTGCAATTTTTCAATGATGTATCGACCTCATAGATGCTAATTAATTTGTTTATGTGATCTGAGCTTCGAGCCACGGTCTTCGAACTGCTGATGTTGGGCTACTTTTAGTTCATTGGTTTTATTTTTATAATTTTGACTTCATGAATCTTGTTTATGTAAAGTTTTTCACTTTTATTTATTTAGTTTTTATGTTTTTGAACAAACGCAACACATCAATAAAATATGCAAATGAGTTCACGTTGCTGCTGATTCTGCAGTCAATTGTTTATCGGCATTCGAATTATTTGTTAACTAAATAAAAATGGTGTGATCATCAAAAAGCATTGCACAGCTCGAGAGTTTATTATAGATATTTGTGTTAATAGGTGTTAACAAAAGTTATTTATAAATTTGAAAAAAGTAGAAATAAATAAAAATGCAATAACTACACTGCGAAAAGAACATGTACATGTACAATACAAATATCGACAATTTGTGCTTTACAAAAGTAATAAGAACTTTGAACTAAAGTAATAAAACTTTAAAGCGCTTTTAATCATTTATTAGTTAAAAGAAGTGAACTATTTACAATAACTACTATTTCCTTGTTCTTTGTAAAAAGCCTTCTTTAAATATTCAGGTGAAAACAATCGAATCTTTTCGCTTGTCGTTTTAAATTATATTTAAAAAAGTTTTAAATAAATATTTAATTTGTATGTTCAAATTTCCTGTAAGCAATTGCAAAAAATAAGTCAGGTTGTATTTATTTTTAACTGAATTGGCGATACATATGTATGTTAGCCCTAAATTGAGCAAACTTCCTTATGGCAGTTTAATCTTAATGCACTTAAAACTGTGGTTAAACTTACCACAAAACTGAATTATAACAAAATATTTTATATGTATTTTTATTTCTTGGATTTTCTAAATGTATATGTTTTTATTTCTTTTTTAATTGTGACCTGTTTTGATTTAATTAAGCTCTTAAGATATATTAGTTTTTGGAGCATTCATTAAAATTATTTGGTAGATCAATTTCATGGCTACTTATGTGGGTCATAGTCAAAAAGTCTCATCATCCATAAACGCTTTACTACAATTAATGGAATAATACCCAGGCCACTTAAACGGATTCGTAATCGTAATGTTAATCGTAATGTCTATGGGTCTGAAGCCCATATACTGTGAGTACCTTCAAAGTTCGTTTTATTTTATTTTTTTCGTTTTTGTTTTTATTTATTCGAATGCCAAGTCATGTGAATTTGTATTTCATTATCAGCAAGCCGCTTCTTTTGTTGCATTGTTTTGCTGCGGTCTATGTCTATATATTGTATGTATATAATTAAGCTTTATCAACAGCGAATGGAAAACAGATGAGCACGATGGGAGCATACCTTTCGTATAGATCTGCATGCATCACACAAAGCAAAAATGCCTTTTAGGTTTTCTATTATTATAAGTATTGTTATTGCTATCTTCTGTTGGTTTTTTGGCATTGAACTTTGTTTTGACTTTGAGGCGCTTTTTAAAGTGCGTTAAAGAAACCATAATTAATTATAATATTATAAGCATTTTCATATTGTTTGGATCATGCATGCATGCATCATTTGTGGGAAAAACTTGGGCTATTTTTTCCATTATTTTTATTTGTTTGTTTCTGTTTTGTTTTTTTTTTTCACGTTATTAGATCATTTGTTTTGCTGCAATGTCAGCGAAAGTATGATCTACATATGATAAATACATATATGCATTTGACATAATATATGACCAAAATTAATCTATGTTTGTTAATTGTAACCGAAATTAATCTGTTGCTTTTGTACTGCAAAATTAATTTAGTTAAATGTTATCAACTGGCTTATTTCTTAACTTTTTAAGTGTCGATAAGAAAACAAGATTGTTTAAGTAGTTTAAATCAGATTAAATTAAGTTATATTTTACTTTTGCCTATTCAAATCTATAAGCTTTATCTATCTAATAAAGATCTCTGGGAAATATGGACGCCTTCATTACCCCGTTTCCAATTAAAGCATATCATCTACGAATTAATTTTGAACTCTTGCTAATTTCGACCCAATTCTCAACCGCCTGTCACAAATTTTGTTTTGGTTCGTTTTCAACCAAGTATCTTGTCTTCTTGAAGTTTGGGTATAAATCATAGTCTCGTTCGTTGTTCAAGTCTTTTGTTTGGTTGCATAGCCTTAATGTAGGCGTTTAGCTGTTGTAGTAGCTAGATCCGAAAATAAGAGAGTCTACATCGTTAATATGTTTGGTCGAGTGGGAAAAACAGATAGATATGCTTAATGTTTTCTCAACTGCAAGAGATTTAAAATTTTCATGAAGAGCATAAAGCACTTTTAAATAATTATTATTCGTGGTATAAGACTTTAAATGGAAACTTGATAGACTAAATGTAAATGTTATATGTAACAAAATGTAATTCGGTTTTTTCTTTTCTGCAGTCTGCGAATACAAAATGCATAACATTTGAATAATGATAATCTAATAATACCATAAATTTATGTCTATTGATTTTTAATATTTTGCAAAACCTATTGCTAAACACATATTTTGTCACGAATGCTTTTTGTTTGATGACTTAATAGTCAACAAAAAAATGTTTGACTAACGGCCTGTATTGCCTAAGATTTTATGTGTCTATTGTACATTGCAGATGCTAAACAAAACAAGTAAACAATTTGAACGAGCTTAAGCAAATGACAGGCTAACATCGCAATTTGTCAACACAAGACTGACATAAATCCATCAAAGCCAGGTAAAGTCAGCAACAAAATCAATACCCCCAACAATGATAGGATAAAACTTAGCAAAAACTTGCAAAAAAGACTCAAATAAAAAGTAAAGCATTGCAATAAACAACAACTGGCAGCAACAACAAAGACGTAGAGGCAGCGGCCTGTGCAGAGCCAGAGTCAGATTGAAACTAGCAGCGCATGTTGCAGTTTCTAACATAATTACATATGTTGCTTGCACGCAGTTGCATATCTGGTGCCTCGGCCTTTGTGTTTGCTGCAGCCACACTGTGTGGCATGTTAAGCACCTGAGCCTGGGCCCTCGATAGTGGCAAAAAGCAAAACAAAAGAAGCGCCGCACATGCGCAGTTTCACATCCGCATCGTTGACTATGAGCCGCTCTTGCGGCTGCTGTAAGTGGCATGTGGCAAGTGGCAAGTGGCAAGTGGCATGTGGCATGCATACTGCATACTGCATACTGCATACTGCATACTGCATACTGCATACTACATACTACATACTGTACTGGCCAACAATTGCTTCATTTTGCGCAAATGAAAAGCAATTTTGATGCAGCAATTACCTGTGCTCTGTGCCGCATTTTGTGCCAAGTTTGTGGCTTGAGTCTTTTGTTTTGCATATGACAAAAATGTTGGCAGCAAGTGTCAAAGATTACGCCACAGCGCACAGCTGTTGCTCAAATTCCAGTCTAATTATTTATCTATGTGGACTCTCCAGCAACATCATGTAATAGTTATAGATACTATACAAGTATGAGGTCATGCCTAATTAACAATCGGAGTCATTAACTAAGTGTTCAGACTGTCCGAGTATCCTCCCAGTTCTTTCAGTTTGGCAGCTGTTGCCTCAGATCTGTGTTTAAGCGTGTTAAACTGTTGAATCTCTGTTGCCAAATGTGTTGTGTTTTATTGGCATATTTCAACAGGAAACTTGTTGGGCCTGTTATTTTTGGATCTCGAGCTTAAGCTGATTGTTGTCACCGGCTTATTAAAGCCATATAAAATATATACTTATTATTATTAGGCATGCTTAACTCTTGACATTTCCCAGCCCAAAACCATAACCAAAGCCGAAACAAAATGAAATGAAATCGAATGCGAGATGTTTTTTAAACGAGTTTTGCGTTTTAGTCAAAGATTATATCAACATTTGGATTTTTATATTTTTGGCCAGAGCATTCTTTACGCTTTCAGTTTTACGAATAACGTGTATAGTGTCATAAAATGCCAAGGTTTGAGTTTAGAACTAACCTAAGTCGATTAGCCATCGCACTTTGAATAAAATGTTACACAGAGTAAATTTCCAATTATAATTGAAAACAGGCCCAAAGTCAAACAACTGAGGGGCAGTCTGCCCCTTCGTCTATCTGCCCGTCTATCTGCCGGTCTGCCCGTCTGTCTGTGTGTCTGTTTGACTGTTCGTCTAGTCATGCAGACACTGACCAAAAGTTCAACTGCCCCACACACCACAGCCAGACATAAATGAAAAAAAAAATTGTTCACACGTTGAAAACGCTTCGGAGAGTGTTAGCCAAGGGAGGGGAAGAGAGGCCAGTGGGTATGTAGCAAGTGCCAGAGCTATTGTGCGTCGTCTGCCTTGTGCAGAGTCTGCTAGAGCTGCCCATTGAAATTGTTTATTGAAATCGATGATGAATGATTGAAAGTAACTATTAGTTGCCGACGTTCTGCTCGTTGTTGCTGCTGCTGTTGCTGCTGCTGTTACTATTGTTATTATTGAATTTGCTGTCGGAAGCAATTTACAAATTGTTTTTCTAGACAGGCGGGGTTTTATTTTATGCTTTATGTTTCAGCTTTCTGCGCAATTTCTATTCAGCTTTTTAGCTATTTCGCTTTTCTTTATTATTGTTATTTCTATTTCTGCCAATTTTACTTTTTATGCTGCCTTATTTTGCTGTTAAGGTTGCCAGGTAAGATAATAAAGTGTTTAGTTGCATGGAATCGAACGGATTTTACGGTCTTTACTGAAGCATAATCTTCTTTCACAGCAATGCACTATATCCACCGATCGCCTAAATGTTGTATTCCCCCACAAGAAATAGGATTTCTCTAGCTCCTCAAAGTAGGAATTTTTGTCTCGCATATTACTTTAGCCCACCCTCGTATTACACTGAAACAATTTATTTATTATTTAATTTCGAATTAATTACTTAAATTATGGAAAACAAAAATTTGAATTATGGCAAACTTTATAGGGTCTGCCTCGCCATCTTCTGAAATTCACATACGTTCTCCCAAAGTTATTAACCCTGATTTTACCCATTTTCAACGGGTACAGGGTATAAAAAACAGCACAAGCAAAATTTGCACAAAAACCATTCGGGAAAAATACAGACAGAGAAAGCTTAAGTTGTGGCTTTCCATTCAAAAGTTTTATAATTTCACAAAAACTGGGCGTCGATTCGATAAACGATTGTTTAACACTCCCCGATAATGAGCACTCGCAACTAGTTCAAACAGATTCAGTGACTTCAGTGGGTCTAATCGTTTAATGGTGTAAAATGGCCGCACAGAAAAAACCGTTGAAGCGTGCCTACCCACTACATCACTTTGTACACATGCGGCTACTCACATACAGTCACAAAGTGACTTGTATTAGTGCTAGTAATATTATTATTAGTATTAGCTTTGCACTCTATTTGGCATCAATGAAAGTCAAAAAATTGTCTTAAAATTCTAAAGGTTGATCGAACCTGGAAAATGGCTAGACAATTGATGGTCATAAGAGATTTAATATAGACAAACCAAGAATGATATAGAAAGAGTATGGCTATGTGTGTGTGAGAGAGAGAGAGAGAGAGAGAGATCGTAATAATATAGATAGGAGCAACAAAAGCCACTGTCATGAAACAATAACAAAAGAAACGGGCAAGAACGATGATCAAAGCGCAATAAGCTTCAAAACAACATCTTTACCTCAGAAGCAAAGGGGAAAAAAACTGCGCAAAATTCAAAGAACAGTTATAACAACGTATTGTTGTTGTTGCTAAGGGCCATGGCAAGTCTTTGTGTTTTATGAAGTAATTAAAGCGCATGAATTAGCCAATTGTCCAGAGCCAAAAGTTTAGACCCTCGAGCATTTCTTAGCCGCTCAAATGATGTGAATTAATTACGGACCCAAAGCACTAAATACAACTACCGAAACTAATGTGAGGTTACGAGTATGTTAGCTTCCAGTCTGGATCGTGCCTTTTCCTCATCTGGGCTACCATTCGCCTACCATGCATAGATTACCCATCAGTTATGGTGCACTTTACGCTAAAGGGTATTGTGAGCTTGGGTTTTACTCTGGTTCTAATCAACTGTAATTTGTTCTCAGTGCATTAAACTGAGAGCTTTATTGGGTAATACATTCTGTTAAGTCTGTATGTGTTTATTTTTTCATTGACGCACAATTGACACACTCTGTCAATATTCTCGTCTATATTTAGATTTGTAGTTTACATTGTAAATTATGTGGTGCGATTTGTGCGCTGTAATTGACATGAAACGCGAACGGGAGTTTCAATTTTAACCGACAAATATGCATTGGATCTTATTCACTTATACTGAAAATAGTTAAACTTAGAACATTGTATGAAATAAATAAATACATGTTCAAGTATTGATGTTAAAATGGCTAAGGGAACTAAGTAGATGTAATAACACTAACTGACAAAAACCACTGAAGAAGAAGCAATTGTTTTAAATGCTTGAACAAAACCCAATTCCTTACTTTTTTTGAAGATTGTGCAAATAGACAAACATTTGAGGAAGAGAAGCAATGACATGGGTGGGTAAAGATATAGCTCTGGCATATGCATATCAAATTAATATCTAAAAAATTCAAATAAACAAACATGTGAAATATTTGGTGTCTATTACTAAACTCTATGGATTGATTCATCTGATAAATTTTCTGAGGTCAGTCTCTATAAAGAAAACCAACAAAGGAAATCAATTTAGTAACCTTATATGAAATAAATAAAAATTTATATTTGTAATACTATTATTTTAAATACTCTGGTATGTGCTGATCCCATAAACAACGTTTAACATTTTTCCATTGCAAACAACAGCTGAGACTGCACTTTGTATTCTGGTTCCGGTACAAGTAAAAGTTGTTAAACATTTTTCATAATTGAAGATAAAAATGTGCTGACAATTGCAGGGGTTACGAGTGTGTATTTATGTATATGCAGTGAAACTGAAAGTAAACACAATGTAGAGATTGAGATATGAACGTCAACATTGAGAAAAGCAAAGCAAAACAAGTCAATAGATAGGTTGAAGCTGTCAAAATTGAACGGAAACCAGCAATTGTAGCGTAAGGAAGCAATGTGTGTTTATTTTCATTTTATTTACCTCCAATAAAAATGGGTAAATTATGATATATGATCAAAACAGAAAGTTTATAAAACACAATTAACATTTTTACTGCACTGGCCAATCCATTTTACAACTCTAGAGAGCTGATCGATGCAAGCCTTCAGATCTGCTTGAACAAGTGACACATAAATATGACATTTTTAATATACCATCAACAAGTTGTTTTCGTTTTATCTTAATATCTACACTTTATTATAGGCTACAAATGTGTCGAGACTGAAATACTGTAAGGTATTATTCGCATTCATGTACTAGGTAAATCCAGTTGCGCTTCTCTGATTGACGGCTTGTATATAGAAATTATGTTAGGTTTTTTATTAACAATTTGCATAAAACTGTAATAGTATAAATTTGAAACTAGAGATAATACCAATATAATGCGCAGCGCATATTGAATGTCAAATCATCAATGATCTCAGCTTAAGATCGATATATGCTAATATTTTTTATACGAAATATGTATTCTGTTTTTTTTTTTTTTATTGTTGATGTCATATTTGTGTCGAGCTAAAGCGCATGATCACACATTTATTTTTATTGTAAATTTAATTTGTATTTCTATTATATTTTGATTGCATTTTGATAAATATAAAATCTTTTGAATCAAATCCAGACTGAGAAAACAAAATGTTTACAATTTGATAAATATTAATTTTTAGACCCTTTACTTTAAAAAAGTAAAAAGGGTCTATTAGTTTAGTGCAAAGAGGAAATGTGTGAAACACCCAGAAGGAGGCGTGGCAGACCCCACAAAGTATATATATTCTTGATCAGGACGACAAGCCGAGTCGATATAGCCATGTCCGTCTGTCCGTCTGTCCGTCTGTCCGTCTGTCCGTCTGTCCGTCTGTCTGTCTGTCTGTCTGTATGAACACCTAGATCTCAGCAACTATAAGAGTTAGAGACACCATATTTGGGATTCAGGTTCCCCTATTCAGTAAGCAGCACGAGTTTGTTTTAGATTTTGGATACCTCCCCCCCTTCCCCCGCAAACCGCAAAAAGCTGCTGTAGTCATAGTTTTAAAGCTATTCATTTGTAATTTGGTATTTAACTAGTTTATGAGTTTATCTATCGACGCTGTGAGTTTTGTTTCGATCGGATAAGAAACAGCGAACATATGCCACAGACAATTTGCCGCACTAGGCAGAGGGGAGGTGGTGTGCCTTGCATACGCGGGTAGCTTAGTGTGTGTGCGTCTGATTGTGTTTGTATGTACATATACTCAAAGTAAAGGGTCTCCTACGGTCGGTTACGTCCGACTGTAGCCTCCGTCCCACTGACCTGCCCCGTCCCTATATTTTATGTAAAAATCGTGAACCAACTATGTAAAGTGCTGTATTATCGTGTACGAATAGATAAGTGTTATGAAATATTTTAATAAAAGTTTTCATAAAGGTTAAGAAAATTACGTCAATAGTAAGTACAAGTGAGTAGAATGTCAGTTATCGGCAGCACACATTGTAAATTAAATATATTTTTCATACGAAAAATTCGTAAGTGAGATTAACAGTGCTTTTAACAATTTTTTTTTTTTCTGAAAATATAAAATTTTTATTATTTTTTTTATTGTATACTGTTACTGTAGTGTAGTAATTTATACCATAGTGATGTGTAATAATTTTAATTTATGTATACAAATGTATATATTTATTCCTAATGAGCTTTTAACAATAGAATCAAATTCATTCCCTTGACTGTAATTACATTTTCATGACTCTTTTGACTCTTTTCTGTTTTTGGCATAAAATCCTTTAAAACGTTGCAAACTGTTGTCACGCCCACTGTTCGCTGTCTGCATAGAGCACGCAACTTGAACTTTAGCTCCCAATATCACAGCAAACACAAACGTATAAACAGACTCAAATACATGTGCAACAATCAACAACAACAACACAAACAACCTGTGAGACTTACTGGATTGACCTCTTGTTTCTCTGTCTGCCCGTGTGTCTTCTTGGCTGTCTGACAACCTCCTGCTAACCCTTACTTTGGTCTTCAATGCACTTTTGACATTGAGCTTTTGCTGTTGTGCTTGTTGTTGTGGTTGTTCCTGCTTGCTGTTTTCTGTTTTTATTGTTATTGTTCCCGCTGCTTCTGCTGCAAGCCAAGCAGCAATTGCAACATGGTCAAACTGTCGCCCTGACATGTAGTCGATGCAGGCAGTTGTTGCAGTAACAACATGTCAAAAGAAGCAGCAAGTACTAAATTTAGTTCCGCTGACAGACTCAGATATACCCTTTAAAGTCAATAGGTAATATTTATATATTGAACATGGCACTAATCAAATGTATAGCGAATCTAAATGTGCAGCAACTGATGTAACTATGGAAAAGTGCTAAGTCAGCACACTTGCCGTCTTTACGCTAAACAGACGGAAACCCAGGCAGCGACATGTTTAGACTTTCTGAGCAGGAAACCGAGCAGAGACTCAAGACCCAAATGCTGCCTCTGTGTCGCTCTGTCGCTCTGTCCCTCTGTGGTTGCAAGCACAAACATTTTAATCTATAAACTAGACAGCGACTTGCAAGAGGGAGAGTCTGACCACAAGATGCACACCAGTGTCTCAGTTGGTCAAGTGGCAGAGAAAATAAGTCAGTGTGACAAACCGCATTTCCCTTTAAGGGAAACTGAGAAACACTATAAAAGCAGTTCATAAGAATAATGAAAAAGCTTAAAGCTGCGCTCAAGTGCATCGAATGGCATTTTTAAATTTTTGTAATCCACATAATATGCAGTTTAAAAATGTAAATACAAATTTGAGTTTTGAGCAACCTTCAGAGATTTACATCGAAAAGCTAAAGCTAATTTCATGCAAATTACCCAAATGAAAGAAATGTTTTCTGGTTTGTTAGGGTTTGACTTCTATTTCTGTTGCTTTTATGGTGGGTGTTGTATACTTGCATAATTAACTCTGCTCTGAAAGTTCCCAAAATCAAATTCAGAGCAATTGTTATAAAAAATAGACTCACCATTCACGAAATGCTTTGTATTGTTCAGTTTTAGGTTAGCGTTTTGTTTCCATTACGAAACTTACAAAAATGATAAACGGCTGACACGCCCCGCTAACGAGAGTCCTATAAACAATTGTCTTGTTGGCTGCCTCTAATTGATAGTGTCGTGATCTCGCCCCAACTAAATCTATTTGTTGTTGTGTTTGTTGTTGTTAACTGACCACCTCCCACACTTACATCCCCCTAATGCGTCCCGCAGTGGGCGTGCAGCTGGAGTATAACTAAAGGTGAAAAGCTGAACAAACGTAAAAGTAAATGTGTGTATTAAATTAGATAATGCCATAGTTTTCTAGTGCAAATCTTATATAAATCTTAACAAACAATGATACAACTACTTCAGAAACTGGATATATGCACAGTAATCTAATCTGCGCATTGTACTCAGGATTAAATTGTTTTTGCAATTTGTGTCAAAAAGTAATCCTAAACCGAACAAATATTTATGTCAACCGAAACAGCCTACGATATTATAATTTTCGTACCCTGTACCCATTAAAAATGGTTTAAAACAGGGATAATAGCTTTGTGCGAACGTGTGTAACAGGCATAAGGAGACGTGTCAAACCCCACAAAGCATACATATACGAGTATATTCTTGATCAGGATGACAAGCTGAATTGATATAGTCATGTTTGTCTGTCTGTCTGTCTGTCTGTCGGTCCATTCATCTTTATGAAAAGCGCATTGAAATCGGTCAATAACCACCGAAGATATGAACGCAACAAGGACCAAAATGGGAATGTTTGACAGCTAGACTATTTATCTTAACGGAAAAATACAAGCCAATCAATTACCAATATAAACATTAGCTCTTTAGCTTTTAATAATACTACAAGAGTTACTCTTGCTGCAAAAACACAGTAAAAACGGTCAGATAATCTACAAAAAAATAAAAAATAAAACTACAAAAAAAAATAGTTATGTTACATATATTCTAGCTTTCATTTGGACTATAGTTGTAATATCCCTAAGGCTTTGATACTTATACGACCAAAAGGTGCATCAGGTCTAATAAAAAAGTTAATATTGCGATGAGAAGATTGTATACATGATCATTTGTCTAGAAGAATCCTTCTAGACAATTGTACACATCAAATATAGCTACTGAAAGCTATTGGGGTTAGTGGGTGATACTAATTAAATATTTAACTCAAGCAACTTAAAACTTTCCATATATGAAAATGCACGAGTATGCAGATATTGGTTTGAACTCAAAGCTTAGATGCCATCAATATTATAATAACAGCAATCTATCACAGACGGTGTTCGTGACGCGAAACTGTTGCTCAATCGCAGTGAAGACATCTTCGAAAATTACAAAAAATTCGCATAGAACACCCATCATTAGAGACACGCAACGCAACGCTTCTAAAACTGTATTTAGTTACTTGGCAAATATATACATACGTAATTACAACAGCTAAATAAAAAAGCGGGTCAAAAAGCGGGAGCTAAATGTTAAAGTGATTAGTACAGCAAGCAAAACTGCATGGTATACGTATATATAGAAGAGCTTGGCCAATTATACAAACAAAAAGCTGCCAAAAAGATTAACATCATTATCATAACCATTATCAAAGCATGGCGCTTAGATATATATTCTTTGTCAGCCAGCAGCATGAACTGACAGATGGATGGATGAACAGTTGGAAGCATGGATAGATGGATGGATGGATGGATGGATGGATGGATGGATGGATGAATGATTGGTTAAGAAGCCATGTGTACAGATTGATGGATAAATGGATGGATGTGGATGGAGATGTTTGCTT
The DNA here is from genome assembly GCA_035045125.1 of Hypselothyrea guttata. Classification (NCBI taxonomy): domain Eukaryota; kingdom Metazoa; phylum Arthropoda; class Insecta; order Diptera; family Drosophilidae; genus Hypselothyrea; species Hypselothyrea guttata. The sequence continues at coordinate 192,760 of JAWNNJ010002194.1, read as the reverse complement.
TCTAGGCTAATAGCACACACATTGCCTGTGGGGCAACAAATGTATGCTGTTGTGCATGGGTTTATGCAAATCATTGTGTACATTCATACATACATACAAGTGCGCATATGTATGTGCTTGTATACTGAAGGTGATTTGACAAATTAAGTAAATATAAGCATAAAGTCGAAGCAGCAACACGTATTAAGCCATGACAAAGCGGTGCAATCAAATTCACAACATCAATAGCAAAGGTAAAGTACCATGTATATTGGGTAAAAAATCAAAGCGGAAAACAACGAACGGAAATTCATGAAAAACCATTTGGGAGGCTGCTTAGCCTTTTGCTAAATCAGCTTTAAACGCCGCAACTTACAATTGCCTGCGAAAATTTCAACAAGCTTTGGTTTGGTTGGGCTTTTTGTTGTTTGCAGTTGCCCAGCTTTAATGGAGCACAATTTAAGTTTCTTACATGGCCAATGCCGAGAACAACAACAACAGCAATAACAACTACAACAAACAGTAAGTACAACAAGTAAAGTACATAAAAATATTTGTTGTTCAGTTAAAATAGATCTTTTTGCTCCTCTCGCTATTAGTTGGCAATGCTAATGCCAAGAAACGCTTGGTGAGCAACAAGTGCTGTAAAGTTATTGGCAGAGCGTGTTGAAAACAACAATAACAACAACAACAGCAGCAATAGTAACAACAGCAACATCAACATCATCAGCAACAACGACAACATCGTCAATGGGACCAGGCTCAGCTCCAGTTGTAGTCAATGAATGGAATTTGCTGTTGAACTTTGTTAACCTTCGGCTAACAGGAAGCTAATACACTAACAAAATAGAACAATCTGATTGGTACAAAAACAATGTAACACCATATAGATTTTAGAACTTATTGATTTATGATTGAAGAGTGCGTTATAACTATAATCGTTGACAATGGTATAATATGATATGAAATGATATTTTATATATTAAATCAAAAAAAATTTCGATGCAGGTTTTCGAAATTAGTTTGTTTTATGTATATAAAATTCATTAACCTTAACATATTTTAATTAAGGACGTTAAAGAAAGAGCCTATATAATGTACAATACTAAAAACTTCCACATAGAGCAGGAACACTTAGGATATTTAAAATCCAAATTTAAATTTAAAATAAACTTGAACTGAGGATATAAAAAATCTAAATTTTATAATGGAATAGTCAGACTATAAAGACAGCAATTGTTGTTTAGTTTTTACTGAGTTACCATTTTTAAATTAAACATTTATATTCGAATTACATATTTTGTTTTTATTTGATTTTAATATTCTTATTAATACTTTTAAGTTTCGCCGGTTTTCTGTCAGAAATTCGAAGAGCATTCATATTGCAGCCATGAGCGTAGAACGATCAGCCATACTGATGCTTTGAATGGTTTCTCTAGCTATCAACATTAACATTTATCAAGTGCTACAGTTTCGTTTGGGAGCCAGTCTTTGTTAATGATAATGATATTGGAATAGCACGTTGCCAAACAGCGAAGAACAGGGGCATAGTGTGGCATAGAATAAAGAGGAGAATTGAAGTTGTTTACCAACTGACCAAAATGGGCTATTCGCTTAGCTAATTCATATTGGCAGACCGTTTGTCTTTATCGCAGGCATCGCAATTGAGCCAAGCACAAAGCCCATAAAAAATGAAACAAATTTATTGATAGTAGTGAAAGGCAGGCGCAAACAAAATGGGACTAAAAAGTACTTTGTATTACTTATAGTACCTGAGCATAATTTATTTCTTTCATAATTTATGCTGACCTACATTTGCTGATCAGCTCATCGGAGCTAAAGAACGAGAGGAAGAGCTGAACAACAACTATGTATAAAGACCAAAAAAAAAACTCTGTTGCCAAAGCGTTAAATGAGTTTTCATTAGAAAAATAAAATAAAAATAATAATTAAACTTGGCTATGAAATGTGCTGCGTTGTTGTTGCTTAATTTTTGGAAACCGTTTTGTGACTAATTTGACTAATAACGAAGCGTGTTCTCTGATGCTTAGAACTTGCTCAAAAACAACACCAAGAAAAGCGGGCTACAAATTTAACGCTCATTACGCGCACGGCTTGACGTGACCAACGGCGTTGATGTAGTCTCCTCAAACTCCGCACTTACCGACATCAACTGCCAGACTCCCAATTCTGGGAGAGATAACGATTAATATGACGATGACGATGACGACGATGAGTTCGTGGGCAGCGAGGAAATTGAGCTCTACTTTTATGGCAATCTGTTTTTTCGAGCTTCCCTCGTTGTTCTCTGTCTCTCTGATTCACTAATTCTCTCTTTCCACCTTAAGAATTTTTGGCTATTAGTTAGAATACTTCTAGAAAAAACTTGTAGGAATTAAGGCTACTGTAGCACATAATGCTTTGCGGCTTGGATCCAGGCAAAACTGACCAATTAAGTTGAGTATGTTAGACCTTAGCCCCTCTACTGCCACACCCCTCTCCAAAAGTCTGTTCGACCTTATAAGCTTTCTGGTATTTCTTGAACCGTTTTCGGCTGCGTGTGCTGCTAATGACCCACTGCCATTGAATTACTATGATCGTTTTTAAGCAGTTATGTACATTAGACTCTCCCTCTCCTCTCCTTTTCTTTCCTCTGTATGTTTGTGATTATTCATTGTACTCGGCTTATGAATGCTTAGGGACCACCCACCGTAAGTATTAAACCGTATAACCGTAAACCGTATAGTAGATATAAAATAATAAAGTAATACATATAGCAATGTAATAATTGTAGTAATTGGAATTTAATAACAAGTTGGCAGCAGTAGTTCACATAACACATGAATTGTATCCACATAATTCATAAAGTCAGTTGATTCTGAAATAAACTATTAATTATACCGTATACCAGTGTAAATAAGGTCAAAACCGGGTATTAAAACTTTCTGCAAATGTAACATGCCAAAGTGACGAGATGAGTCAATCTGTCTGACAGTGTGTTTGAACTCGTTAATCTGAGTAACCCTAATATACGGATAAATTGTTGCCAAAAGTATCTGACAGATTCATAAAACATGAGTATAAAAGCAAAAGTATGTGATTCAGGGCGTCGTCGTTAAAGATTTTTTAAAATTAGCTTTTCATTTAATTTGCATTTGTTAGAATTTAAATTTATGGATCACTTAACAAACTATTGGTAAATAAATTAATATCATTCTTATAAAACTTATTATACTACTTATTATTGGTGCTGATACTATACTTCACAAAGATTTTAGATTTATCCTTAAACTGTATGAGCATTATGCTCCGTGGCATATTCATATTCAAATCACTAAGTATCGTCTCCAGTCGGCCATGGCATAAATATTACATCTACTCTAGTAGCTATACTGCACAATTTGTGGTCGCAGTTTAACGAAACGGCCCATTGTAGATCTCTAAATATATAGGGGTGTTAGTATGCATGTGTGCTTTGTCTGAGTCACGCGTAATAAATTCAGCCGTATGTGCCGTGCCACCTGTTAGCCCAAATAACAAAAAAGTTATTGTCCCACACATACACACATAGTCGCACATACACAAATGTAAATTGCAGTTTTGGACTTTATCAATGACTTGGACCTGTGTACATTGCTCAACGCACAAATATTGGGAGCCCCAAGAAACTAGTGGTAAGTGTCTGAAGTTGCTGCAGCCAAAATGGATGGGTGCAAAGCTGGGAGGTGGTGTAGCGGATTGGCAGATCTGTCGTAGTTTCGTTGTGGGTTTGGCGTCTTTATGTAAATGGCTGCTGCTCTTGATGAGCTTTGTGCAGCCGTAGGCAAGAGCGAGAGGAATAGAAGGAAAAAGAGAAAGAGCTGGAGAGATTAAAATGTAGAGGAAGAGAGCAACATATCGATACCAGTCAAGTTGTAGTCAGGTTTGTGCAGTTGAATACCACTTTTTGCCGCACAGTGGAATAGAGCTTAAAGTTCATAACATTCTGATACTGGTGCTTTAATTTCCTATATAGTACAAATATATGATTACATTTAATTGTTCACAAATAATTATGCATATGGAAAATGGGCAACCAAACCTATTAAAGACTTTTGTACATTTGGACAATATACAAATCTTAAATTTGATAATTGAGCTAAAAATACTAAATTACATCATTGGTTTTATCTGAGGCTTTGCCATGCACTTTAAAAAACTACAAAGAGTCTATTAAGTTTAATGCAAATGGAAGAAGTGTGTAATACCCAGAACGAGACGTTGCATACTATACAAAGTGTATACATCTTTACGTGTATATATTCAGGACGACGAGCTGAGTCAATATATCCAAGTGCGTCTTCCCGTCTCCCTGCCCATTTAAGCATTCTGATCTTGCAAATTATGCGAGCTAAAGACACCATAATCGGTATGTAGGTTTTCCTGTGCTTTAGGCTGATTGAGTTAATTTCAGATATTTGATACCTCCCCCCATTCCCCCCAAAATCACAAAGAACCACAACACCCACGTTTTTAAAGCTACAGACTTGTTTAGCATGTATGAAGCTTTTGGCATTGTCCATCGATGTTGACAACTTTCTCGACTTAGTGTGCCTTTAATTGTGTGTATTATTGAACACAAAGTACGGAGTCTCCTAATGTCCATTACGTCCGACTGTAGCCTTCCGCACGAACGTTTCTGCTTTTACTGGTTAATTTTTATTCTAATTAATTTGTGCTTCTCCCATTATCTTTGAACTGAATGTCATTTAAATTTTACTTTCAAATTCAATTTAACAATTTCAAATCTTTCGCAGGTAATTTCAAGGCAAAGTGCTATATGCAAAAACTGTGCATTATAGGTTGTGAATTCCTTTGTACCCGTATACTGCAAATATTTAACTTACACTACATTTTCATTAGCCTTGTGGTTTTGATTTAAGACCACTGTGCAGTTGGTATAGGCTTGCGTGTGTTGATTTCAGTTACGTGTTGCAAAACGTTGGCAAATGAGTCAGTATTTAGTTTTTGTTTTGTTTATTTTTCTGTTGCATGTTTTGTTTGCGTTGCGTTTCGTTTGGATTGGTTTTATTGAGTTTTTGTGGTTCGACGTCCAACGTTTGCCTTTGCATACATGTCGTATGCGCAATATTGACAGCTAATTGTGCACAGATGTGATCAAATTTTGCATCATGATCACATGCGAGCTGCTAACTTCTGCTTTTTCTTCCTCTCTTAATTCGATGACATTGTAGTTGTGGTAGTATGAGTGGCAGTTTGGCGGCGGCATCTTATGCAGTCTCTGTGGTAAACACCTGGAATTTCAATTAGAATGCCCCACAGGATACCACGCCAGCGGCGGGCTAACAAGATCTCCATGTTGAGATTTGCACGTATCGCTACATATCTTCTCCTATCGTACGAGTAAAAGTTAACTGATGTGATACAATCCCCCTCCATTCCACCATCCCACTATTCCAGTATCCCTCTATGTTCTCTAGACCTGCATCTAGCATCATCGCAACTCTTTGCTCTGGTGGCAATAAATCAAGTGCCTTAGCTTCAAACTGTGCACCGAGTTAGTTGCTAATTTTGCGCTTGAGTAAATTGCTGCGATCCACTCCGAATCCGAATGGCCGCCAGTTTGCTGATTAGATTTTGTGAAAGGCGCTTCGTTGACGATGCTGCACCAAATTTGCCAAAAAGGGAGCGCGCCACATGCTGGGCATGCTCACACACACATATACAAAAAAAACTCGCACACATACAGTGGCTCAAAAGTGGGGTTAGATTTGATTTACATTAGAGACGCGGTAGCCAGGCAGGGCAATGGGGGTTTCTATGTGAACTTTTGGGATGCGGCACTGACTGGGGGGTATTTGGCGTGGCATAGTGTGCGTGCTCTAACTGTAAACGGGACGCATTTTTTGAATCAGACTAACTATAGAGCCCCCTCGCACTCTTCGTCTGTTACCTCTCTCCGCTGTGGGCTCTAGCCAACATGTCGCATCATTAGCTCTAGTTTCCCGCTATTATTCTGCTGTATCTGACGCTTATTGAGCTGTAATTGCAACTTATGCAAGACAAACACACATACATGTACACAGCCATTGTTAACTTTTGAAATTAAAATTGGTTTCGGCTTTTCTTACAATTTCTTTCGTTTTATTTTTGTTTACTTACTGCTGCCAGCAGGGCGTTGGTATAACCATTTCCATTCCCATTTCTTAGCCACTAACTAGCCAATTAATTGCATTGGCTAGTTGTAACCTTACATAACTCTTTGCTCTGCGTAATTTGGTTTCTGTCACGACTTTCTTACCTGTAATTAAAGATAAACAAAGAATATTAAGTTAGTGATGTGCACATGGTTTAACTTGTAAATTAGGCGTATTTTAGATAAAAATATGGACGGGGCAGAACAGTCGGGCGGGCCCGACTGTGAAATACCCTGTGCCCTTTATTTCATATACAATTTTATAAACTGTCACACTAAGCGTATCAGCAGTACTTTTTCTACCCTTTTTAAGTGCGCCAGCTGCGCTGCGCTGCTGCTGCTGCGCTGCTGGGCTTGCCAATTGCGTAGCTTATATCTACTTTGTTTATTAACCGAGTTTAATGCGCCTTTCAGGATATTTAACAGGTTCTACCTAGGGCATTTTTTCCCTGTTGGTATACATCGTGTGCGCGAGAAACGAAGTTTAACGAAACTTTTCTACTACGCAATAGTTTTCGTTATAATTATTATAATTTCCAATCTATTTTGTTTTATTTCTTTAAAGTATGTCTCTTTCTAGTATAGTTTTTGAATTAAAATATAAACATTTGTGGACTACCGGTGGTACACGCCGCCAGATAAGCGCACTGCCTGTGTACCACCGGTGGTACACACCGGGTAGAACGTGTTAAATATAACAGAAAAGAGTACATATACCGAATAACAACATTCTATGTTTAATATTATGCTTGTTTTTAAACTTTTAAATTCAAGTATTTCGGAGCTGATATCTCTTGTGTTTATTAACAGATTTTAATCCGCTTTTCAGGATATTTGAATATAACAAAAAAGAGAACATGTTCCAAATAACATATGTATGTACCGAATAACAACATTCTATGTTTAATATTACGCTTGTTATTCAACTTTTATACCCTGTGCCCATTTGAAAAATGGGAAAAACAGGGTTAATAACTTTGTGCGAATGTATGTAACAGGCAGAAGGAGGCGTGGCAGACCCCACAAACTATATATATTCTTGATCAGGGAGACGAGCTGAGTCGATTTAGCCCTGTCTGTCTGTCTGTCTGTCTGTCTGTCTGTCTGTCTGTCCGTCTGTCTGTCTGTCTGTCTGTATGAACGCTGAGATTTTCTAAACTATAGAAGCTAGAGAAGCCGTTTTGGTCTCTTTTGAAAGGTGTGTACCATACGCAGATCAAGTTTATTTCAAATCTTGGATGCCACGCCCCTGTCGCCTACAATGAATGAAATAAAATACATTCGCCAATTTAAGACACACTGAGCTATTTACATAAATTCTGTCTTCAGTAGTTTGTAGGTCTATGCCATACGCAGATGAGGCTTTGATCAAATTTTGGATGCCACGCCCCCTTTACGCCTTAATCGATAAAAACCGAATAACAAGCGTAAAATTGAACATAGAATGTTGTTATTTGGAATATATACTCTCTTTCATTATATTTAACTATCCTGAAAAGCGCATTGAAATCGGTTAATAAATACAGGAGTTATTGGCGAAACAATATTGCAGGCGGCAACTCGCTCGCCCTCTAGCAGCGCGGCCGTTAAAACTGGCGCACATAACACAGTAAGAAGAAGAATTGCTGCTACGTTATGTATGGCAGTTTTATATATTTATATTTAAAATATTTTATACTGTATTTGCGAGCGCGCAGCGCGAGCTTTGGCACAGGGTATAAGACAGTCGGGCCCGTCCGACTGATCTGCTCCGCCCATTCTGGTTCAACTTTTTATATTAAAAAACACGAGGTTGTGAGTTTTATTGATTTTCGGGCGTAAAGGGGGCGTGGCATCCAATTTTCAAAACAAACTTGATCTGCGTAAGATAATTACCTACCAATAGCAACCAAAACTGCAGCTCTAGCTTTTGTGGTTACTGAGATCGACGCGTTCATACAAACAGACGGACAGGCAGACGGACATCGCTAAATCGACTCAGCTCGTCTCCCTGATCAAGAATATATATACTTTGTGGGGCCTGCCACGCCTCCTTCTGGGTGTTCCTTTTTGCAATGACTTAATAGACCCTTTTTACTTTTTTGAAGTATAGGGTCTAAAAACTAAAAGTTTAGTAGCTTTTGAAATATATATTTGTGTCGAGGAAAACCTGCATATCTCTTCGTAATTTATTTGGAGCATGCTTTATTATTATTAAACCCTGTACAGGTCAGACAGACTGACGGCGCTAAATCAACTCAGCTCGTCGTCCAGATCAAGAATATATATATGTACTTTGCCAGGTGAGGCACGCGTCCATCTACCTATCCTAAGAAGCGCATTGAAATATAGGGTACAGGGTATTCGACAGTCGTGCAAGTTCGTTGATGCTGCATATGATTAAAGCAAAATTGCTGCAAAACATGTAACTGTAACATCGCCCACTATTCACAAACTTCCCAGTGACAGTGACAGTTATGAGCAGCAGCAGCAATAACAACAATGACTTAGAGCACAGCATTCGTGAGGAACCTAACACATGGAAAAGGTCAAACGGTCAGCACATAAAACGGTGCATTTTATGCGCTGCGAAAACAGTTTATAGTGCATAAATTTGTTAGTGGGGCATGTGGTTGCTTGATAAGTAACGCCCACTTTCGCCTGCCCAGCCATCCCAGTTTCTTGAGCCATGCTTCAAGCTCTATGCTTCCTTAGAGCTTAAACAATTTGTTGCAGCTGAGAGTGAAGTGAGACCAGGGTTCACCGAACGCTCTGTGTGTAGCGCTAAATTGTTAATAAACAAGCGGCTAACAAGCCACTGCGAGCGAACAACAGTTTACAATTAGTTGAGAGTCGGCATAGTGCTTTCAACTAACAGAGAAACAAAGGCCCAAATGTGGTGGGCGTTGCACAGGATCCCGCTGACTGAACCGCTTCCACCGCTCGACTGAGGACGTGCAGCAAGTACGGCACGTCCCATTTGCTAGGAAGAGTGCCAGTTAGCCAGCGACAAGTGGGCGTGTGCAATGCTTCCGCTTCCCCGTAAAATAACACAAAACACACACACACACACAATTGACATGGCACTGGCACAGCGGAAGAGAAGGGGCACAGATCTGTACACAGTTAGATCCGCGATGCTCCCAGGCGCCCAAACTGAAGTCGGCGATCCCCGGCAATAGCTGGAGCCACGGCTTTAGCTCCCTGCCAGCAGTGTGTCAAAGCGAATGTGGAATTAGAATGTGTCTCTGGAATTTTCTTTGCTTTTATTGTCTGCTGCTGCTGCAACACGCTACAATTTTCATGTTCCATGCGCAGTCGCGAGCAGCTGCCAGCCTCCTCTGCTCTGGCCTGCAAGACCGGGAAACGTGCAATGCCCGGTGTTTGGTGTTTGCTGTTTCAGTGTGTCCCGTGTTGGTTCTGCTGGCAATTCTACAATAATTATAGACTTTGAATTGTGTTTAACACGCAACGTCGACAGCGACAGCGACAGCGACTGCAGCTGCAAAAGCAACTGCAACCGCAATGGCAACGGCAACGGCAACGGCAACAGGCGACGTCAGCGCAGACATTGCGCTTTCACGTTTCTGAGCATTTTTCGGTTCTTTGTTGCAGTTGTGGCTGTTGTTGTTATTGTTGTTGTGATTGCATTGAAATTTATTTGCTGCAGAGGTCAAATATTTGATTATCGCAACTGCGCGGCTGCAGCGAGTGCGAAAAATTTGATGGGAAATTATGGTGCAACAATTGTAGCATGGCCGTGGAGCGAAGCCGAGTGCAAGACAGTACGACGGGTAGTTGGTGCAAACTCTGGATTACTTGCTAGTCCAAGTCGTTTAGTGCCAATTTATTAGCGCAAAGTAAAAGGTACATTCTGGACAGCTGGAAGTTATTGGCACTTAAGGACTTTTTCGACTGACTGACTGACTGACTGACTTGATTGCACTTTTTGAAGCTTCAACCGATCGAAAAACAGTAAGTAAGACAAGGGGGGCAACAAGGATGAAAAGCTTAACAAACACCACGAAATATTAATGCACTACAAAATAGGTGCGACAGGAAGATTGTTTCCGTATTAAATATGTTCAAATCAAATTGCGCGCAAGAAAACCGAAAATTGGAATAAAGAATTAGGATTTTTTTTTTAAATACACATCAAAAATGTTTTATAACAGGCATAATTTTAGAAGAGTTCATTTAATTTATTTATTTTCATTCACTATTTTGTATTTACTGTAAGTACAATAGGAAGTATCAAATATGATAGATAAGACCAATTGCAATTGCACCAAAAACAAATAAAAAAAAATAGACTTTAATGCATATCAAGTAAAAAATTACACCGGTTCAATCCATTCATTTATTTCAAATCAAAGGCAAAATGTGTAAAAATACAAGAAGCTTTTTATGAAACGGTATTGATATTTTACTACAGCGTTTAAACACTCTAATACATTGCAAAGACTCTGACCACTGGCAGTGTATGAAAAAAGAAAAGCTGTCAATAAAATAAATAATAATGCTGCATAAATATGCTCGAGTTGATCGTTGCTAGCTCACAGCGAGGTGGTTGAGGAGTGCATAATAATGATATTTGGGAGGGACCGAGCGGGGCCCATGAAGTTGGCAAACCGTCTAAAACAGAATTGAAAGGGTGCAACTGCCGTGTGCCACAGCCACAAAAAAGAAATGGCGCAATGTCAGTTCTTTAAGTCATTGCAATAAATGCTGCTGCTTGCAATGACTCGTCGCAACATTTTGGCACTATTAACCTACTCTGCAACACTAGGAGAGATGAGAATGATGACGATGACTGTAGTAGAGACTGTGAGCCACTGACTGACTGACTGCGGACTTACTTCAAGTGTTTTTTGGTGTGACTTTGAATAAATGCTAAAAAAGAAGGAAAGGAAAGGCAGAAACCGACACACACACAGACACAGACACAGACACAAATCAGTTGGTGTAACTGTAAAAGTATCTAATAATATAAGCTCTGCGCTGCTCGTAAGATGTGCGATGCGCTAATTGCCACGCCACAGACTCTCCCAATGGCCACTAAATGTTGACCCAAACAACAACAACGACTAGCCGTATTTTGCATTTAAAAGTTAACCTAGCTGATTTATTGGCCAAATGAGCACTTGACACGCCATTAAAGTTGTCGTACTGACAGCAATGAACACCCAACAGCCATAGGAAGTTCAAATTGTACGCCTTATTGCCCCCTAAGGCAGTAGGTGCCAAAAAGCGCTGACCTTCATAGATCTGGTTTAGTTGGAGTCAACAAAAAAAAGTATACAATAAGACTGAACTCGTCTTTCTTCTCCACCTTACTCTCTAGCTGCCGCAGCTGCTTTTTGTCACAGGCATTATAACCCAAATGAATGGTTTGTATGTTTCATTGCTGGCTTTTTTCTTTTTGCATACGAAAGGCAACTTTTTGTTGACTTTCGTCAGTGTCTATTAGATTACATGATTTCTTTGTTGGTGTTTTGATATTTTCACACTCTTTAAAAAGCAAAAAGGGTCTATTAAGTTAGTGCAAAAAGGAGATTTACGTTTTATTTTTTGAAGAACTAGAGACACCATATTGGGGATTTAGGTTCTCTTATACAGTAAGCAGAACGAGTTTGTTTCAGATTTTGGATGCCTCCCCCCTTACACCGCAGTTAGCAATCATGCTCGTAGCTTATGGCATTCTCTATTGACGCTGTGAATTGCGATACAAATTTTCACACTAGATAGAGGGGGGTGGTGTGCCATGCATACGCGTGTAGCTTTGTGTGCGTGCACAAAGGGTCTCCTACTGTGGGTTACGGCCGACTGTAGCCTTACGTGCGACGAAACTGCCCCGTTCAAATTTTTTTTTTAATCTCTACAAAGGGTTAGGTTTCTCTTTGTCTTCTCTGTGTATTGTTCTAAACAATAACTTATATTGATGTCATAATAAATGTTATTGCTATTGGTTGATATGCATATCTTTTATATTGTATTTTCAAGGTTGCGTACGGCGTTATTGATTGCGTTGTATTTTGAATATATTATTGAATGATAAAATTTAACGTAATATAATCTTTAATCTACATACCTAAAAACCCTTAATTAGACAAATTCAACAAAAGGTATTCAATATTTCTTCGTTTTGGGGGTTTTGTTAGCAAGTATTTCTTTGAGAATAATGTATTAAAATAGCTATTTATATATTTCATTAAGCAATAATTTGAAATTGTAAATAGTTATTTATTTTTATACCCTGTACCCATTGAAAAATGGGAAACATAGGGTTAATAACTTTGTCAGAATGTATGTAACAGGCAGAAGGAGGCGTGGCAGACCCCACAAACTATATATATTCTTGATCAGGGAGACAAGCTGAGTTGATTTAGCCCTGTCTGTCTGTCTGTCTGTCTGTCTGTCTGTCTGGATGAACGCTGAGATTTCCTAAACTATAAAAGCTAGAGAAGCCGTTTTGGTCATTTTTGAAAGGTTTATACCATACGCAGATCAAGTTTTTTTCAAATCTTATATGCAACGCCCCTGCCGCCCATAATTAACAAAAATAGAATTCATTGGCCAATTAAAGACATACGAATCTATACACATAAATTTCTTCAGTAGTTGGTAGATAATAATACAATCTACAAATTCTGTGAATTTCATCAAAATCTGTCCATTATTAACAGAATTATGATGATTTAAAGGATTCCACATTTTTTGTAGATTTGTATGGCAGAATCTCACATACGTGCTTCGAAAATGTGTATGTGTATGTGTGTGTGTATGTACATGGACAAGTGCTCAGCAGCTGTGTGACCGAATGCTTGCGAATGGCGTTGCCAGAACGTTAGAACGCTTGCCCGCTGGACTCAAACGTTTGCTAAATAATTATTTTATCAGCAATTACTAAAGTTTATAAATAATATATCGGGGAGAAAAACATTTGATATATCTAATAATAATAAACTATAGTAAATAAAATGTATATTAATAATTATAAGGCATAATAAATATGCACATTTAAATTTTGCCAATTGCGCGCTCATTTTTCCATTCACAATGAGCACCTTTCGATAGACGATGTCTATTCGATAGTCTGATCGATTCGTGCGCGTCGTTCGATCGTGTGCGAGTTTTTCAACAAATACGTTTTTCTATCGTTTGTTTAAAGTTAACATTCTAAAGCGCAATTATCATTGCGAATGTTAATATATATACTTAGGCGTGATACGTTGCGTTATTCGTGCGTTTTAATATAAATTAGAGTGTAATAATAAGACTTGCGTATGTGTGTGTGTGTTTGCGCGCGATTTGCCGCTAAATTATTACATTTTTAATATCGTTTAATAGTGCAAAATATTTTAAATTATATACTGTACGGGCGAGCGCGCAGCGCGAGCTGTGGTACAGAGTATTAGACAGTCGGGCTTGCCCGACTGTCAGGTCGAGCGCGCAGAGCGCGCGAGATTTTTTTTTTTTATTCATGACTAATTTTTTTCTAACGCTTAAAGTAGAGAGGCTTACACTACTAGTCACATAAAAAGCAAACTTCACAAAATTTATTTGAATACAATATGACAAATTTATTCAAGTTTTGCAAATAGCCTTGTTGAACGCTCGCAGCAAATCAAAATGCATTTTTCAACGTTTAGACTTTAACTACCCGAAAGCAAGTAACTGTTACCATCGATACCCCTTTAACGATGTAACCACCCACACTTTATGATTTCAATTTACGATATAATGCCCACCTGTATGTGCCGCCAATGCTTAACTCTTTTGTCTGCCCTACCCAAAAACAAAAACCGAAAAAATTAGGATACCCCAACGGCACAGGCGCAGTCGTTGCAGTGCCGGCACTTTGCCATATAAATATTTACTATGATTATTATTATTACAACAACAACATCAACACCGCCAGCTGCAGCAACACTCTTTGGCTTAGGCAATAAAATCACGCGCAAAACTTTACGAAAAACCAAAGATTTAGGCAACGAACTTGGCGCTAACAGTTAAACGACAACAACAGCAACATCGATAATAACAAAAAAACAGCAACAATAACAGCAGCAAAGACAAAATCAACAGAAAAACAAACTCGGGGAGAAAAAATGCGCAAAAGTTAACAACCATTTGTTCTCACAACATTTTTACGCCAATTCACAAAAAGCACCCGCAAACAACAAAACAATAACAACAACAACACGAACAACAACAACAAGAAACGGCTTAGAAGCTGCAGCAATCTACGGCTCCCATTCATGAGCTGGCGCTCGAGGAGCTGCGCTCCAAAGCGAACCGAGGAGCAGCAGCGGCCCACACACAAGCTGCCAGCCAGGCAGCCAGGCAGCCAAACAAGCCACCAAATGGCAACAACAGCAATTGCAACAACAACAGCAACAACAACAGCGACAACAACAGGTAAATGAAATAAAATTGAATTGTGTGTTTGACTGTGCAGCAGTTGTTGTTTTCGTTGAGTTGATATTGTTGTTGCTGGCTTCACGATGTTACTGTTGCTGCTGCTGCTGCTGCTGCTGCTGTTGAGGCCAAGTTTAAGGTCTTCCTGTTGCCAGTTGCCAGTTGCCAGTTGCCAGTTTGCAGTTTATACCGGCTGCTGCTGTTGTTGTTGTTGTTGTCGTTGTTGTCTTAACTGTTTTCACTCGCCCCGTGTGTGTGCAGCATGTGGGCTGTTTCTGTTTCTGTTTCGCTTCCTCTTGTCAGTTTGCTGCCGCTGCCTTTGCATTTGCTCTCTGCGTCTGTCGTTGCTCTTGGCTAGCTGCAGCAACAAGTGACCTGCGTTCATGCTACCTTTTACATACACTAACTGAATGAGTATATAACTCTAATTAGGCGCTTTACAAAGATAGTTCATTAAAATGTAAAAAAATTCACATTTCCACCGATAGCTACAGAATTTAGCCAAATGGTTTTATTTTACAAATGCGAATTTTAAATTTTATTAATAATTGTAATTTTTGCTACCATGAGCTGAATATGGTTAATAAGTAAAGTGCTGTTAATATTTATTCACATAAGTAAATATGATTGAAACCCTAGAATGTTGTTTGATTTTTTGACTTCTCTGTTTATTTTGTTGTACGGAAAAAATTTTTTATAACGTGAGAAGCCCAATATATTATTAATTCGGCTCGGACCATGACTAGCGCACTAATGTTTGGTAACATTCAAAGTAGTACTATAATAGTACTATCTGACCAAAATTTGTACCCATTAAAAAATGGGAAAAACAGGGTTAATAACTTTGTCAGAATGTATCTAACAGAAGGGGCGTGGCAGACCCCAAAAAGTATATTCTTGATCAGGGTGACGAGCTGAGTTGATTAAACCCTGTCTGTCTGTCCGTTTGTATGGACGCGTCGATTTCGCAAACTACAAAAGCTAGGGCTGCCATTTTTGGCATGTAGGTAGATAAACAACGTACGCAGATCAAGTTTATTTCAAATGATGGTTGCCACGCCCCTGCAGGCTGCAATGAATGAAATAAAATACACTCCCCAATTTAAGAGACACAAATCTATTTACATAAATTCTTTCTTCAGTGTTAGGTCTACACCATACGCAGATGAGGTTTATTTCAAATTTTGAATGCCACGCCATTCTTACGCCCTATTCGATAATAGTTAATTGCACATAGAGTTGTTATTTGGAATATATACTCTCTTCTATTATATTTAACTATCCTAAAAATCTCATTGAAATCGGTTAATAAACAAAGTAGATATAAGCTACGGTCAATAAACAAAGAACTTATTGACGAAAAAAAAATTGCAGGCAGGCTGCCCTCTGGCAACGCGACCTTTAAAACATGCCATACACAATTACACAAAAAGGGAAGAAGCATTGCTGCGCTTTGTATGATATTTTTGAAAAAAAAAAGCTGTATATAAATACTCTAGTCACAAAGTTCCAATATGTGAAAAGCTTAAACAAATATTATAATACAACCAATTAAATGTTTATGGTGGCACTGTAAGTGTATAAACATGTTCGTTATGTTTCAAGCCTTTTCACTAATTCTTGTTATCTATTGTTGTTAGTATAGCGATCTGATATCGAGCCGAAAAAACTAGAGAAAAACTGAACCATTCCAGTAGAAGCTCGCGCATGTTCTGCGCATTTCCTGCAGCGAATGCAATGCCATTCACCTGAGCCAGGAACGGACAGCAGAATAGACTGGTGCAAGCCCCGCCATGTGTAGCAGATTAAGTCAAATGTGCTTAACGGTTAAAATGGGTTTGGTTAGTGCCGCAGCCGCTCTAGGCTTAGGGCGCTTCTAGTTCATTTTAGTTGCATGAAAAATATTGTTATTATTGTGTACATACATAGTATATTGAAGACAATATGTATATAGCAATAGTATATGTATATTTATTTGGTATACAGCAAAGAGGAGTTCCTGATTGTAGCAGCCCATGGGGCATGGTTACACCAGCTGCTGCTGCTGTTGCTGCTGCCAACGTTGTGGGTGGCGAATGTTATTATAACTGTAAGGCGTTCTCGTTTGCGGTCAGGGACCAACCCAAAAAAAAAAAACACAAAATCAAAAAACTCTAGCCTGACCAATTGGTTTACTTTGGGATATATGAGTGTCCGACATGAATGTGTGTGTGTGTGAGTTTAATATCTGCAACGAGGCACTTTAATTAAATTTTCCCATTTGGGTCAAAGAAAAGACAAAAGAAATTACAAACTTGCACTTAACAGCAACATATTAATAATTTGGATCTTTATTATTTTTTAGTAACGTCTTACATAAGACACGCTACATTTTAATTAAGTAATCAGTTGCATTATGTACACTCTTCAGCAGCTATAGACATACGCATATTATTTTTAATTACACTGCTTCCAGGGTAAAAGTGAGAGTGAGCTCAGTTTCTGAGCTGAGCTCATTAAAATTAAAGTCGCGCTCTGGCGATTGCTCTGTCAGCTTGCGTAAAATGCTTTAACTTAATTCGAAACGCTTCCCAATGACTTTAACTTACTTATAGTATTATTATATTGTAGTAAGCTTAGGCAGCCGATAGTTTTTGTAGTAGTTTTCTTTTGTGAGAAGTTGTCATTAGTCTGCAGCTTCCATTTTCGAAGCGAGTGATAAATAACATTTATGACAAGTCGTTGCTGTCTTGACACACACGTCTGACTGTCGTCGCCTTTAATTATATAATTTGGGTAATTGCGAAAAATGTGAACAGGCATCAGTAATAAGCTCAGCAGTGTATTGGCTTTGTCTGATTTATTGAAGTACATTAGTCAGAGACACAGAGAAAAGTTGACGGAACATCAATAAATTTCCTATATACCATACGGACTATTTAAAGAACATGGCAATAAAGCTTGTTTTTGGATGATTTATATCACTTCCTGCAAAACAACCTGCACTTAAAAGACACAATGAAAAAGCAGACATTGTGCTTTATCTTTATACAAATCATTTGATTAGCACATAAACGTCTACAAAAATAAAACAACAACCATAAAAATTGTTTCATAAATATTTATAAATCATCGTTTCTGTCGTCTACGCGTCTGGTCAGAGAAAAACTGAAACTAGCCTAAAACCGGCTAAAAGTTATCAGGTTGTAAGCCGCCTGGCGAACAACAACAACTGAATATGGCTTACAAATCAAACGTCAAACTAGTTGACAATCGAATCAAACTCTAAACTTGTTTGCATTAAACACAAAATGCAAAAATAATACAAGTTGGGAACTAATAAATAAACAAATAAATAACGTATTTTAAAGCTTGCGTGTATTTGTTTTATAATTGAATACTCTATACTATACTTAATACGTAAATTAAAAACCAAAAGATTATCCAAAACCAGCAGCAATTGCAAGGTATTAACCTTCACATTTCAACAAAGTAAATTGCAGACTATTCGAACTTTTGACATGAATGAGGTTCCAAATTAATAATAAGGCGTGAGTTAGTTCGGCTGCAGATATTAGGCTTTTGCCCAAAGCCTTGACATATTGTTTTGTTTGCTGTAGGTTTTGTGAGGGAAGTCTAGAAAGCGAGTCAAGTTTGTCGCCAAAGTCATTCGTTTTTTTGATGCTGACATTGAGTTGTGCTTTGGCAAGTGGTAGGGCTCATTTCATTAAACTTTCCAAACAACTGTCAGCTTTTTGCTACGCTCGTAAATTCCAGAAAAAGTAGCAGAAAGCTTACTTATCTAGCAAAAAAAACTAGCTTGAAACGCATTTGCATGCGTCGAGCATTTGTTTATCTTTTGGATGCGCAAAATTTGTGTTGCTGTTCATGTTGAGAATATCTAAATAGCAAAATCTACACTCTCTACATAAATGTGTAACAACATGAAAATGTGGTTCATCTGGTCACTGGGACAGTGACTCTGCTCGATTCTCAATTCTTTTTTTTTTTGTAACTTTTTCTCAGCGCTGCCAAGTGCAATTTGTGTAGGGCAGAGCGACCGCAAATTGAAAAGCCAGCGCGTGCGCCACAAAAGGCAAATAACAAATTGCCTAGGCCAGCCGCAGCAGCAGCAGAAATTGCAACAAGCAACAGCAACATTTCACCTCGCTCCACTGCTGCTGCCGCTTTTGGCATGCAAATTGCTCACCAGCCGCCAACGCAACAACAACACCAAGTAAAAAGCAACAATAACAACTGCCGGGTATTCTGTCCGGAAAGCTTGACTTCATCTATTGTTGTGGTAGGGCCACAAAACACAAAACACATGCAAAACGTTTGCCCGGAACTGTCGTTGAGTGGCTCTTGGCATCTGCCTTGCCATTGCCCCTCATCCCCCATCCAACGTCGAACGCCCCCACCCATCTGCCATGGAGGAGTTTCTATAGACCGCCTTGAAAGCGGCAAAGGTGAAAGCAAAAGTTTTGTTCTATTTGTTTCACTTCAATACTATGTAGCAAGTATGTAATTTGACCGGCTTGGGTTTTGGTTGTGTCTTTGCCATTGTCATTCATGTGGATTGGCCACAGTTTAATTTTCATTTTAGCTATTTTTGCACCAGTTTTTCTTGCTGAAAGGGTTACAAAAGCAAAAGCTGTAAGTTGAACGCATGCCAAAGGAAAGTGGCTGCAGCTGTTGCTCTTTTTGTTTTTCTGTAGGGTTGACAGCTGCTTAATGCTAAGCTCAGCACGACAATTCAACAGAGCAAAATGCATAGATACAGTTAGAGAAATTTAGATTTAATTGAGATATATTGTACATTCTTAATAATCTTGTGGCAATTGACTATGCTTTTAATATTTAGTTTAATCAACTATTATATTGACTTTATTCAGCCAGATTTGTTGTGAGGTTCGAGCGCATGAAGCAAAATTAAATAATTAAGTTTCATTCAATTAATTTTCGTAAAGATGTTCCCACTGAGCAATTCATTTACAACTTGCTTTGCGCAAACAAATTAATTTACGACTATAAATTGCTAATTTACCTTCGTATCATAACTAAGCCACCACACCCAGCCTGAAAACTAGAATTAATTTTGTTTTACAATCTCAATCTAAAAACCTTCACATCATATTAATAATGAGAATATTATAACAGCATTAACGTTGTCATCCAAGAGTTATTCGATCAATTTGATTCATTTAGTTTATTAGCATAAATAATATGATTATCCAGCCATTAAATTGGCAATTAATTTGCTGACCGTTTCGTATCGGAGCGTGGGATACCAACTGCAATTGGCTTTAACGGGAAAGAAGCCAACACGAGAGAAGGCAAGAAACACTGTAGCAGCCGTCTGGTGAGTAAAGTTTGATGTTGTTGAGTACTTTCTTCTTTTGAAAGAAATATGAAAAATTATGAGCTTTTGTGTGTGGTAATAAAACGTTGAGTGGCACCCGCAACCACCGCACCACATAGCGCTCGCCCCTTTTTATCACCCAAACATCAAAAACACTTTCATTTGCCGTTGACAGACTTCGTCGTCAAGTGGGCACAAGATGCAGATACAGATGAATGCAAAGACAGAGAAATAGGAGGAGCAGGGGGTGGAACATGAACCTGGAGCTTACTCACATGTTGCCTGCTTTGTTTGTTTATTCGTCAACGTCATCATCAGCGTCAAGCGCAGCATCCAGTTGGGTTGAGTTGGATAGTTGCTTGAATTGGTTAACTGGCCTCTGTTACCCAGAGGCTATATACCGAAAGAGACGCGACGAGAAATTTCACTTTCATAAAATCCAAAATACTTGTCAGTATATTTGCAAGAGAGTACGATACGCCACAAAAATTATACCATACTCTCGTTGCGACTTTGTTGGATGGCCAAACCCGTCGAATATTTTACAAGCCTTTGGACATTTCCATTTCCATTTTCATTTTCAT
Organism: Hypselothyrea guttata; assembly: GCA_035045125.1. NCBI lineage: Eukaryota > Metazoa > Arthropoda > Insecta > Diptera > Drosophilidae > Hypselothyrea > Hypselothyrea guttata. The sequence continues at coordinate 172,260 of JAWNNJ010002194.1, read as the reverse complement.
TGATTTTCTGTTTTTAGACCCTGTGCTTTAAAAACGTAAAAGGGTCTATTAATTTTGTGCAAATGACATATGTGTGTAACACCCTAAAGGAAGCGTGGTAGACTTCACAAAGTATATATATTCTGACTCAGGACGACGAGCTGAGTTGATATAGTCTGTCCGAGCACCTGAACACTTAGATCTCAGTAACTATTTGTGCGTAGCCTCTGTCGTTTTCCATCAATGCGATAAATTAAATTACAAACGGGGAAGAAACAGCGAAGTTATGCAGCCAACAATTGTTTTTATAAATGTATGTAACCGCCACTACAGCCATAGTTTAAAAGCTATAGACTTGGGATTTAGCATGTACTATGGCATTATCCATCAATGCTGTGAATTACATTACCAACGGAAAAGAAACAGCGGAGATGAAACAGACAGAGCAGCCACCTAGATCTGGCAAACTATAAGAGCTAGAAATTCTCTATTTTGGTATTCAGATCAAGTTTGTTTGCGTTTGGTGATAACTATTCTCATTCCTTTGCTAACCGAAAAACCAAACTAGCAACAAATTTCAGTTTTAAAGCTACAGTTTTACAGCTAAGGATTTAGGATATGGTATGTACGTAGTCTTAGACAACATCCATCGATGCTGTGAATTTCATTACGGTCGGATAAGAAACAGCAAAGAAAACATCAAGTACATGGTCTACTACAGTCGGTTACGTCCGACTGTAGCTCCGGCCTTACTGGTTTAGTTTCCATTCCAATATGGTGCGGGTGCAGCCAGAGGCCTAATGATCAGCTCAACTGTTCAGTTGATCATTCGTTGCACATGGAAATGACTTTCATATGAATAAGTGGCGATCCACATGTACACAAATGAGATGAGTTTGCAATGATTAAGGCGGCGATTTACCAAAAGAGCAAGCTTTAATTGGGTAACACATGATGCATTGCAAATAAATTTAGGATATACACAAAAATATTTTCAGTAATTTTTAATTTGACGGAATTTATTTACATGACGGGTATTGTTTGACTCGATATTGGTATAAACTTTTAGTTAAGAAAAGAAAATAAAAAACTTGTTACAAACTTCTTTCAATAATATAATCTGCAAATATGCTAATATTTTTATTAACTTTTAGTTAAGAAAAGAAAATAAAAAACTTGTTAAAACTTCTTTTAATAATGTTATCTGCAAATATGCTAATATTTTTATGTTCTAAATATAAATAAATAAATGAATTGTATAAATTAATGAATCTTAAGTAAATTTAGAAAATACATCAACAGAAAACGCAAATAAAAAAATTTTTTAATTAGAGACGAGAAACTCTAGAAGCAACTAGTGATTAAATCCAGTCTATGATAATTGTCATTTAAATAATCATTTTATAAATATGGCCTACTATAAGCACTCCATTTCGATTGGGTTGAGCTGACTGTTATGACTCGTTTAACTCGCATGATTGCATGATTGAATCGACTAATTGAACAATTGATGCATGCAACTGATTTTGATTACATGACAAACAAGTCTCGAAGAAAAATTAATAAGCATGCATTAAAGTACAAATATGGGAGTCAAAGTCAGATAGCAGTTTGGCGCAAGAGCCGACTAGTCGAGCAAACATAAATACTATTTACACACTTGACTTTTACTTTCCAAATTCAAATGGCAGTGAAATATTGTCTGTTATGTTTATCTGTACTTAAGAGAACTACGTGGTAGGAACTTGGCGCTTAAGAGTAATTAAAGTTATTTACTTTGAGTTCGGTTCATGGTTGCGTTGGAAAAAAGTTGTGGCGGATTTAAAAATATTTTACCGCATCTTTTATTAAACTGTTTCAATTGATCGAGTGTCAAACACGCTTGAGAAAGTTGGAATGGGTTTGATGGTTTTGCAAGCGAGGAAATGCTTTAAAATTAAACATCCGTTTCCAACTCAAAAATATTTAGACGGGGCAGATCAGTCGGACGGGCCCGACTGATTATGGTTGTTGTTGGGTTTTTATCGTTTAGGGCGTCAAAGGGGCGTGGCATCCAACATTTGAAATAAACTTGATCTGCTTACGTTATTTATCAACCTATATGTCAAAATTGGGAGCTATAGCATTTGTAGTTTCGTTCATACAAACGGACAAACAGGAAGAAAAGGCTAAATCGACTAAGCTCTTCTTCGTGATCAAGAATATACACACTTTATGGGGTCTGTCACGCCTCCTTCTGCCTGTTAGATACGTTCGCACAAAGTTATTAACCCTGTTTTTCCCATTTTTCAATGGGCACAGGGTATAAAAAAACTGAGACCTCAATTGAGACCGAGATACAGTCGGAACCGAAATAACCGACAGTAGCTGACCCTGTACTTTGGGTTTATACAAATTCTTCTGCACGTTTGGGGAAATTGTCTGTACCATATCTATGCCGTGTCTTACGTAATGTAATTCATGCCATCCACGATACATATGATACGTAAATGCCAAATTTCAAAATATTATACCCTGAACCCATTGAAAAATTGAAAAACCAGGGTTTATGCGTGGCACACCTTACAAAATATATATATTCTGACTCAGGATGACGAGCTGAGTCGATATAGCCCTGTCTGTCCGTGTGTTTAAACCCGTCGACCTGAGCAACTATAAGAGCTGGAGCAGCCGTTTTTGTTGCTAAAGGTAGGTGTATTCAATACGCAGATGATTTGATGTCACGGGCTCTTTACGCCCAATCAATAAATCTCACGTAACCTTGTATATTTGAACACAAAAAGTTGAATAAGTAGAGTAATATCGAACATCCTGAGTCAGAACATATATACTTTATGCGGTCTACCACGCTGTATTTGGATGTTACACACATTTTTCATTTGCACTAAATTAATAGACCCTTTTACTTTTTCAAACTATAGGGTCTAAGGCTAAAACTGTAGCTCCCTTCTTACTGGTTTCTCAAAGAATCAACAAGTAAAAGTTAAAACCTTTTCGCACAACAAAAAAAAAAACCCAAGCGAAATAAAATAAAAAGTGAAGGTACAGTGGAAATTGTATCATTACGGTTGCGCTTTCGTTCATAAATAAAGACATGAACTTGCCTAGACTACAAGCAATATCTACAAGATACAATTGTATCTGCTGAGAGTTCCCTCTAATTGTGCATAATTAAACTGCCCTTGCAGCCGCTGTTCTGTCTGATGTTTTTACTACAATCTACTCGTAAACTCTCGTTAATTGCTTAGAGTTAGAAAAGAGATACCGCTCAATTGTTAAATAAAAAAATTAAAAAATGTGGACGGGGCAGATCAGTCGGATGGGGCATATCAGTCGGACGGGCCCGACTGTCTTATACCCTGTGCCAAAGCTCGCGCTGCGCGCTCGCAAATACAGTAATTTAAATATTTTAAATATAATTCAATTTATTTATAAACAGGGTTTATATCTTTCGTGTTTATTAACCGATTCCAAAGCGCTTTTCAAGATAGTTATATATAAAAGAGAAGAGTTTATGTTCCGAATAACAATATTCTATGTCCAATATCACGCATCCAATTCAACTTTGTATGTTCAATTGTTCTCTCAATCGCACTAATTGCTTAGCAACATGCTTGGTATTGCCATCCCTCTCGCAAGCTATTCTCACTCGTCAAGCGGCTGGCTGCCAAGGCGTGTGCGATCATGCGATGCATGCAATATTACGTCACTCATATCACCTTTGTCTATTAACCGATTTCAATGCGCTTTTCAGGACAGTTGAATATAATAAAGAGAGTATATATTCAACAATAACAATAATCTATGTTTAATATTACGCTTGTTTTTAAACTTTTAAGTTTAACTATTGTGAAGCTTATATCTCCTGTGTTTATGAACCGATTTCATTGCGATCAGGATAGTTAAATATAATACAAGAGAGCTTATGTTCTAAATAACAACCTTCTATGTTTAATATTACGCTTGTTATTCAACTTTTTGTGTTAAAAATTCGAGGTTATGTGAGTTTTATTGATTTTTGGGCGAGAAGGGGGCGTGGCATCAATGATTTGAAATAAACTTGATCTGCGTATTGAATACATCTACCTATAGCAACGGCATCTATAGCTTTTGTAGTTTCCGAAATCGATGCGTTCATACAAACGGACAGACAGACAGACGGACAGACAGACAGACGGACATGGCTATATCGACTCAGCTCGTCACCCTGATCAAGAATATATGTACTTTGTGGGGTCTGCCACGCCTCCTTCTGCCTGTTACATACATTCGCACAAAGCTATTAAGCCTGTTTTCCCCATTTTTCGCATGGGCACAGGGTGTAATGATTGAAATCTTCAGAAGAGAGAATTGTTGAGAGTGTTTACATATCTCATTCAGCTTAAAATGGGAATAAAGGTTTAATCGCACAGGCAGGAGGAGGCGTGGGAGAACTTACAAAGTGTATATCTTAAGAGTCGATCAGAATATGGTTGTTGTTCTCAATATACATATACTCTCTACCAATATATTTATCTATCCTTATCGATTGATATTAATGAATCAATAGTTATTAAATTTATTTAAAATATAGGATATAGCGTATTCTACAGTACAACTCGTCCGACTGATAGGCTACTTCCTAGTAATCATATAATTTTATTTGACATAATATCAATAAGATATCAATAAGACAGTTTGTTTTCTTAATTATCATAATTATAAAAGTATACAAGTTACCATCAAAATGGCAGAAAATCATCGAAAACAACGGTACATACACTGAAGTGCAAAACTGTAACACCATTGTGATACTCTAACTTCAACTGTCTGTATCTTCTCTTCTGTTGAATGGATTTCAACGATCTTAGTGTTGTTTTGTTTGTCAGTTAGTCTACTATATATTCTAAAAATTTGATGCCATTTGACAAGCTCGAAGAAATATGCCAAAGCAAAATGTAAAAAATGTCAAATGTTACAGTTTTGCACCCTTGCTATTTTAAAAAAAAATTTTGTTTATTTTAATCTACTGTAATGTATCTACAGTTTCTTTTAATTTTTTAGTTAATCTAAGCAATTTAACATAATGTGGGTGTACAATTGTCCTGATTTAGTGTACCATTCGTCCTTTGTCCTTTCCCACAACCCCATAATACCACTACGTAGGACCCCAAAATTCCCTAGCTGCTATTTTACTTGGACTCAAAATTTTTTCATTGCATTCCAATCGGGAGACAGTGTCTTTCACATAATAAATAGAAATTTGGGTTTTGACTTTATATTTTGGCCAGAAAGGACGTGCTTTGGGTCAGTTGCTCTCTAAAAAAGGGCATTTTTGAACAAAAAGGCCCATTTTTCCGATAAAATTCTGGAAGAATCCATTTTAAAAAATTGTAAATATTGCTTCTTTCACTTTATACTATCAAATAAAACCAAAAGACCAACTCTTTTTTGTTATTTTAAGTCTCAAAAAAACATTTATCTGACACACAGACTGCTACCATGCAATTTACATGGTTACAGCAAATCAGCAGTCTGGGTGTCAGATAAATGTTTTTTTGAGACTTAAAATAACAAAAAACAGTTGGTCTTTTGGTTTTATTTGATAGTATAAAGTGAAAGAAGCAATATTTACAATTTTTTAAAATGGATTCTTCCAGAATTTTATCGGAAAAATGGGCCTTTTTGCTCAAAAATGCCCTTTTTTAGAGAGCAACTGACCCAAAGCACGTCCTTTCTGGCCAAAATATAAAGTCAAAACCCAAATTTCTATTTATTATGTGAAAGACACTGTCTCCCGATTGGAATGCAATGAAAAAATTTTGAGTCCAAGTAAAATAGCAGCTAAGGAATTTTGGGGTCCTACGTTGTGGTATTATGGGGTTGTGGGAAAGGACAAAGGACGAATGGTACACTAAATCAGGACAATTGTACACCCACATTATCTTAAATTGCTTAGATTTACTAAAAAATTAAAAGAAACTGTAGATACATTACAGTAGATTAAAAAAAAAAAAAATTTTTTTTCAAAATAGCAAGGGTGCAAAACTGTAACATTTGACATTTTTTACATTTTGCTTTCGCATATTTCTTCGAGCTTGTCAAATGGCATCAAATTTTTAGAATATATAGTAGACTAACTGACAAACAAAACAACACTAAGATCTTTGAAATCCATTCAACAGAAGAGAAGATACAGACAGTTGAAGTTAGAGTATAACAATGGTGTTACAGTTTTGCACTTCAGTGTATATCACTTAAATCGGACAATGCTAACTATATTAAAATAGTCGTCAAAAATCAATAAAGAAACCGGTATGTCATTACCAAACAACTTAATATAATGTTAAATCAATTGAATGTATCAATTAGCTTTACTTATAAAATAAAAAATTGTTTTCGTTTTATTATTATTTCAGCCATAAAATGTATGTAACAGTTAGAAGCTATATCGGCAGACCACACGATCTTGATCAAGACGACGGACCATATCGATCGGGCCCTGTCTGCCTGACGGAATGAACGCGCATATTTCGGAAACTATAAGAACAACCGTATACATAACGTAAGTAGCTGTATATCATAAACGAGTCAAGTTGGGTGTCATGCATTAAAAAATAAATTGCCCGAAACAGTCGCATGTATATTTTTTCAACTCCCAATTTTGTGTACGCTTTTGCCCCTAAGCAGCCTTGGCCTAATCAAATTTTAATCACAGTCTAAACTTTTTGAGAACCGTAACATAGCTTCAGTTATAATGTGTCAACAATATGTGGCCACAAGCAGTTGCATGCCTCATTAAAATACTATACATATGATTAAGATCCTAAGCGATGCCAATTTTAATGGCAGTGTCATCTTCAGCTGAGCATCTACTCCAACAACAACTACAACCACAGCAAGAATGTGAAGCGAACTCAAGGTGTCTGTCAATGGTTAAATGGTCCAAGGCAAGCAAATTTTCAGTTGTGAACCGGAGACTTGAAACGTTTGCCGCAGTTGCCCCAGTTTTGGGTCATCGACAAGTGGCAAGCAACGGGCCCCTTCAGGCTTGCAGTAAGCGAGAGAAGGAGAACAAGTTGACCCACTTTGTCAGATGACTGTACACGAGTATATTTGCAAATTGTGACAGATGAGCGCCTTGGCAAACAATTAAGGCAATGCTTTAAAAGGTGAATAACACCCACGAGTTGATCGCAGCTGCTGCTTTTGCTGGCATGTGACGGAAGTGACCTTGTCCATGGGTTGGCAACTGCTCTTAAGCTGCTGACTGGTTTTTCGCTATCTATAGTACTGGTATTTACTTGGCACGAGCTCGCGCCCAATGGCTGATTTAACGGTTTATAAGCTGCGGCTCATAAGTTCGACTCGAAGTATCTTGGGAAGTGGGTGCATTGACCTTTTTTTTGCTTGGACGACGATTTTCATAATTTTGCTTTTCCGGGCCGGGAAACAAAACTTTCAATTGCAACGGCAATGGCTTAAATTGAAAATCTAAAGCTGCAAATCTAGCTGAAATTTGCATTCGATGTGAGGTAATAAATATCCACCTGGCCTGGGCCAATCGATCGTTCGTCGAAGCTCTCTTTCTCTCTCTCTCTCTTTCTTTCTCTCTCCCTCCCCCTCTGTCTCTTTCTCTCACTCTCTGTGAGACCCTCTCTATTTCTCTGCCGCTCTCTCAGGTGCATTTGAAATTCGAAATTGCAAAATACGCGCAGAAATCAACTCGCATGCAAGTTAAAATCGAAATCAAGGCAAAATTATGCGCATACGTTAGAGGCGAAATGGGGAGAAAAAGCAGAGTGAAAAGGAATTTCGGAGAGGGATCTTCACTGTATGGGTAATAGCAACGGCATATGTGGCCGTTATGGCTTCAGAAATTTATCATCATGTTAGTGTGTGTCCATGTGCGAATTGCAGCAACGGAGAAAGGTGAAACAAGTGGCAACACTGCCAGACTGCAAGTGCCGAAGAGCATGACATGGAAATGCAAAATGTTGCAAGCTGCTGCCGCAGTTGCCGCAAGCTGCATTCAAAATGCTTTATTGATTTCATACCACATTTGAGTGGAATGTGCGCTCGTAACAAATACGTATCATGTGGCAAGTTCATGGAACCCAAAGCTACATTTCCGAAACAGACTGCAAATAAAAACCTTACAAACTGGCAAAGTTATTTGAATCCAAATTGCATTCAATGTCAATGACATCCTATGAAATACACTACAATAACAATGGATTATATCATATGCAATTAAAGGCTTTTAAAAGGCAAATTATTATCATATACACACCCCTTACAATTTATACATAAATCATTTTATCTTGATTTTGTTACAAGTCCCATACTCTAGAAGCGACTATGGAACTTAAAGATTTTCAATTAAAATTGTACAATTATAAATATTATAAACTACAATGTGCTGCACTTAGGGGGTACTAAAGTGAAGCACATATTCGAATTCAACAGGCCTACATAATGTGCAACATTTAAATGGTTCTGCGCTATAATTTAAATTTGACAACGACAAAAAGCATCTCAAAAGAGTTAACGTTCGAAATACAAACTCGGTTGTTGCTTTGAAAAAGTTGTAGCCATCGGATTAGGATACTTTAAAAATGTACAGTCAAATTTCTTTCCTTGCTAGTTTATCTAAATTTTTAATTGAATGAGTTTCGCATAGCAACAGATGATCTTTTAAATATGCCACATTTCAGCAAGACAGTCAATCAAGCGAGATGCAATTTGTTTATTAAGGTGTTCAAATTGATGTAATAGAAAACATGTTGTGTTTCAATTTGTCGAACTTGCAGCTTGTCAAGTGCATATCAGTAACTCATAAAACATCATATAATGGTTTGAATTTCTACTTATATTTTATATCAAATCTTCCATGGTTACATGTCTCTAACAATCTTTTTCTCTTAGTCTCCCTCTTTTTCTTTCTGTCTCGCTCGCTCTCTTTTCGCTTTGTTCGTCTCTCTCTTTTAAATCTTGACAGTGGGATGTTTTTCTTGGTTTTGCCTTTTTGCCGGCTCGCTGCTTTCTTTGCAACATTTCAACATTGCTGCAAGCTCAACGTTTACTTTCTCCTTCGATGTGTACTTTTTCCTGCATTTTTTATACTACAAGTCGGCAACTGGTTGGGTGCAGGTCCAGCGCACCACCTTCACCGCTCGCTTTTGGACGTTGCTTATCTTAAGTATTGAGAAAGCTGCAGCTCCAACTGCATCTTCAGCAACAACAGCATCCACAGCAACAATAGCAACAATACAAATTTGGACGGGGCCGACGGTAGAATACTCTGTACCCTATATTTTAAATATAATTTTATAAAACTGTTATACAAAGCCAAGCAGCAATGCTTCATCTTCTTAGTTCGGTGGCTGCGCTGCAAAGGGGCTAAAGATGCTATATTGTGTTGTTTAAATCATTTAACCTATTTAAATGCGCTTCTAAGAATGGTTAAATATAAAAGAAGAGACCATATATTCGATATTACGGTTGCTCCAGCTCTTGCAGTTTCTGAGATTGACGCGTTCAACCAAACAGACGGACAGGGCTAAATCGACTGAGCCGTCCTGATCAATAATATATATACTTTATAAGGTTAGCCACGCCTCATTCTGCCTGTTACATACATTCTCCCAAAGTTATTAACCCTGTTTTTACCCATTTTTAATGTGTACAGGGTATAAAAACTTGTACAGCAACTGTGGCAAGTGGCATTGCGCGAACCAAAAACAAAGTCCCGAAAAGCAGCACAAGAAAACATTGGTGATTGTTATCAACTAAATGGTGTTAAAGTGCGTGAGAAACACAACAACACAACACAACCCAACACCAGACGGAGGATGTTTTCTTGCATCGCCCTCAGAGTCGGAAGAGTTGCCGCGTGGGCAACTTTTACCCTATTATACAACTTAAAAGGCCAACTGTTCAGCAGCGTAAAAGAGCTACAAAATGTGAAGACCCTTATGCATAACATAAGGAAATGCACCACAGACGCTTAAAACAATACTTAGAAACGCGCAGGCAAATATAAAAACAATACTAAAACTTGAGCCACAACTAAACGGTAACATATTTCAAGCTTAATGGCAACGGCCGATACAAAACATGAGCGCGTGCTGCTTACATAAATCTAACAACCACAAAACACTACACGCTTAAAGCCATGAAATGTTTATCAACGGGCGCTTTTTAATGAGCAGCAAAATTGTGAATGTAATTGAAATGTGGTGCTGGTATGAGTAATCAGCATGTTGCACTATGTGTAGCGCTTCAAGAGTAGCAGAGTGAAGTGTATTTAGGTAGGTAATGAAGAGCTGCAATAGTTATAAGGAAGAAGTGTCTTGTGTGGAATCTATTACATTATTTAGTAGCTTATATGATGGCTCAATGGTACCATGAAGTGTGCCGTAAAAGAATCTAATTTAGGAGCAATTCAATAAACCAAACTCTGATAAAACGTAAATAATTTATAAAGTTTTTAAATGGTTTTTTCGGCATACGATAGCTTTATAAATATCGTTATTCAAGTAAAATAAAATTTCAAGGTCGCTAAATGACATCCCAATATAACTGATCTTTAAAATATGCTTTTATTGGATTTTCGACTAAAATAATTTAACTTTTATTTGTATATTATATGTGGATTTTCAAACACCTCAAACTAAATCATTTATTTATTTTTTTTTTTAATTTTAACATAATCAATTATTCTTAATTTTTTTAAGTACAATTCAATAATATAACATTTTATGTAGATTATTTTTTATAGATACTAGAGCTATATTTATATGAATGGGTACTGGGTATATTTATTAACCCTGTTTTCCCCATTTTTCAATGGGTACAGGGCATAAATATTATAAAAAGTAATAAATTGAACTAAAAACAATAAAAGAAGAAAATAGAAGTCAATTTATTTCAAGTTCAACTCACTCAATTAATTGGAATTGTTCAATTCTATTTACAAAATTTTTCACTTACATTTCAGAAAGATTTAAAATCAACTTTAAATATGATGTCAAACTATTAACCCTGTTTTTCGCATTTTTCAATGGTTTATCGGTTTAGCTTAAAGTTTGATTAACTCAGTACAATTCTTACTCATGCCGTTCTTGTTTATTACTTAGTAGTTTCTTTCTTTTTGCAAATCTTTTAGCACTTTTTGTGACGTTCGTGCGCCAAATATACTAGTTGAAAACTTGTGGCACACATAGAAGCTATAAAGACCACATAAACAGACGGGCGTAAGACGGCGACTCGAGCAATTCAGTAATGGTGTTAATTCAATTAAGATGCACTTAATAACTAATTTGCATAGGAAAACAATTTGGAGCGCTAACTGAAAATGGTCTGAATGATGAGTATCCAGTATATGGCGTGGACTGCGTGAGCATTGGGCTTTCATTTCTTAACCATATATCTATATACTTGCTTAATTAGCGCCTGTGGGGTACATAAAGAAAAAGTGTAGCAAAATGGGCGGGTAAAATAGTTGTAAGAGCCAAAGCGAAGCCAAAGTTGAAGTTGGATCTCAAACCAAGCAGCACCTAGTTGAAGCTGAAAAGAAAGCAGTCGAAATGTTTTCATACGTGATGCCATTCGAAACACTTGACAAACATTCGAGGCATCATAGAAAATGAAAGAAATACAGAAATAGAAAATACTGAAAAATTACTCAAATATTGTTATTATCAACAAAGACAAGCGAAAGACAACAGACAATTGATTTGGCATGCAGCCAGGGCGCCAAAAATAGAAGAAGACGAAAAAACCGAAACCTTTTGCATTACTATTACCCACATTACTATTAGAATGCGAACGCGACGTGGAAAATGGAATTGGAATTGCTCAGACCATGGGCACATGATGATAGTCAACGTAGTGAGCATAGTCAACGCAGTTGGAGAAACAAACACAACTGATTTCACTTTGCAACACAAAACTTTCCAACACAAAAATTAATCAAATGATGATGACGCGACCGCTGATGAGCAATGGTAATGATGTTACCGATGGCGATGGCGATGACGAAGGCAATGGCAATGATGATCGCGTTGACTACCCAACGTAATTCTCAGCTGATCTCTAACTCCATCTCTGCTCAGCTCTCAGCTCTGTCACCAATCACAGTAACAATAAGCAACAAACGCCGACAACTTCCGCCACAACAAAACAATAAGATATAGTATATATCAACAGCAACGTTGTAAATCTGCTATCAAACCAACAGGTAATAATTTTATACCCTTTTAATGTAGATCTCAAAAGTGTATAATACGTTTAAGCAAGGGTATACAACAGACATAGAATATATAACATTAAAATGAATATGAAATTGATATGATATTCTTAAAGATCAATATCAATCAATAAATAAAGTTATTTTTTATGCATTTACGAATTAAAAATTGGTATATATCTTTATTTTAGCTTAAAAGTTATAACAATTTTCTATATCTCAAGGGATCCGGGCAAGAGCTTGTGAGATCTGTTACACCTCCAATACACTCTTATCTAACTTGTTGAACCTCTGTCAGATATAAATCAACAATTTGTTCATCATGTCAATTCACTTTCAAGCTGAATATCTCTCTTCCTGTCTCTCGTTTTTCATCTCTTTGAATTGCCTTTAACTTGCTAAGCTGAATGGAAATAAGGCAAGTTTAGCCAGTTATTGTTGCTGTTGGGGTTTACTTCGATTTCAACCGATCGCCTTGGCAATAACAATAATTTCCTGCTAAAGAAAAATTGCAAGTTGGCTAATTTGCCGCAAATAAACGACGCGCAAATAATATACAATTAATTACTCGACGCAGTTGAATGTTGCAGTCAAAGTCGTTTGGCGGTCAAAGGCATTCGCAGGCATTGAATGCAACTGAAATCTCGGAGAAAAGAAGAAGGCGAAAATAAAACTCTCTGTTTCTTCCACGGCACATCTGCTGCCTCTCTAGTCTTCAGGCAGCTGGACATCTAGGCTTCTGGGCAAGTGGACAGTGGAAGCTGGAAGCTGGACGATGGGCAATGGGCAGTGGGCAACGCCCACACGTAGATTGTTAGTCTTTTTCCTCCGCTATTACTGCCGCTGGGCAAATTGCAATTTGCCGTTGTGATCAGCAAATTATGAAGTGCCAGGAAAGCCATTTAGACGATTTAATGGCATATTGCAAAAATATGAAAACGCCGCTGAGCTCGTAAATAAACACAGCCGCATCTATACGCAATACACAGACAATCCACAGAAGCTTCATATAGAATACTACATATAAAATCATATAGAGTTGGTGGTCCGGGTTATTTAAACTTGATATCTTTTCAAAAGCAAGTTTCAAATATGTACAGATGTAATTTTGTAATGTACATTACTTCTTTTATATTATTATAATTAAATAATATTTTCAATTTGATATGGAGCTAATCTCATAACGATAATAGGAGTAGCATATCTAAGAGCTACCTTTAGCAGGTGGTTAATTTGTGCCAGATGCAATAAACGCTTCAATGCACCCGACCGACAAGCTTATTTGACCATGCGGAAATTAAAAGTGTGGTATGAAAAGAAAGGTAAAATGTAAGGGAAACGAAATAAAAAAGAATAATAAAGTAATCGGCGCAATGGAAAGTGTAAGAGCGCAAGGGGCTGAAAGGGGAATGGGATAACATTTGTCAACTTGATTATCGATTGTCGACAATCGAAACGTTTTCATTAAAACTGCATTTTCAGACGGGTGCTGTTTGCACTTTCATTTTCAATTAACACGGATCCGTGACGAAAAACAAAAGACTTGGGCAACAAACTCGCTGCCGGCTGTCAGTTGTGAAAATGCAAATCGCGTGGCCAGTTTGAATGTTAAGGCTGGTATTCACCACTTAACAAACGCCTTTACCACTTGCTCCCTGCAGCAGTAGCTCATGCCATTTAGCTCAAGTTAGCTAAGCCTATTCCAAATGACTTTTTATCCGGTAATTTCCGTCATTGTTGTTACGTTTTATGCAAGGAAACGGCCCAACGTTGTCTGAGGTCTTTGACCAATTACGCACCACATACCAAAACATCCACTTAGGTTTCGAGCCATGCTCCGCTTCCTTGTTTACATCATTATGTCTTGGGCTTCATTAGAAAAGAAATGGAAAATAGAATCAGTGCAAATTAGCACAAATTTTGCGTGACTTAATTAAAAAATTTATTATATCAGAGCAAAGTGGCGTTCGTCCACAAAACCATCATGGGCGACATCTTCCAATTCGGCTGTGCATGCCACTGGAACCGGGAATGATTTAATGTGAAGAACTAATAGAAAACTATGTTAAAACGCAAGTTGAGCTACCTGCTACATTTCAGCGAATGACTGAGTGAGTGCTCAAAAATGTGCTGGCTGGCTGAGTTTATGATTCGCCAGTGCTTATATAACTTAATTAGCTATCGAAAAATGCGAAAATGCGAAAAGAAAAGCTTAGCAGTTTATATTCAGGAATTCTATTTATTTAGACAGGAATCTTTGAAGTGGAAGTCCTAACTAAATATAACAAGATCAAAATAAAGGAATAACTGTTTTGTTTACATTAACGTACTTATGTAAAATATATTTACAATCGCGATTTTTACCAACTTAGGGATCGAATATTGAAACGTTTTCCTTTAATGTATATACATACTCCTAGTCTATGACGTTTGAATGTAGGATTTAGGGTATTCTACTATCAGTAACAATAGCCTTACCGAATTTTTGTATTTAAATAAATTTATGTCAATTTCACGGTAAGTATAGAATCGTTAAATACACGTACGTATTTAAAAGATGAGTATTTATTGGTAATAAAACAAAGATTTACCTTTAAATTCATAAACAAAAAATTGTAAATTTTTTGTATTTTAATAAATAAATATCTTATTATGTTCACATTTTTGAAATAGTTGAGCAATTATTTTAATTGTATTTGTTTTTGTCCAAAAACAAAAGACTTAGGCAACGAACTTTGCTCGAAACTAAAAACACTAAAAACTATTTGCACACAAATTAAATACAGTGCAGAAATATTTATGTGTAATTGCGTTATGGCAATTAAGTAAAGTTTGGCTTACCAGCTGATGTGAAGTAAAAAGTGGCTGGAAAAACAAATTGAGTAAAGCTAAGTGTCTCAAAATATATATCTACTACACATATTTCGGCCAGTCAATTTGCTGGCAATTGAAATGACTTTTAAATGATTAGAAAAACTAAAAAAAAAAAATTAAAAAACTAAAACTAGTGGAACCAGTTGGCAAGCTTGCTGTTGTCTTGTGTGTAATCATATTAAAGGCAGCGCAGCAGACTTTAGAGTTAAGCCAGCTAAAGTTGGAGTTGGAGTTGGAGTTGGAGCTGGGATTGCAGATGAAGATGAAGTGGAGTCATCTTGTGTGGCTCGCCTTCAACAACTCAAGTTGAAGTTCGCACGGCACTTGTAAAATGCAAAAAATTAACAACAACAAAAGCAGACATGGAAATAAACATATATTGTATAGGTGAAAAAATTGCTAAGAAATGCAGCAGCAGCTTCCTGACTGAAAGTACTTTCTTTCTTAATAAGATGCGCAGTTCGCAGCTCACGAATCGCGATTCGCCACATCACAGGGGCCAAGTCATTGATGCGTCTGCCTTTTTGGCTTGGTTGCTGCCACTGCCACTGGCTCTGCCAGTGTCTCTGCTCTGTGCCAAGTTAATTTGCTGCTTGCTCGAACTTGCTCTAATGCATGCAACACAGCAACTACGATTTCCACTGCATCAGCTTCTCCCTACTATGCCAGTTTCGCATCTGAGACAACGACAACAATTTGCAGTCTTATCTTGGCCTTTGCTGTCGCTCTACCCCACTGTCTCCCTCTCTTTCTTTGGTTATCCACTGCAAGTGACACAAAAGTGAGCTTTAGGAACTAGCAAAGTGGCACAAAGGTTGCCTGCCTGTCTACCTAGCCTTTCTGCCATTGGAGACAGTCACCCAGCCAGACAGGTGTTGAATATATGCCGCAGTCAACAAAAAATTTGTTAGGAACTATCACCGTTTGCATAAGCAAAGTGCATCAGCAGCGGCAGAAGCTGCAGCTAACCAAATGAGGCTTTTGGGTTACTAGGTTATTGGAGGGTCAGGGAAAACCAAAATTATATTTAGCTAAAGAAAAGTCATGTGAATAATATACATGTTAAAAATAATAGAAAATATATGGACGGGGCAGATCAGTGGGACGGAGGCTACAGTCGGACGTAACCGACAGTAGGAGACCCTGTACTTTGTTTAAAATGTACACACACACACGTATCACTCACTTACTTGCACATACACACACTCACACATAGAGGCAAGCTACGTATGGAAGTGCATGCGACATACCTCCCCTCTGCAGAGTGACGCTTATTGTCTTTTCCATGTTTTCGCTGTTTCTTATCCGATCGTAACGAAATTCACAGAATCAATAGATAACGTCATAAGCTAGTTATATACCAAATTACAAGTTAATAACTCCAAAGCTGTGTCTGCAGTAGCTTTTTGCGGTTTGCGGGGAAAGGGGGTGTGGTATCCAAAATCTAAAACAAACTCCTTCTGCTTACTGATTAGGAGAACCTTAATCCCGAATATGGTGTCTCTAGCTCTCATAGTTAGTAGATCTAGGTGTTCATACAGACAGACAGACAGACAGACGGACAGACAGACAGACGGACAGACGGACATGGCTATATCGACTCGGCTTGTCGTCCTGATCAAGAATATATATACTTTGTGGGGTCTGCCACGCCTCCTTTTGGGTGTTACACACATTTCCTCTTTGCACTAAGTTAATAGACCCTTTTTTCAAAGTACAGGGTCTAAAAAATACATGAAATTCATCAAAATATAAACAGTAATATTAACATATAGCAAAGAATTGTAGGTGAAGCCCGTACCAAGTAAATTATAGTTTTAACAATTCATTTGGTTCTTTTTTCCTACCGTTTGGCTTATGACAATGAAACTTTGAACTTCAACATTTTTAGACCCTGTACTTTAAAAAATTAAAAGGGTCTATTAATTTAGTGCAAATGACAGATGTATGTAACAGGCAGAAGGAAGCGTGGTAGACCCCACAAAGTATACATATATATTCTGACTCAGGACGATGAGCTGAGTTGATATAGCCATGTCTGTCTGTCTGTATGAACACCTAGATCTCAGCAACTAAAAGAGATAGAGACACCACCTTTCCGGATTTAGGTAGTCAGCTAATGCAAGCAGATCAAGTTTGTTTCAAACTTTTGATATCTCGCCTCCTTCATCCGCGAATCAGCAAAAATCTACACCTACCTCAAAAATCTCGAAAACTATAAACGCCACAGCAGCGACAATAATAGCGCTAAAGACTTGTAATTTGGCATGTACGTAGCATAAGGTATTCTCCACCGATGCTATTAATTTATTTATGATTTGAATTGGAAATAGCGAAGATATGCAATAGACAATGTTTTTCAAAATGCATGTATGTGCAACTGCAGCCACAATATTAGAGCTACAAACTTGTAATTTGGCATGTACGTAGCCTATTAAATTATCTTTCGATGCTGTGAACTACATTACAAACGAAGAAGAAACAGCGAAGTTATGCAGCAGTAAATTGTTTTATAAATGTATGTAAGCGCTACTACACCCACAGTTTAAAAGCTATAGACTTGGGATTTAGCATGTGACGTAGCCTATGGCATTATCCATCAATGCTGTGAATTACATTACGAACGAAGAAGAAACAGCGAAGAACAGCAAAAAATAATAAAATTGATAGGTGTTCTTTGATGTTTTGTTATTCAGAAAAACTATATAGCTTTTATATGAAAGTTTTAAATAAATAATTCCCAAAAATATTTTGTTTCTTAAATTAATTACTTTTATTATACACAGTATTTCTTTTTCTCCAAATATTCAACAGCTAAACAAATCCTGTACTCTGAATAATCAAATAAAGCTTTCAGAAAAATTTCTTTAAATCCTGATTAACTTGACCGTTTTATCCAAGTCCCTGAAATCAGTTGAAAGTCTAAAAGATCTATGAAGATTTCATATTTTTAAGAGAATATTCTTTCTAACTAAGTGCGTCATTAGATTGTTTATTTCTTAGCAAATTAACAAAAATCTTAAATACCAGCACTCAAATGCTTAACGCCCACTCAATTTGTTTAGCTTGCCTGTCACTTTTTAGCTCAGCGCCTCGTTTATATGGGAGTTGGGAGTTTTAGATAGATCATGATGATGATGATGATGATGATGATGCTGACGATAAAGTTTAATAGAGAGACAGCAAGACGCCCACTACAGAGAGAGATGAAGACGATTCAATTTATATATGTGTAAAATTGCTACTTACCGCCAGCGCAAGATTTAAAATGTATCCATCCAAAAGGCAAGCAAACAAAACATTAAAACTAACTTAGCAAACAAACAAAAACCAGCTTTATAGTTAAGCGTGTGCAGCGTTTCAAATTAAGATTTTTTCTTTTTAATTTTAATTCATTTCTGACCACCGAATTCGGAGAGGCAGAAGCGTGGGCCAAGACACATTCTTATTTTTTACAAGCGTGTGAAAACAAATTCAACTTATTTATGTATGTGAGCAAACAATTAAGCGAATGGAGTAGAATGGCATAAGCAGAGTCATAGATAGGCTAAGATTATTTGCTGGTGGAAGTGTAGATCTTTTCTTAATATTCCCTATTCCCGTGGGCCCAAGTCAAAGAACTTTAGGTTACTTTCAAATTAAAATCTGGTTTTCTTTTCTCGAGGGCTTTTTGTCTTATGCCATTTCCGTTTTCAGCAATTAGTTGGAATCCCATACGTTTATGATGAGAATCCCATACCCTTTTCATTCATAACAACAACACTGATTACGTAATCAGCGTTATAAATGTCATCTTCTGGATTTGGCTTTAATGTTGATTTTGAGTTGGCAATGCTATTGTATTTGCCTTTTAAGTGCTAATTTGTTTTCGTGCCACGCTCGAAATCTTTTAACTTTACGATCAACTTTTGTGTTCTCTAATGGTGCTCTTCAACAAAATAAATTTGTTGAGACGTTTATTTAATTCACTTTTCGTTCTCTTGATTTTTGTTTTCACGTCTCTATAATTATTTACTTAAAATTTTTTTTGATATTATTCAGGTTCTGAAAATAAACTAAACTAAAAATAAATAAAATAGATAAGACCTTTATCCAAAGGTATGAAACAGGCAGAAAAAGACGTGATAGACCACATAAAATATTAATTTTATTTAAGTTTTTTGTAGATTATTAAATACTATCATAAAGATATTTCAAATATAGATCCCTTTTATCTAGTTGCTGAATTACAATTCTATTTTCATAGTAATAGATGAAAATCATTAGATTCGGACAAAAACAAAAACCTAAAGTATTAAATTATCTTGTCTATAAGCTCAAATTAATGCAATCTAATTCCTTTTACAATAAGATAAATAAGTTAGTTTATACAAGACAAAAATATATTTATTTTATTTCATATTAAGCCTTTAAGTATTCAATTATATATACAGTATAATTTGCTTAGCTGCCTCGATACTTAGCTGCATCGTCAAGATAGCTGCCTGATATTTTCATTTTTCTGCATCATGGTCACTTTTAGTATGAAAATAATTACGTTTGGTGCACCCAACTTAACAGCCTTTTGCACTTGAGCGCCTCATATCGGCAGAATTTTTTATGGTTTTCTATGAAAATCATGTAAGTTAGCTGCGCCATCTATTGAGAACGAAGCAAATATTTTTAAATAATTTGTATGCAGTTTGCCAACTCGTGCAATTTGAATTTCTGCGCATGTCCGTTTTTTCCTTATTGTTTTGATCGTGACTTTCGCTCTATACACACATTTTCAATTGTACAAATGTAACAAGATGTTAAAATCAAAGCGCGCAACTGGTTTAACAATCAAAGAAAAGCTGCAAATTATAGCAGCTGTTAAAGATAAACTCGACAAAAAGAAACTAAGTGCTAAAATTTTTTTGGTTCAAAAATTAAAATTAAGATAGCTGCATTTTGAAGATAGCTGCCTCGAAGTTGCGTGCAAAGTACTCGAGGCAGCTAAGCAAATTATACTGTATACATTTTAAAATAAACACAACAAAAAAAGATGTTGATATTAAAATGAAATCTTATTAAATAAATAAAATTTAAATATTTATAAGATATATGGACGGGGCAGATCAGTCGGACGGAAAGCTACAGTCGGACGTAATCGACAGTACGAAACCCTTTACCTTAACTTTAAACTAAGCTACGCGTGTATGCAAGGCATACCAAATCCCCTTCTGCCTAGTGCGGCAAATAGTCTGTGGCATATATTCGCTGTTTCTTATCCGAAACACAATTTACAGCGTCGATAAAGAATGCTATACTCTAGTTACATAGCAAATTACAGATCAATCGCTTTAAAACAGTGGCTACAATAGATTTATACACCCTTTTTATACCCTGTTCCCATTTGAAAAATGCATGTAACATGCAGAAGGAGACGTGGCAGATCCCACAAAGTATATATATATTTTTGATCAGGGAGACGAGCTGAGTCGATTTAGCGATGTCCGTCAGTCTGTCCGTCTGTATGAACGCGTCGACTTCGGAAACTACAAAAGCTAGAGCAGCCGTTTTGGTTGCTATAGGTAGGTATATACGCAGATCAAGTTTATTTCAAATCTTGCACGCCACGCCCCCTTTACGCCCATAAATCAATAAAACCCACACAACCTCGTGTTTTTGAACATAAAAAGTTGAATAACAAGCGTAATATTAAACATACAAGGTTGTTATTTAGAACATAAGCTCTCTTGTATAATATTTAACTATCCTAATAAGCACATTGAAATCGGTGAAGAAACACAGGAGATATGGGCTTCCAATAGTTGAACTTAAAAGTTCAAAAACAAGCGTAATATTAAACATAGAATGTTGTTATTCGGTATATATACTCTTTTCTATTATATTTAACTATCCTGAAGAGCGCATTGAAATCGGTTAATGAACAAAGTAGATATAAGGTACGCAATTGGCAGCGCAGTCCAGCAGCGCAGAGCAGCTGGCGCACGTAAAAAGGGAAGAAGAAGGAATACTGCGTATACGCTTAGTGTAACAGTTTTATAAGATTGTATATAAAATAAATGGCACAGGGTATTCTACAGTCGGACCCGTCTGACTGATCTACCCTGTCCGACTGATCTGCCCCGTCCGACTGATCTGCCCCGTCCATATATTTTAAAGTAAAGGATTTATAAATTGTGAATTGAATCTGAACATGTACTAAAATAAACTAAAATGAACATGAAAATGTACAGTATGTACTTTCTACATACACAATTGATATCTAAGACTAACCTGATACCTGTGGAAACCACAACCGATTTAATTAAAACAAAGCAATTTAGCCAACACAGCGAACAGCTTTGATGAATGCCTTTGATTTGAGCATAGCCAAAAACCACAAAAGATATAAAAAAGGCAGAAAACGAAAAAAGAAACTAAAAACCAAACTGAATTCAATTTTTTGTAACACCTTTTGCTCCATATTCCGGTTCAAGATGAAGTGCCGTTAGTTGATCCAGGCCTGCGTTTCAATTACTAATATTATTAATTAGAAAAAATATTTGTTGTGCAGCTGAAAGAGCAGAGAAACTGTAGTTCACACAACGCCTGACGGTTATCGCATTCGGAGCATCACCAAATGGACACGAATGGACCAAGTCCAGCACTTTTGGAGCTGGACGTGTTTCTTTTAGTCAGAACTTTTTCTTGACATGCAAGGCTGAGTGCTGAAAATTGTTCAGGTTTACGTGTTCGTGTCAGCAAATTAGAAAACATTTTGTTAGTTCGGTAATTGTCAAAAGGGTAAATCAACAACTATGACGAAAATATACACCATCAAAAAAGTTTTCAAAGTAAAATATATATCTTCTTACTGGTTTTTCCAATTTACAGCTGAATATTTTCGTATAGTTTATATTCTAATGAATTCAAGTGAATTCACATTTCGAATTCCATAATTTGCATAACAAAGCACGCCAAACTACCAAATGTAAATATTGACGATCACATTTCATTCCGCATATGTTTTAATGCTAATTTTCGCTTTTAATATGGTAATTATTTGGTAATGGTAATAAAATCTATGAAATTATTTACAAATAATAAAGTTATGCAATTCTGTACGGTAGTTAAGTAATTGAGCTTCATTACAAAATTAATTAACCATACCTCTCGGTTAGCCGATATGTGATTTAGGCAACTTCATTTTGCAATAGCAAAATAAGAATCATAATTTCTTACTGAAGTATTCATTGTATGTACTCCATATACTCTATATACATATAAACTCCAACAAAACAAAAATAAATGTATGTATTTAGTCTTCAATAGCTTAGAAGCTATGAATAAGCAGTGGAAAGCAAAAATCAAAAGACAACAAACATGAAACTAAAACTTTCATTTTTGGGTTTCGTTAAACTGCTACGCTGGAAATTCTTTTGCAAGCCAAAGGCAACAGATTTGCGAAGTTTTAATTACAAAAAAATACAAATGAAATAAAAACGCAAAATACAAAATATGTTTTGCCAGAAAGGCAAAGATTTATGATACAATCCCAAAGGGGAAATTGGACATCTTACAGGTAAAAGAAGTGGCTTTAAAAGTAAAAGCGTTTAAATGAGAATTTTATGCACGAGCTTCAGTTAGACTCAGTTAATGAATGTTGGCATTTAATATTAATAGCAGCTGATTATATTAAAAATAGCTAAATTAACATTATCATACGTGAAAATAAAGTTTAATAAACATTTCGCCTTAATTTTAATAAAAATAAGCAACTCTTTAGTTTCTAAAATTATAACATATATCATTTGCATAACTTTATAGAACTTTTCATGCACCATTAGTATTTATTTACCAATTTTGCCAATAGTTGAAGCTAAAACTTAATTTGTATTTTCATTTTAAAACATTGTCAACACTGTTTTGAATGTATCTAGACAATCTATTGCCTATTTTGATTAAACAGTTCAAAGTGTTCTCAAGGTCACATAAAATTGACACAGCATTACGATTAGCGTTAAGAATCGCCATAAATATGTCACTTAAGCATGTAACATTAGTTTGTAGACAAAGCCGCTAATTGCTTCTGCCTTCTTGTGCACAGTTTTATGGACATAATTTGTTTGTCTATTTATATGAAATTATCCAAACAAAAAACTTGATGTATGTATGTAAGCATATAAATATGTTTATGAGGTGGGCTGAGTGAAGATGTTGATTTCTGATTGCCATGGTAAGTATTTGCCAATCACTTAGACTTGATAAAAAAAACTAAAAGAAGAAGTTGATGCTGCTTGATAAACATGTTTTGAACTTTCAGAGCTCTGATTGCTTGATCAATAAGCAAATAAGGTGCCTAATTATAATAAATATCTATATACACTCAAAAAAAACAAAACGAAGCAAACTTGAATTTGAAAATATTAATTAAATGAACTTTTTCGAACAAGATTTTACAAAATTTTTTGCTAAATGTAGAATGCAAATTATTCAAGCGAGTCAAAATCCTTTCCTCCTTTTGATTTGATATACTACTAACGAAGATTTTCAATTTTTAATTAAAAACTATGTTTCTGGTTAGAAGAATTAAGAGTGACAGTATTTAGTCTGTCAACTTACAACCAAACTATCCATACGTGTCAAGTAGAAAGCGGAGGAAGTGCCACTAAACAAATGACTGAGGCAACAAACTTATTTAACGTAATATCTCAGGTGCGCACGAGTGCTAATACGCCAGTCAAATTGCTGTTGACATTACAGTTGCTGTGATGGTTGTGGTTGTTGCTTCTTTTGAACATATTGTTGTTGTCACACGCGCAAGCAAATGACTTAAGCAACGAACTCTCGGCTGGGCTACGCTTCTTATGCAATATTTGCTCAGACCCAGACTAAAACAGAAAACACAACATATGAATCATTCATTATTTATCTCACTTATTTGGACATTATACTGTGGCATACACACACACACACACACACACCACCACAAGTATGACACACAACAAACAATAAGTTGCCGTTTTCCAAGTACTTTCAATGTCGAAGTTGTAATTGTTTCTCAAACTTAAAAACTTTGGATTATTAATTTTTTCTTCACGTTCACCCACATTGAAGCAGAGTGTTTATAAATCTGCTTAAAACTGTCAAAACTTTCGGTTTATTTTATGAAATAGCACACGAGTATGAACAATATTTTTGAAGTTTCGACACTCGAAAGTAATTAAGAGAATTATGCATCAAGTTCCTGTTCATGTGTCTTCTCACTTGTGATTGATTGTTGCAAAATATTATTATGCCACATTGAGTACTGAACCAAAATAATAATAACAAATGTTAATAATACATTATTTAACATTTAACGATACTCAAATGACTTTAATGGAAGCAATTAACCAAAAAGGGAAAATGCAAATATTTGGCTTTCTAGGGTATTTGTTATTCGATCTATGCTCTTATTTCACTTGCTATGTTCTTACGATCTTATTTAAAGACATTTTTCGGCAAGTCATGAAATCAAAGAATTATGCGAGCATAATGTCTGTGTTGTATTCTTTGATCGCTTCAAACCAAGCACCCTGTAGTCTGTACCCCTGTGGACGGTTACCGCACCATAATTGAGTTGTTAATGACATCGAATGGACAACACAATGTGCATATGTGTTTAAAACAAAGAAACAGAACCAGCCGGAAATGCAGTTACAAAGCCAACAACCAAAAAACTCTCAGGCCTTCCCACGATCCCCTATGCACAACGTTTA
Source organism: Hypselothyrea guttata (assembly GCA_035045125.1). NCBI lineage: Eukaryota > Metazoa > Arthropoda > Insecta > Diptera > Drosophilidae > Hypselothyrea > Hypselothyrea guttata. The sequence continues at coordinate 147,444 of JAWNNJ010002194.1, read as the reverse complement.
GGGTTTCCATGCGTCGGTCTGTCACACAACTTTTGTTACACATTTATTTAGCTTTTTTTAATTAGCATTTTTTCATATATCTGTGTATTTTCTTTGTAGTTATGCGAAAATGAAAACAAAACCAATGGCAAAAGACCCCATTTGTGACTGCTGAGCCTCTGACTCAGCGTCATCGTCACTTGGTATCGTTTTGCGCTCGACTCGAGTGTCGACACCAGTGCACCCTTTTGGGTCACGGGCCAAAAATGTGAACTCATACATAGCAAAGAGGTGAAAAAGTGTACGAGGTCGCACCCCATAAACCTACCCAAACTAACTAAATAAAAAACGCCAGTAAAATGTGATAAAATTCTGTTAAGCTTGCATTTTATGACTGTGGTTGCTTGTTATGGTAATATCCATATAGGTATACATAGATATTGTGTGTGTATATGCAAATGGAAAATGCAGACTGCAAGGGACGAAGCAGAACCCTATCAGTGAGGTTGAAAAGCAAATCCCATTAAACAAATACTAATAGTAAGCTTTCACTTATTATTTGAGTAATTAAAATATTTTTATTACGAGTAATATTTTAACATTACATAATTTTATCTCTGTTACCCAATAAAAAACTTTCTTTAATTGCAAAGTCAAATATTCATATCAATATCGCACTTGTGCTACACCCCACACACTTCACATCAAAGGCGGCATTAAAAAAATAAAACTCTTCAATAAAAATATTTTGCATCTGCAAATGGGAAAAAATTTAACTTTCGCACGCTCAGACGACAAAACGTTTCATGTACAGCCGCAGCTTCAGTATGAGCCTCATCAGCATCATCTATTCATCTGTGGTAAAACACTTTCAACTGACAGCCTCCGACTGAAACGCCTACACCTGAGCCTCAGCGTGTTCATACTGTATGTATATATGGTATAAACAAATTAGTGTCAGACACAAAATGCTGATAAAAAGCATCAGTTCAAAATAAACGTTCATGTAAATAAATTTGCAAAAAAAAACTTTTACTTTTCAAAAGCCTCCAAATGAAATACTTGAATGAAATCGAAAATATTTGCACATCATGCAATTTGATTTACAGCCAAGCTGAAACATTTCCAGATGAGTTTTTTATCAATAACAATAGCAAGTCTTATGTGTGAACCCAAACGTTTTGCAAGTGTAAATAATCAAGTTTGTTGCCTAAGTCTTTTGATTGATTTCTAACTGTGCATCTTATATGGCCAGTTTGCAATTCCAGCGCAATTTTGTTTTAGCACGTTGAAAATGCACTTAGTTTTTGTGTGGTTTTCTGCTTTTTACTGTGTGCTGTGGGTGTTTGATAGAAAGTTAAAGGCTATTAAATAACAATTTTATTTTACATGCAATTCGCAAATGAACGCCCACGACTATCGTCACAATCACATCAACATCATCATAATAACCAGTCGATGTAGACTTGAAAGTAATTTAATTTGCAATTTTAGTGCTATGATACTGAGGGATTTTTTCATTTGTTTTTAGTTACATAAAAATTAAAAAATATACCTTTTAAAGTCCAAAGGAATATTTAGACTGAAACTGAAAATAAATTCATTTTATGTCTAAATTACACTTCAATTCATATTGTTAATTGTTGTTTTCTATTTATGTCTCATTAAATTTTGTTCTTGTCAATAAACAAAAAAAAAATTTTAAAAAAAATTGCATATCAAAAACGTTTGTTGCAATACTTAATCATAACTTCATTAAAAGAAAACTAATCTTTGTAATTGTTCTCCTTGTAAATGTATGTATTTCCCCAAATTACTACTAAATGAAATTGTTATCGTTTTCTTGCAAAATTTATGATCTCTTTCTAGTAACTGCAGCCCGTGACCACGCCCCCAAAAAACATTTTCATCATCAATGTGTAAAGAAATAAAAATTAACTTAAAATGCGAAATGAATTTACGAATTTCGCGCACACACATAAATATTATTTCGGCAGTAGTCGTTGGTGTTTTTACAACTCACACGATTTGTAACGAAAACTAGCCAAAAGGCATTTGAAACAAGTAATAAAGTAAGCAAGATTACCTAATTTTATGTGCCTAGTGAACCAAAATTGCAAACTGTGTTTAATTTGAGGTCACCCAAGGTATTATGCAAAATTAAACAAAGAAAAACAAACAACAAGTATACAGAGTCCATGGAACTGTTTAAGGATGAGTGTGTGTGGTAAAGTAATTTCTGCTCTTACTTTTCTGATGTTTGCTATGTTAGGTTTAGACCCCATACTGAAAAAAATTAACAGGGTCTATTAATTTAGTTAAAATGATATATCGTATATGTGTAACACCCTGTGTAACAGGAGGTTTGGTAGACCCCAACAAATATATTATTCTAATTCAGGACGACGAGCTGAGTTAATATAACAATGTCCGTATAAGTGTCGGTATGAACACCTAGATCTCAGCAACTATAAGAGCTAGAGACTGCTTATCGTAAGCAGATACTCCTCCGCGAATCATCCAAAAACTACATCTACCTCAAAGATCTCAAAGAGATACAGACTTGTAATTTAGTCTCCACCGATGCTATAAATTGTATTATAAATTGAAATAGAAATAGAGAAGATATGCAACAGAAAATATTTTTCGAAATGTATGTATGTATATTAGAGCTACAGATTTGTAAATTAGCATGTACGTAGCTTATAAAATTATCCTTTAATGCTGTAAATTACATTACAAACGGTTATGTAACATTACAGCGAAGTTATATAACAGACAATTCATTTATAAATGTATATAAGCGCCACTACAGCCACAGTTTCAAAGCTACAGACTTGTGATTTGGCATGTACGCAGCCTACAAACGAAAAAGAAACAGCAAAGATAGGGCCAATTGAGCACACACCTAGATCTTGCAAACTATATGAGCTATAAATACCATTTTTTTGTATTTAGGTTCTCCTATAAAGCAATGAAATCAAGTTTGTTTGGATTTTTCGATAACTCATTTTATTTGTCCGCTAACCGAAAAACCAATTTATAAACAGTTTTGAAAATTTAGGATATGGCACGTACGTAGTACAATCTAAATCGATGCTGTGAATTACATTGCGATCGGAGAAGAAACAGAAAGAAAACACAAAGTACAGGGTCTTCTACAGTCGATTACGTCCGACTGTAGCTCCGTCCATAGTGATTGATACTGTTACAGCTTGAAGTCATTTTAATTGCAACCCCCGCGGCCAAGTTAAATGACACATATGCTCAGACCAGACCTCAATTTGACCGCCTTAATGTTGCTACTACTGCTGCTGCTGTTGAAGACTTTCACTTCAGCGCGTTTAGATGAACTGGCTATTGACTTTTTGGCCAAAAATAAACCAAACCAATGAATCCATTTGCGTACGCTTGAAAATAACTCTAAACTAGAGCACAACACTTTGCCGAAAATTGCTACAAAATTTCTATTTGTGCAGATAGATTATTGTTTAGTAAAAAACATTTTTGAAAGAGCCCGGAATAATAAACAAATGGTTTGCATGCTCAGGAAATCAAAACAACTTACTAAAATCTTAACGACGAATGTAAGAGTGTCGAGTTGTATGTAATATCCGAGTTAAATGGTCAATTTAAAGAAATTGAATTTGACATGTATTGACAACAAAGTAACCATATCTAACCACATTCTGATTTATATAAGCTATTTATTGGATTGGATTGGATTGGGAAACTCTGCACTGCAGCCTTGTTGTATCCTACGCTAGCTGTTATAGTTTCCTATGATCAAACAGACAATGAAGGGAATATGGCTAAATCTGTTCAGCTTGTCGTCTTTATAAAGAATATATACATTTGTAGAGTCGTTCTATTACGTTAACATTTTCTATTACAATTTTATTATATTTCAGTATTAAGATCACAAAATAATTTAATATAAAAACGTTTGAACACAAAGCATTCCTTGGTCTATGTACATCTGAGTGGCTAATAGTTGTAAAATAGTAAATTTCCCTCACTACATTTCCTTCGTTTAGCAGTTTTTAAAAATAAACAACACGCATTTTGTTGTAAACTCACCTTCTAGCCTGCCTGGGTATGGACTGTGTCCAGCAGACCGGCGCTTTGTGCAGCTGATGCATATTCCTGGACGATTTATAGGTTAGGTCGCCGCACTCCGTTTGCCAAACCTGCAGATTTCCCTCGGCCGGGTAGAATGTGTACAGGCTGTGCGTGGCGGAGGCGATCACGGGCGAGGAGCCCCCGCCCACGTCCACGCCCACACCCACACCATCCACGCCGACAGCAACCAACGGCGCCAGTGTTGTGCTCGACATGGGCTGCACCAGCAGCGCCGCCTGTCCCGCAGCCGCCGATCCTGGAGCTGTGGCAGCCAAAGTCGCACTTGTTCCGGAGCTCTTGTAGTTGAGCATGCGACTGTTGCCGGAGAGGACGCCGGGACTGCTGCAGCTGCTGACGTTGCCATTGCCGTCGTGCTTGAGGATAAGGCTGCTCGGATCGTAGCCGTGCCGCTGGCGGCCAATGGCATCCACGGAATGGGAGCGCAGAGCACCGCGTGCTGCCGGCGGAATCCCGCTGTGCAGACGTCGTCCCCGCCTGTAGCCGGCAGCGGCGGCGGCTGCAGCTCCTGCTCCAACGGAGACGCCGCTGGTGAGGCGATGGTTGTGGATGCTGGAGGCGGCGCTGGGTACCATGGGCTGTCGCTGCTTCTGGTACTGCAGGCGTTGCTGCTGCTGCTGCTGCTGCTGCTGCTGTGGCTGTTGCTGTTGCTGTTGCTTGACTTGTTGATGTTGGTGTTGTTGCTGTTGTTGTTGTTGTTGTTGCTGTGTTTGCTGCTGGTGCAGTTGCTCCTTGTAATACTCGCGTCGCTGGAGCTGCGGTGCAGCAAGACTAAGTGCGCCACCCGTAACGCTTGAGCCGCTGCGCGTCGCCGCTGGTTTCTCTGTCAAGCTATTAATGCCGTTGCTGCTGCCGCTGCTGTTGTTGTTGTTGCTGCTACTGCCGCTGCTGCTGCTGGCACCACCCGTTGCAGCTGAGCTGAGCTGCGCCAGCTTGCTGGCATTGTTGTTGTTGGCGGCGCTGGTGCTGCTGCTGCTGGCAGTTGCACTTGTTTGATGCTCTGAATCTGTTGAAACCCGATCCGGATCGCTTTCGAAACCTTCGTCAAGGGATCGGGTTGGACTCAGTATGGGCTTCGAGTGCTGCTCCAGTTTAGACGCAGACATGTCCACTTGCTTAGGCGATTAATTCGCGTACAATGATATGTGTATGTGTGTGTGTGTGTGTGGTTGTGTGTGTGTGCGTGTTACACTTGGCAACACTTTTGAAAAGTGCTAAAACTTTTTTACGCTAACGGTAAATAAACAACACAATGAGCTTTTGCTGCTGCGACTGCTGCTGCTGCTGCTGCTGCTGCTGCACAGTTGCAGTTACTTCACACGCCACTTTTTCTTTTAATTTTTCATGCACTTTTCAATTCAGGTTGATTTTTTGCCTTCGTTTTTTAATTTTCTTCTTTTCTGTTTTGTTTTTCACTTCGATTGTTGTCTGCGAACGTCGCGCCAAAGTCACTGTTAAACAAGCCAAGACACAAGCCCAACGCTCTTCTCACGTCTGTCTCGCACGAAAGTCGTTTCCAAACTGTTCAGCGACGCGACTCCAACTGTCGTCGAATGCCCCGGCCAGACGAAAGCTCCATTCGGCACTTGTTCCGACTTGTTTGCTCAGCTCTTGTTGTTGTTGGGTTGTTGGTGCTGTTGTTGTTGTGACTACACCTGCTGCTATCGCTTGCTGAGCACGAGATCAAGAGCGCGCGCAGTCAGTGAGCGAGCGAAAGAGCGTGCCAGCTGTTCCGCGTGTTGTTGTTGTTGTTGTTGTTGTGGGAAAAGCACTTGCGAAACTTCAATCCCAGGCATGCAACGGGAATGAGAGTAAGAACAGTTAAACAGAGCAATCAATGAACAGACCTTGACATTCAAGCATTATTACGTTGTCAGCATTTTGCAATTTGTTGACATTTTCAAGTAGGTATTATTCAATTATCAAATCCAACTTGATACATCAAGTATATTCAATAATAATATATTCATGGACTGTACTTTAAAAAAGTAAAAGGGTCTATTAATTGATTCCAAAAGAAGGCAGGAGGTAGACCCCACAGGACGACGAGCAAAGTTTATATAGGCATGTCCGTCTGTGTGTCTGCCCGTCCGTCCGAATAAAGCAATAAGCAACTATAGGAGCTAGAATCACCACTTTTCGAGATTTAGATTGTTCGATATTGCACGCAAATTAAAACCATTCTCTGCGAATCATCCAAAAACTACACCTACCTCAAAGATCTCGAAATTTAATAACGCCACAGCACCCACAATAATCAAGCTACAGACTTGTAAATTGGCATGTACGTAGTCCATGACATTCTCCACCGATGTTATAAATCTTACGAAGATATGCAACAGACAATTTTTTTCAGCCACCATACAGACGTATAATTTAGCATGTACGTAGCCTACAAAATGTATGTACATATGTAAGTATCGTTACAGCCACAGTTCAAACGCTATAGGCTTGTGGCATGTACGAAGCCTATGGCATTTCCCATCAATGCTGAAGGCGTGGCAGAACCATAAAGTATATACTATATAATCTTGATGAGGACGACAAGCTGAGTCGATTTAACCAAGTCTGTCTGTCTGTCAGTCCGTCTGTCCGTCTGTCTGTCCGTCTGTATAAACACATTGATCTCAGCAAATATAGGCGCTAAAGACACCATAGTCGGGATTTAGATTCTCCTGATCAGTAAGCAATACGAGTTCGTTACATTATGGATACCTCCCCTCTTCTCACGCAAATTGCTACAGTTTTAAAGCTATTGATTTGTAATTTAATATGTAACTAGCTTATGCCATTCTCTATAGACGCTATAAATTACGATCGAATAAGAAACAGCGAAAATATGGAACAGGCAATAAGCGGAACCAGCCGAAGGGAAGGTATGTCGCATACGTGCATAGCTTGCCCCTATGTGTGAGTGTGTGTATGAGCCCAGCTAGCAATTTTCGGAGCGCTCATAATTAAGTGCCCAAAAAGAGCCCAGTAAATGAGCATTTTGGGAGGGTGCTCATAATTCTGAGGGTTTTAGGAGCATATTAGGAGCCTTAAAATCGCGGGCTCCCAAAATGCACTTATTTCTGAGCATTTTGGGAGGGAGTGAAAGCGCGGGCTCCTAAAATGCACTTATTTATGAGCATTTTAGGAGGGTGCTCAGATTCAGTGAGAGCGCGGGCTTCTAAAATGCACTTATTTATGAGCATTTTGGGAGCTGAAGTAGGCAAGTGAACGAAAATAACAGAATAAGGGAATGAAGAATCGTGCAATATAATAGAAAATGCATATACAGATTTTGCTCAGTTGCGAAATACACAAGTGGAAGGCAGACGTCTTTTTGCTGATGCATTTTTCAAAGTAAGTTACAGATTTAATACATTTTCGTTTTTAATACATTTGAAATTTTATTAAATTACCGTTCTAATGTTTTAAGTTTTATCTCTTTCAGGTGTCGTCAATCTGTTTTCTGCGCACAAAAAGGAGTTCGCCGCAAAGGCTTTCAAAATCCCAAGGGTATAATTAAGTATTATAAGAAAAAATAATAATATTGAAGAAAAATATGTACATAAGTCTAAATTACAAATATAAGCTTTGAATGAAATATTATAAATAAACCAGAATGGGAGGAGCAGATCAGTCGGACGGGCCCGACTGTCTTATACCCTGTGCCACAGCTGGAGCTGCGCGCTCGCAAATACAGTTTAAAATTTAAAAATTTAAATATTTTAAATATAATTTAATTTATTTTATTAAATTTTCGTTTATATCTTTTATGTTTATTAACCGATTTCAATGCGCTTTTTAAGATAGTTAAATATAATAGTGAGCTTATGTTCCAAATAACAACATTCTACGTTCAATATTACGCTTGCTGTTTAACTTTGTATGTTCAAATGTTCTCACAATCGCAAAATTGCCCAGCAGCGTGCTTGGCATCGCCATCTCGCTCGCACACTATTTCCAAGCGTAATGCGGCTTAGCTGCAACGGCGTTTGCATGCAGTATTACGTCGCTTATATCTCCTTTGTTTATTAACCGATTTCAATGCGCTTTTCAGGACAGTTAAATATAATACAAGAGAATATATATTCAACAATAACAACATTCTATGATTAATATTACGCTTGTTTCTGAACTTTTAAGTTCAACTATTGTGAAGCTTATATCTCCAGTGTTTCTTAACTGATTTCAATGCGCTTTTCAGGATAGTTATATATTATACAAGGGAGCTTATGTTCCAAATAACAACGTTCTATGTTTAATATTACGCTTGTTATTCAATTTTTTATGTTCAAAAACACGAGGTTGTTTGGGTTTTATTGATTTTTGGGCGTCAAGAGGGCGTGGCATCCAATTTTCGAAGTAAACTTGATCTGCGTAAGATAACTACCTATCTATAGCAATCAAAACGGCTTCTCTAGCTTTTGTAGTTTCCGAAATCGACGCGTTCATACAGACAGACGGACAGACAGACAGACAGACGGACAGACAGACGGACAGACAGACGGACAGACAGACGGACAGACAGACGGACATCGCTAAATCGACTTTGCTCGTCTCCCTGATCAATAATATATATACTTTGTGGGGTCTGCCACGCCTCCTTCTGCCTGTTACATACATTCTGACAAAGTTATTAACCCTGTTTTCCCATTTTTCAATGGGCACAGGGTATAAATATAAATATGAAATCAATACAATTTTTGACTTTTATTCAGTGCTCTTTTTCCATATAAGTCTGCACTCCAATATGGCTTTGAAAAGAGCCCTTTAGGAGGCGATTTAAGTGCCCAAAAAGGTAACTTTTAGGAGCCTTTTCAGAGGGTTTTAAGTGCCCAAAAAAGTAACTTTTAGGAGCCTTTTCAGAGGGTTTTAAGTGCCCAAAAAGGTAACTTTTAGGAGCCTTTTCAGAGGGTTTTAAGAGCCCAAAAAGGTAACTTTTAGAAGCCTTTTCGGAGGGTTTTAAGAGCCCAAAAAGGTAACTTTTAGAAGCCTTTTCGGAGGGTTTTTTCGCCGCATTAGGAGGGTGAAAGTACACTTTTATCGCCCTCCTAAAGGAGTCCGAAAGAGTCCGATATGAGCTAAAATTCCACCCTCCTAAATCGCGACGTCCTACGTGGAAAAAAACGCTCCTTCTGGATAGTAAAAAGAGCGCTTCTAACTCCTACATTACCCTCATAAAAGAGTCCCAAAATGCTCATATTGCTGGCGGGGAGCAAGTGAGTGAGTGAGTGCGTGTGTGTGTGTCTTATATATTTAAGTGCTGTTGTTTGAAAAAGTGTAAGGAATATGATGCAACTTACGCTAATTCTAACTGTTTATGAATTAATTGGTGGTTGTAAACAAAGTACAGGGTCTCCTACTGTTGGTTACGATCGACTGTAGCCTCCGCCACACTGATCTGCCCCGTCCGAATATTTTATATTTAACTATCCTGAAAAAGGGCATTAATCATGATTCACCACACTAGCCCTCTGGCAGCGCGACAGTTAAGGCACGACACAGACAAAATGTAAAAAGAACAATTGCTGCAGCGATTCGTATGATAAATTTTTTAAATTATAGTATTAGATTCCTTAATCATTTGAATCATTTGGGGACAGGGTATTCTACATTCGAGCGCGTCCGACTGATCTGCTCAACCCATTCTGGCTTTAGTTGTCCTTTTATAATGTTTGAAAATCGTAACACTAACTATATTGAAGTCAACACCATGATCAATTTTCTGACCACTACCGTGTTCAAGACACGTTCCGCTCACCAAAACAAACTGACTCTCCCAAAGTCACTCTCTGACTCCCCCCTCTTGCGTTACACCATTCGCTCAGTTTTCATCAATGGAAACAGACGTGAAAGCAACAAAAGCAACCGGCACAAAAAATTGCAAGCAAGTTATAAACAAACAACAAACGAAAAGCTCCGAAAGCTTTCAGCACCTGCTGCATTGCAACAAGTCAATTTGAGAGCATGGCTGAGAGCGCATGAGAGAGTGGCCGGCGCTCCCGTGTGTGGTTGTTGTTGCTGGTATTGTTGGCGTCGCCTCTTCCCTACCGGCTGGCGGCTTATCGCAAAAACAACATGGCAATTTGACGGCTTCGAACAGTCCGTGCTGAAGTGGAATGCCCTTACTTTGATTGATTTCCGGGTGCTGTGCAGCCAGTGGACGATGGATGGCCGACGGACGACGGACGATGGACAGCGGTTTCGTTTTTGCCAGCAAAATAAAAAGAAAAGTGATCGGGGCAAAGGAAAAGCAATTGCTATAGCTCAGAGTTAAGTGTACCAGTATGGTTTCTTATATTTAATAAACAAAATGGAGTTTTAGCTAAGGTTTACTTCCGATTGCGATAACTATTACATTTGCTCTTGCAATGATTTTCGCTTTACTTTTATCCGCTCATTTGAAGTATAGTAAATGGTAATACAGCTGCCGTTTGAGCTTTTTATTTTTAGCATCGAAAAAAAGTGTTGTAAAACTTTTTGGAGCCGTTATTTTTGTTGTTGTTTGAGAGTTACTGCAATTTAATAATATAAATTTTATGGTTTGAGCACCATGAAAATGTTGATCTTAATTGTGTTTTCGTAGCTGTTGCTTGTTATAGGATTACGTGCCGGTATTTTGATTTTAACGAGATCCCGCCTCCCCTCGCTCCGCTTCGGGCTCCCACACTAAGCGTTATGACCTGCACTTGAAGTTTGAATGGGATCTGTAGTTACAGAGCCATGGCTCAGCCAGCCGGACCTGTGCGAGTACCTAGCCAGTCTATCTGGATTATTGTTACCGTTACAGTTAGGAAACAATTCCAATTATAAACACCCCATAAAGTTTAGATCTGCGCGTAATGCAGTCAACACTCAATAAGCCCAATACAGGCCTGAGAGACACGGCAGCGAGTAGGATAGTCTTTATGATCGTTGTGGGTGTTTTATTGTTGCTTCTGCTGCCGCGGTTGGCAGCCCAAGTTCACTGGGGTTCAACATACAAGAGCAGCCACAAACTTCTCTATTAATGAGGCAATAACAACAACGACTACATTGGTAACACAACCTATACTCAATTAAAAAGCAGTTACAATGGTTCGGTTCAGTATTATCAAAAATGTTCTTGAACGGTTAGTGATCTTAACGATGGCGATTAAATGGCATTCAAAGGGTTTTCATTTAGATTTTAGTACATAGTATGGGCTCTGCGAACCAACTCCCCAAAACATTAAGTTCCCAAAAAATAAATGAAATAAGTCCCCAAAAATTTGTATTGGAAAGAACAACAACGGTTTTAAATTAGATTTTGGGTTTTATTTCATTTATTTTTCGGGGACTTATTTCATAGTGAAATAACTCTCCAAAAATAAGAAATGAATTAAGTCCCCAAACCTAATTTTGGGGACTTATTTTGTTTTTTTATTTTGCTAGAATATGAGATGTAGTTAAAGAATAGTAAATGGTCTTATCTGCATGATTTGAGTACTGATGATCAAAACTATTGGCTTAAAATGATTTCGTTTATAATTATACCCTGTGCCCATTTGAAAAATGGGAAAAACAGGGTTAATAACTTTGTCAGAATGTATGTAACAGGCAGAAGGAGGCGTGGCAGACCCCACAAAGTATATAAATGCTTGATCAGGGAGACGAGCTAAGTCGATTTAGCGATGTCCGTCTGTCTGTCCGTCTGTTTGGATGAACGCGTCGATCTCAGCAACTACAAAAGCTAGAGATGCCGTTTTGGTTGCTATAGTTAGGTAGTTATCTTACGCAGATCAAGTTTGTTTCGAAAATTTGATGCCACGCCCCCTTTACGCCCAAAAATCAATAAAAACCCAAACAACCTCGTGTTTTTTAACATAAAAAGTTGAATAACAAGCGTAATATAAAACATAGAATGTTGTTATTCGGTATATATACTCTTTTCTATCATATTTAACTATCCTTAAAAGCGCATTGAAATCCGTCAATAAACAAAGTAGATATAAGCTACGCAATTGGCACCGCATCCCAGCAGCACAGCACGTATATAAAATAAAAGGCACAGGGTATTATACAGTCGGGCCCGTCCGACTGATCTGTCCCGTCCAACTGATCTGCCCTGTCCAAATTTTTGTTTGATTAAGACGCTAAATTTGGTGATTTACATGAGGTAGGCGAGGTTACAATATATCGTTTATAAAAATAATACGCGACATAAAAGAAAATATTCCACAGCTAAATAGAAAATTCCGAAACTTTTAAAATAGTTTTTAAATGTTGCTTTAACCAACTATATGTTATTTATATTTAATATATTGGCGAGGTAGATATATTATGTTAATTTGATAGATTGCTTCAATCTTAGCGCCACAGGCGATAATATGGATTTTAGTAAAGTAAATATTGGACAACATTAAAGTTTTAAAAAACGTAATAAAAAAAAATCGCGCGATTTTTTTGCCCTAGACAAACGAAAGGGAACCAAAACACTATCTGTCCACCTATTAGATCAGTTTAAAGCAAGAATCATACGTCTAATAAATTTTTTTTTATATAAATGTATTTTAATAAGCATAGAATCAGTACAGCAATAGAATGTACTATAACAACACATGTATGTATATGAAATGTAGCCAAACCCCATATCACAGAACATGAGGATTTAATTGTTATTGATTAACCAAGTGTTTTGGCAAATCCTAGACGTTTGAGTCGCCTTAAAGGGCGAGCAGGTAAAAGACCTCTGGCAAGTCGGCTGCGGTGGATCAACAATCTGTCACTGTAACGACTTGTATGACGTCCAATCTGCTCTTCAATTGTGGTGATTTTTAGGTCTCTATGTAACGGGGAGCCACGCACATATGTATATTTTATTTATCGGCACCAGTTTAATTACAACATAACTAGTTATGAGAGCCGATATCAAGAATAGACAACAACAAATATCACAGCTTCCACAATTAAAGCACAAACTGAAGCAATGCAAGGGCAGCAGTGAATGGGAAGTGTCAACGGCAGAGGGACAGGGTGAGGTAAATACCGCAACAAGTGAAACAGGCTAAAGCTAAGGCTGACTCTGGACTGAGGCATAGTTTGTGGCACACGCATGCGTCAAACGGTTGTTAGTTGTAGTTGTTTTAGTTAACTTTGTAGTTGTTGTAGCGGCAACAAGATGCATGAAATTGTTTGCTCACATCCCCAACGAACCTAGCACAGCCGCAACTGTAGAGTCGGAGACATGTTCTGCCAGTCGCCAGACGAGAGGCAGTGGAACAACATCAGCAAACGACAACGATAACAGCTATACGAGTCCAACAACCAACTACCGACTAGTGATGAAAATTTTAGTGAAAATATCTATACCGATATAAATCGATGTTTTGGGTCGAAGCTTTGATGCATCGATGTTTAAAAACCTTCCCATTTTGTTTTATATATTTATTTTTGTAAAACACGACATTTTATTTGTGAAATAAAGCTTTTTGGACTCGGTGCTCTAAAAAAGTAAATGGGTCTTTTAACCCTCTAACGCCATCTTCCAAAATAATAGAAAAAATTCATTCAAGTAGTTTTTTCTGTAGTGAAAAACTCAAATATGAAGTCAAAAAGAGCGTAGATGCTTTCGTTTACCTGTAAGGTGAGAAAAGGTGAAAAAATACCTCATGACATTTTGAGGTCTTCAAATAAAAAATATAGGGACGGGGCAGGTCAGTGGGACGGAGGCTACAGTCGGACGTAACCGACCGTAGGAGACCCTTTACTTTGATTATATGTACATACAAACACAATCAGACGCACACACACTAAGCTACCTGCGTATGCAAGGCACACCACCCCCCCTCTGCCTAGTGCGGCAAATTGTCTTTGGCATATGTTCGCTGTTTCTTATCCGATCGAAACAAAATTCACAGCGTCGATAGAGAATGTCATAAAATACCAAATTACAAATCAATAGCTTCAAAACTGTGGCTACAGCAGCTTTTTGCGGTTTGCGGGGGAAGGGGGGAGGTATCCAAAATCTAAAACAAACTCGTGCTGCTTACTAAATAGGGGAACCTGAATCCCGAATATGGTTCTCTAGCTCTTATAGTTGCTGAGATCTAGGTGTTCATACAGACAGACAGACGGACAGACAGACATACAGACAGACGGACAGACGGACATGGCTATATCGACTCGGCTTGTCGTCCTGATCAAGAATATATATACTTTGTGGGGTCTGCCACGCCTCCATCTGGGTGTTACATACATTTCCTCTGTGCACTAAACTAATAGACCCTTTTTACTTTTTTACTTAAAATTACCACGTAAAATTTTATAGTCTTACACATAACTTTAGCCAAAAAAATAATCATTTCGATTAGTTTTAGATATTTTTTTAATTAATACAAAAAAACACAACTGTGCGTTTGTGAAATTTAAAACGCGATCTAACGCATGTGCTCCGCAAAAGAAAATACCAAGTATCGTTAAAAGCTCCTGAGAGCTTTCAAAGCTTCTACAAGTATTTTGGCGTTTGTTCTTAACTGCTATAAAATATTTAAATGATGCAAGAGCTTTTATTTGTTTTTTAAACGTAAATAATGTAATGAGTGCCTCAAGGCACTCTTAGGGCTTAGAGGGTTAAGTACGATAAGTGCCAAAAGGAGGCGTAGTGAACCCAAAAAGTATATGTGGCGGTCTGGCAACTCGCCATCTGACGACTTTTCGATACATAGCTGGTATCGATACCTTGGTAGCGCCGATACTTCGCTCGTGCTATCACTTCACTTCGGCATCTACTTTGACTCGGGCAGCAACGGCATCAAACAATATACTGTACTATTTATGTTAAATACAAATAATAAATAAAGGAAAGATTAAGAGACCAAAACAGCATTTACAACAGTGGTCACCCCGATAGCATTGTACATGGCCTGCAAAAGTGCTCTCACATGTACATACGTATACATAAGGCGTTGCGACGCGTCGCGACGCTACACACACATACATGTATACAAGTGTATGCATGAATTTCACAACGATGATTAAATAGAAATCATCTCTATTGTATGCCCAAACATCGATATAATTTGCGTTGTTTAATTCCAAAACGGCTGAATTTTGACAACGAAAACTTTAACATACCCAATGAGGAGGAATCTCAGCCTGGTGAGCGAATCCGAGCGCTCCAGAGTCAAATCGATTCCCTACAAATTGGCGCCAATGCTGCACAATCTGCGAACACAGCTGCTACTCACAACATACGTTTACGCAAGTTCATGTCCAACAATCCGCACTTATGATTTGCTCAAGTGGAACGTGCATTTCGCCTTCATGGTGTCAACAACGATGATGATAATTTTGACCTACTCACTGTCAATTTGGATCCAGAGTTTGCTATGGTTGTCGAAGATGTACTCATTCACCCACCTACCGTAAATAAGTATTAGACAATAAAATCACGTTTACTGGATAAGTTCGCCGATTCTCTAAAATCCAAACTACGGCGTTTATTGCAAGGAGAAGAGTCCACAGGATTGAAGCCATCAGAAATCCTGTCCCACATGCGCCGTCTGGCTTCAGAATCAAGCAGTGAGCCTATAATTTACCTTGTTTCTTTCAGAGATACCTCAAAATATTCGTTCTATTTTGACCATCTAGGAGGAGATTGACTTGGAAAAACTCGCAAAAATAGCGGATAAAATGCTTGAGACTGTCGGCATGGGAACTTTTCTGCTGTTTCCAAATCGGATTCGCTAAATTATGTAGTCAACGCCTTACGCTCTTTAACAAATAAGGTTGATAATCTCCAGAGCGAAGTCAATCGCTGGGTGGGCAGAATTCGAAACAAAGCAATCTTACCCTGTATGCGGCGAATGGCACATCCATCCATACTTTTGGACATTCGATCATGGATTCAAATCTTGGATTACGTCGTAGTCTTACCTGGCCTTTTGTAGTCGCCGATGTACAATCTGCGATTATTGGTGCAGACTTCCTGTCACAAAATCAACTGCTCATAGACCTAAAAAACAAACGGTTGAATGATTTTACCACAGGATTGGCTTCATCAACTTTTCTTTCTGACACCAAACACTTTTCAATATCAACTGTTCAAGAAAATTCCAGAGCCTCTTGCAAGAATACGTAGATGTCACAATTCCGACCAGAAAGACCACCAATCAACTTGATATGCGACATCATATAAAGAAAACAGGGGCACCAATTTCCGATCGACCCCGCCATTGACTGGCGAAAAAGTTACCATTGCTAAGACTGAAATCAATTTCTTGATTAAAGAAGGCATATGCCTGCCTTCAAGCAGCCATTGGTCAAGTCCTCTTCATATGGTCAGAAAGAAAGATGATGACTGGAGATCCTGCGGCGACTACCTTAAGCTCAACTCAGCTTAACTGTACTAGACCGCTATCCACTCGCTCAAATTCAGCTACATGGAAAGAAGATATTTTCGACACTCGATCTGGTAAAAGCCTATTACCAAATTAAAATAGCAGAAGAATATATTTCAAAAACAGCTGTTGGCACGCCCTTTGGCCTTATCGAATTTTTGTACATGCCTTTCGGTTCGAAAAACGCCACTCAGACTTTTCAAAGGTTTATGGACAACATTTTTTGGGGACTCGACTATGTATTTTGTTAAATTGATGATATACTAATCATGTCCGCTACAATCAAAGAGCAACAACAGCACATACGTACCATTTTGGAGATCTTGCGAAAATACAGTCTTTGTATTAATCTAAGCAAGTGTCAAATGGCCTAAACGATGGTGCAATTCCTAGGCTACGTCTTCGACGAGAATGGTATTAAACCTCCTTCCAGCCGGATGGACGCCATTCAGAAGTACGAACGCCCTGGTACGATAAACCAGATGGGTCGGTTAATAAGAATCGTCAACTACTACCGTAGATGCCTACCCAACTCTTCACACATCCAAGCACCGTTAACAAAACTGCTGAATGGTGTCAAGAAAAATGACAAACGTCTAATCGACGCTGCATTTTATCTCATTCGCTTCCAAACGCCAAACTTACCTTAGTTTGTGATGCCTCTGACGTCGCTATTGAATATGCACTGAAACAACAAGTGATTGACATTTGGAAGCCTATCGGTTTTTTTCTCAAAAACTCAGCAGTACGAAACTTAACTATACCACATACGACAGGGAACTGCTCTCTGTTTACAAAGCTTTCAAGCACTGGCTCGACGGACAGATTTTCATCATTAAGACGGATCACAAACCACTTATCTACGCTTTTAAATAACGACCCGAAAAAGCTTCACCACGTCAACTTCGAAAATTAAGTTTTATTTTGGAATTTTCAACAGAAATAATGCATGTCAAAGGCACCAACAACGTCGTAGCGGATGCATTTTCGAGACTCTACACAATCGGCATGCCTACATCTGTAAAGTTACTCAACATTGAAGAAGCTCAAGCTGTTGATCCAGAGCTAATACAGTTGTTAAAAGGACTTACATCGCTAAAGCTGCAGAAAGTTCGATACGATGATGACGTCTCCCTTTACTGTGATGTCTCAGAAGGATATATTCGTCCGTATATACCTCACTCTCTTTGTAATGACATTTTTACTTTCATACACAGCCTCTCTCATCCAAGCGGACGCTCAACTTTCCAGCAAATCAGGCAAAAATGCCACAACTATTACCAGTTGTCCTTCTGGACTACGTACATGCTTTAAGAAGGATTTGCATTCATCCGTCGCTGAAATGGTATATGGTACACCAATACGCCTCCCAAACGAATTTTTTGACGATTTAGAAGCAACGAATCAGTACCTTCCGAGAACAAATACGTAAAATGCGTCCAACACAAACTGCTCACTACGTCGAAAGCAAGAAGTTCCTTTTAAAGGACAAATGTTCTCACGTTTTTGTTCGCACCGATGCTGTCGTCCATCGCAACAGCATCCGAGTTTATACCTTAAGGATCAACAACAAGGATGTGGCCGTCTCTGTGGACCGACTTAAGTCTGTATTCCTGGTTAAGAATGACATTCAACCAAATTCTCATCCAGTTCCAAAAACTTATGCAAAGAAACTCAGCGTACACTTTTCTAGAAAGGGAGTAGAAAGGGAGTACTGTAGCGGTCTGGCAACTCGTCATCTGACGACTTTTCGATACATAGCTGGTATCGATACCTTAGTAACGTTAATACAACGGCAACAAACAATATACTGTGCAATTTATGTTATAAAAAAAATAATAAATAAAGGAAATGTTAAGAGACTAAAAGAACATTTACTACATATTCTTGAACAGGACGGTGAGCTGAGTCGATATAACAATATCCGTCTGTAGTCCGTATCAACACCTAAATCTGAAGTTATATTAGATTTATAATATTTTCACATCAGGCACCTAGATCTCGCTAACTACATGAAAAGCACGCCCATAATATTACTCAGGATCCTTTGTGTTTTATGGGCCTTGTGGTGTATTGGGGCCTAAAATATTGCTTTAGTGGATGTCTAATGTATAATCGAGATCTTTTAATACGATCTTACTTTCAATATACCGTAAAATATTTCTCAATTTTCCTTTGAGACTAATGCACGGTATAGGCGTGCTTTTCATACTATGCAGTAGGGCCCATTGCACGAAAACCATATAGCAGTAACAACGTCCGTGTGGATATGATGGAAACAGTTATGCAATTCAATGGAGAATATGGAAAGCCACTTGTTTTGGTATTCCAACAGGATAATAACCCTAAACACACACGCAGAAAGCCAAGGAAATGCTACCAAAGCGAGTCAAGTACAGTGATGCAGTGGCCTGCTCCATCTCCAGACTGGAATCCTGTAGAAAACTTGTGGACAGATGTTAAGAGGACAGTTTCTACATTAGATCCAACCAGCAACGAGTCACTTTGGACCCTCATTCAGAAGTCCTAGAGCAACCAAAACGGCATCTCTAGCTTTTGTAGTTGCTGAGATCGACGCGTTCATCCAAACAGACAGACAGACAGACAGACAGACAGACAGACGGACAGACAGACAGACAGACAGGGCTAAATCGACTCAGCTCGTCTTCCTGATCAAGAATATATATAGTTTGTGGGGTCTGCCACGCCTCCTTCTGCCTGTTACATACATTCGCACAAAGTTATTAACCCTGTTTTTCCCATTTTTCAAATGGGCACAGGGTATAAAAACGGTTAATAAAATTGTGATCCTTTTTCATTTGATAGTTTGTGGTGGCTCTCCCAATTCTTAAAATGTTTTCAGAAGTTCCAAAAACGCACATGAAGTTACCTGGAAGCCAATTGCAAAATTGGGTGTGCAAGTGGTGCTATTAAATTTTTCGCAACTGTATGTATATGAACATGCAAACGTATGCTTTCATATCAGATATGTTCATACATAACATAAAAGTGAATTAAGTTTAATTGAAATGGACATTTTTGTCGATACTTTGTAAAAATAACAACAACCGATATTTTCCAAATTTCGTTTTAAAATATCTATTTATCGTTTCACATCGACATCAACAAAAACATCGGAAAATATCGGCAAGAAACTAAACTGATGTTCACATCACTTCTACCGACTACCAATAACCAACAACGCCAGTACAAGGCTTGAATGCCGTAAGCCAGAGCCAGAGCTGCAGTTGGATGCACAACGCACACACATACAGATACACACAGACACGCACAGTGTGCACACAAGGTGCGAAAATGAAAACAAAAGTGAACTGCTTTAGCTCCTAAGGCAACATTTATATGCAGTAGTTATTAATATTCTCCCTAAAGCAGATGGAAAGGCGATTGCTCAAGTGTTTCAAGGATTTCGAGCGGCAACTCGCAGTTTTAGTTTGTTATTACGGCAACGACCTAAGTTTCTGTTATATAAATTTATCTTATACAAAATGGGCGTGGATTTATATTTACATACATTGCTTTTCGATTGATGCATTTTAAAATGAAATATTTATGAAAAATATAGTTCAATTACGATATATTATTTTAAAATGTAGTTTCAGTTTAGATCCGTTTAATATGATTTTATTTATATTATATTTAATAATAGTATTTTCTTATCTAACTGAACTATAGTTAAATTATACATTTATTACTTTAAAATAAGC
This sequence comes from Hypselothyrea guttata, assembly GCA_035045125.1. Taxonomy (NCBI): domain Eukaryota; kingdom Metazoa; phylum Arthropoda; class Insecta; order Diptera; family Drosophilidae; genus Hypselothyrea; species Hypselothyrea guttata. Next base: position 127,250 of record JAWNNJ010002194.1, on the reverse strand, counting down.
TTTAGTTTAGCTTCATTTGACATGTTTCATTTCTTAATATGCAAATTAATACTATTATTTTCTTATATTAGAAAACGAAAAAAAAATACATTTAAGAATTATGTAATTATTACATATTTCTATTAACAAATATCCTGGACTCAATTGGAATACAAATTCAAATCGATCCACGGACCGCGAAAACTATAATTTTGAAAGAAATTATTTGCACCTACTTTTGGACGAATATTATCTAAAAGAAACCATATTTTTATCTGAATCTTGAAAGAAATTGTTCTTTATTAGTGAGAACATTTTTGTTTCGCAATAAAAAATTTGTCTACTCCATGATTCGCATTAAAAAGTTTCCAACCACATAACATTTTAGTCGAGCACGGGATGCAAGAAAATTGTTGTTCCTCCATGATCCCTCAGTCAGGACAAATAGTGCTATATACATATATAGTGTTTTTTAAATTTTTTATTTCAATTGCTTGTACAATTGGGAATCACTGTGCGGCGCATCTTTTGGAGGCTGCTACATCGTTATCGTTCAACCATGGGCCCCTTGCCATTGTAATTGATGTTGTATTAGAACATCATTTACGCAATTGCCACAGTTGGCAGTTTATGTTGTTGGAGTGTTTATTGGTGTTGTTGTTGTTGTTGTAGTGGTTGCAGTGGTAGTTGTTGATGATAATGCTGTAATCTGGTAGCTGATTGTTTCTTTTTATATTAGCTACTTTTCTAGCTGCCGTTTAAAAATTGATATCGACTAACGATCGTGCGTTCACAAAAAAGCAATAATGACAAAAGCAGTTATCAAATTGACTACAGACTTGGAGAATGGGATATGATCAATAGGTTCTTAATTATATCGCCGTGAGCCGTAAGCAATAGCCTTGCCATTGGCGGCCAGCGACATTAGTCTGAAATTGGCTTCAAGAGCAATGGCTTGAGTAATGGCCAACAACGCCTAGTTAGTTACTTTGCGATGTCTGAGTTTCGGTAGCCTGAGATGAGTACACCTATGCCAACCCTATGTCGGGTATGCTCTTAACCAAACATACATTGTTGAAAAATTATTAATTATTTTTGAATCGTAGATGTTTTTGGAAATAAATATTTAATTTTTAGACCCTGTAATTTGATTGTATTTAATAAATTATTCGAAATTTCTATTATATATATATATATTTATGCATATACATATAACTTGTAGTCTACATAGATTCTTAATTCTTATTAAGTATTTACTGCCACATTGCTACACACACCAAAAGTTGGGCAAGCGCTTGTGAGGCGAAACTTAAATGATTGTCCAAAAAAGGGACCAAAAGGCGGACACCGCCCAAGCAAGTTGGCAATAAAGTAACCATTGCCACAATTCGAAGCCTATGCAATTCGAATTAAATCAAAGCAAATCGCAGAGAACACAGAATCAGCAAATATTGGTTTAAAGCGCCATAGTCTTCGCCGTTGCAGTCGCCTATCGGCATTCGGCAGTCGGCAGTATTAGCCATGATTGCCAAATCAAATAGCCCAAAACGCTGCGGCACGAAACGAGGCAACATTTTTTACGCTTAAATGGCAGATTGTTAAAATAACAGAGGCGGCAACGGCACGCAAAATTAAACAACGGCATCGACGGGAATCAGGAGGAACCACTATGAGTAGCAGCACCACCAACAGCAAGAGCAACAGCAGCCGGCCAAACAGGCGGAGGCACCACCAACAGGTGCAAGCCAAGATTAACGCAAAATCAAAGCGGAAAAACTGACTTTGCGAGGTATGTGGCACCAGAAAGCATAGAATTGCGAATGGAACATTTTACTTTAACCCTTAGGCTGGCGGAAAAGTGCAGCTAATAACGCTTAAGACATTTCGCAGTTATAGTTGAATATCAAACACGGTATATAGACTTCGGAAAATTAAAATCGATAAAAATATCTTTTTTGCAAGGCAAAAAAACTTCGAACAAAAATAAAAATAAATAAATATATACACGAACGTCCTACAAATCTTTGATGGGCATATGCTCACCAAGAAGATTATTTATTTCGTAATACGTTTTTTTACTTTCAATTAGCTCGCACATTTTAAGTATCTATTGCAATATATGTATATGTGTATCACAATATCAGTTCAACGCTGATGATTAACCTAACAAAATCAATTCATTGATCCAGATACATCTTTTACTTACATAAAACAAGTCTATTTAAACCAGAACAGGTGGAGCAGATCAGTCGGACGCGCCCGACTGTAGAATACCGTGTATCCCACATTTCAATTCTTTATTTCTCTATATAGGGACTAATAATAAATTTATTCACATAAATTCCTTTTTATTATGTAATGAAATTAAATACGAAAATATTACACCTATTTGGGTGTTGTAAGCCACATTGCAAACATACGGGTTAAGCTTAGGCACAGTCTCGCAGTTGGCTGGCCATTGCGCCTAGTGGGCTGCGGCTGCAGTTAACATGGCACTTGTCCCCGCTGCTCTTCACCTGTGGATGCAATTGTTGGATAGTCTGTATGTACAGCGATTGCTCTCAAGTTGTGCCCGAAGCACTTGCCATCGCTACGCTTTTGACTATATCATTAGAAGAATCATTAGAATCACTTGGCAGCGCTAGTCCGGGCAACGCCTCAAGTTGATTTTTACCTGCATAATTGCTCAACACTAAAGTAACATTTACGGCATTGCTTTCTTCTCGCTGCATGTTTATTTAATTTACTTTATTTTCATTGTACTTGCACTTGCAATTCCCTTTCGACTAGCTTCCCGTTCGCGCCAACCGCTCATTATATGCTATAGACTAAACTTCTGATTAGAGCTTCCAAGAAACTAATAACAAATTACCCAAGAGCCACAAACTAGGCTCTGCCTTAACATATATTTATAAGGGGGTTTAGTTATTTCTCGATTTGTTTAATGAATTGTAAATTGGAAAATGATTTTCGTTTTAGCTGATGAATATGAAAGTGTACATTTAGTTCAGAGGTGTATATTCCAATTTTAAAAAAAAATTTAATTTCGTACCATCTCGAACAGTTTGGACTCAGAGTTAAAAGTAAGTCAGTTAGTATATTAATCAGAACAAAGAGTTTTATATAAATAGATATTTTATTTAAAATTGATTTAAAAACGAGCAAATACAGTTGAATTGTCAAAGGGAATCTTAAATGTATAATGCATAAAAAAATTGGAATTCGGGAGAATGTAAAGTCAAATTTTAAAACAAGATATTTTTCTCTTATTAAGTTCCATTCATATCATTGTGTTCAAAAACTCAAGTATGATGTATTGAATGTAAAATCAAAATTATTTTTTTACAGCGTGATCTTTGGAAAAAATTGTTATAGAAGTATATCGCTCGTTTACCAGAAGAGTGTCACAACTCAAAAAAGTGCGTTTCGAGATAAACGCGTTTAAATTTTTCAAGCGCCGTGTATCTCCATACAAAGCGGAGCGACATTTTTCTCTTCTCACGCTTTGTGTATTAGAGATCGGATAATGAAATTTTGACACAACATAGATTATTAACCAACGAACATTTCTGCATCATTAACTGAAAAATCGTTTTTTGAATTATGACACTCTTCTGTCACGAAAGATATCCATTTTAATAATCGTTTAATACACACAGTGTCAAAAAAGTAAAAAGAAGCATTGCAGCAGTACTTCATCTGATGTTAAAAAGTGTTGTATTCGAATGTTGCACTGGTGACTCCTTGTTACTGTTATTGCATTGCTCATCCAGTATTATCATCAGTGACATAACGCAAATTAAACAATTTTACTACAATACAATTTCTTTTATGGTTTTTATTCTTTTACTAATCAACATCTAATCAGCAAACGCTATGGGAAAAATAGCTCCTATTCCCCTTTTTGAAGCCAAGTCTCGGTGGTGAAACAACTCACATGGGAACCACATTAGCTTGGAGAGGGGGCCTTGACTTTATTATTTGCGGTATCGCGAGCATTGAAATTGCAGCACGTAGCATCCATTTAGTTGGATGGGCTGAGCAATTGACATCTGCAATGTGTTCGCCAGTTTATATGATGGAAAGGCGCTCATAGGATAGATTGTGAATGCCAAGTAACAACAGAAATTTTCTAGATTATAATGTTAATGTGTGTGGATATGTAAACCTAGCCAAGTGTTGAAATAGTAATCTTTGATAAAGTTTTCTCATTAACCAACGTGGAATAAAAGACTTAGGACACGAACTTTGCGGGCTCAGCGATACCAGTTCGGCGATACAAGACGATAAGTGTTACATATGTGTATTATACATGTGAAACCGCAAACTGAGTGCGATGACATCTGGCTAGCAAACGCTTATCAACCGAGTGGCAGACTGCCAGACAACGCAGCAGAGATGTCGACGTCGACATCGACGCCAACGCATTTGGCCACATTTACTATTTCCTCATTACGAAAGCGCAATTTCACCAGCAGCAAGTCGCAACAAAAGACACAACTTTAATGTTAATTACGCGATGTTGCTGATGCTGTTAGGAAGTCGCGACACACGCTGGCAATTTACATTTATTTATTTTTCTTGATTTTTCCTCCAAGTATTATTTTTTGTTTTCCTCTGCTTTTTGAGCCACGAAAATTCGCCTGTCATGTGGCAAGTTTCGGTCGTGCAAAGAAAGTGAAAAGCGAAGCGTGGAAAGTCGACAAAAGGTGAAGATGCCAGAGTCATACTCAAGCCATATGATATTTCCAAGAGCTCACATCGGAGGGACACTGAAAAACAGGCGAGGGAAGCTGAATACGCGGTTCACAGCGGTCAGCAATTGTCAGCTGAGGTCACCTCTGATGCTCAACAACATGTGAAAAATCTCTCCGAAATGACAAATTGCGCAAGTTTGGATGCGCCTTCCTTAATGCTCAGCTAGGAAATCAAGTGTCATGATTAGCACAACTACTTATTAATCTATAGATTAAAGAAAACAATTAATTTGCCCATCACTCTTCTCTATCCGCTATAATGATCTTGGTACTAGTTGAAATATTTTCCGTATTGCTAATCTTTTTAATATCTTTAACTTTTTTGTAATGATAATTTTCAATATCAATATTTGAAAAGTATTTGTTAGATACATAGTTTCAACCTGTATTTAAACCTCAAAGTTATCAATTCATATGAATCTTAAAATTATTTCTACTACGAAATCTTGCTTAAAGTGTGCACGTATCTGTGTGCAGGAATTTAGTGTTAGTGCGTACAAGAAAAAGGCGTGGCCGCCGAAAATAACAAAGTGCTAATAATTTCGGAGTAACATAATAGCCATTAGGTATCAAATTATAGCCGCGGAGGGATCAACTGCTATGGCATCAAAACTTTAACTTAACTCTCAGCGATTTGCATTTTTATTTATTATTCGCTGTATTGGGTTTTTGTTTTTCTTTTTTTGTTGGGCTTTCGTAGATATCATTTCGTTGATTAGATTTTAGCCACTAGCGATTTGTACAAGAAATATTTTCGCATGTATCTGGTAGATATACTCGTGTAATTATCCATTTTATAGCATAGTTTCATTGTAGGCGAAGGCTGACAAACATACTATAAATCATACAGTTGCGCCTTTGCAAGAGCAAAAACCCAAAGTACTCAAATAATGGCAAATGATTTGTAACAATAAACAAAATATCTTTGTAGGTTGGTATTTGGCTTATGACAGACGAACACTCGTATCTCTAATGTTTTCTGATATTTATATTGACTTTCGAATCAGCTTGCATGTCCATTTGTTTTAATAATTACGCATAAATATGATTAACACATTTGTGTCAAGGATGAGCGGAAATGCTGCCGTATAAAATGATTGGTTTAGTAGTTAAGCAGCTTGTGCGATGATGCACGCTTCACATTGATTGATTGACCCAATGATGTCTTAATGGGTGTTTAATTTGAACAAAAACGATATAGTGATAAGACTATGTATAGTATTTCACTATTTTAAAATAAAAACTTATTCTTTATACAATAACGACGAATTATTACAAAACAGTTAAGTTTCCCTTGGTAAGGCTCGTTCCACTTTGAAAATATTTAGTTTTGCCAATATATGATCTTATTCTAGAACTACATAAAAATCTATAAATAATAAATTTATTAATAATTTTTAATTTTAAAGTTTTTTCTAGCAAGCCTGTCAGGTTTCTGTATACGTATAATTAAAATCAATAATCAATTAGAAGTGTAGCTCATTTATCTTACCTTTAACTAACTTACATTTTTATTTATAATAAATAATGTATCGATATGAGCTATTTTTTTTCCATGAAACCTGTCACGTTTTCTAAGGGTGATTTTTAAGTCGAATCTGACTCTTTTTGGATTGTAAAAGATTCTTTTCGAAGGCATATTAGATTGCAGATTTATATGGAAAAAGATCGCTAAAGAAGAGACTAAAATTATATTGATTTAAATTTAGTAATATTTTGTTTATAATATTTAATTTCAAGGCTAAATCTGTAGTTTAGACTTATGTATATATTTTTCTTTAATATTATTTTGTTTTCTTATAATACTTAAAAATATCACCATTTGCTGAATATTGCAGCGAATTTCTTTTTGTGCACAGAAAATTTTCGATTGAAGACGCCCAAAAGAGAGATAAGAAATAAATGTAGATCAATCGTTCAATAACATTTAAAATGTATTAAAAACGAAAATGTGTGAAATCTATAACTTCGAAAATTGTTTCAGCAAAATCACGCCTGCAATCCACGTACGTGTTTCACAACTGGGTAAATATGTTCATTTTCTATCGTGTTCCGTTTCGCATTCTGTTATTTTTACCACCGTTATTTTCGTTTACTCACCAACTTCAACTGAATCTGAACCCTCACTGAATCTGGGCTTATTCTGCAAATGCTCAGGCATAAGTGCCCTTTATAGACCTGCGATTATAGGGCTCTAAATGTGCTCCAAAAACCCACAAAATTATAAGTTCACTCCATAAACGCTCCTAAACTGGGCTCTTTTCGGACACATAACTTTGAGCGCTCCGAACTTTGCTGTCTGGGTAGTCATACACTTACACTAGCAACATATTTGTGTGCGAATGTGTGTACAAACATATAATAAGAACAATAATTTAAAATAAATAGAACACATATATTGTGTAGAAAATAAATTATGTTTTAAAAAATATTTAAAATGTGGGATACAGAGTACAGAATCCAATATTGTAAGAGGCGTGGCATATCACACAAAGTATATATATATTCTTGATCAGAACGACAAGCTGAGTTGAATAACCGTCCGTGCGTGCCTTTCATACGCGCGAACCTTAGTGTGTGTGTCTTTGATTGTGTCCGATCTGCCCCGTCCATATATTTTCAGACCATTTATTTGTTATAAAGCAGCAGTTGATACCTTTACATTGGACAAGTTACTAGTAGGGAATGTTTTCAAACAAAAAGTTTTATTTTGATGAGGCGTTAGGTATTATCTCAGCTGCAAACATGGTTCTAATTGTAATGTTGCTAACTAACTCCACCAGCAGCTCTTGGTCTGAAAAAGTCGAACCTAGCTATAGCCAAAACTCTTATTATAACTGTAACTCTAATTCGAAGGTTATTTTTAACATAGTAACATTGGTATAGCCCTAACATCATTTCTAAGCTGTAAAAACATCGGAAGAAAATGAAAATTTCTCATTAAAAAGGGAAACGCGGCTCTTTGTCAATTTGCCTGCAATCACAGTTTTGTGAGCACTGGGATGCCCAGCAGGCATTGCATGCAATTACCAACTTGGAGTTTGCATAGCCCCGCCATTCGACGACACGCTGTCAGTGCTTCGGCTGCTTCTGCTGATTCTGCTGTTGCTGTCTGCTGTCTTTAGCCAATTGCGGGGTAATTTGCAAACGCACAAAAGCGCAGGCCGCTGACGACCCTAATTAGCGGGCAAAGCAGAAATCGACGCATAATAGGCAAAACGCACATAGAACTGAAATGAGAAAAAGCGGAAGAAGAAGAAGGGGCAGTGGCAGTGGCAACACACTCCATGAGATATTCAGAACCAGAACCAGAACGGTACCAAAGACCAAGGCAAAGGGCCAGCTGCTAGTTCTAAGAAACCAATTAAGGCGCCAGTCACGGCACACTGATTCCTACAGCAAATAAAAACTGATCTAACGAAAATATTACGCTGAAATAACGATAAACTGAATTGAATTATAAGAAATTTCTAACATCTGTTGTAATTCCAAAATATTATATATTATATATTAATAGATATTTAGACATTTTGTGGTTTTTAGACCCTCATCAAGTTTCCTCCAATTTATTATATTCTATTTTAACAATCCTATATTATAATATAAGGGCAAATTGAGAAATTATAACTTTTTGTACACCTTTTTAGATATAATGGCAATTTCTTTAAAATCGCATATGAAAACAATTTAGACGGTTTTACTAGGCCAAGTCCAATGTCCACGCCGATGCCAATAACCAGTAAACTTTGCCCAGTGCCCGGTGCCCGGTGCCAACCCCAGCCTCAATTGAGATATTATGAAATCGCTTTTGGTCGTTGTCGGTGCGTGCGGTCGTCCGCTAATAGAGACGCATCCTCCAGCCTCGGTTCTCCATCCTGTGCAGCGGAGATCCGACAATGCCCTACACTTGCCGGTTGACTGTTGGGCCGTTCGCCTTGTTAATGATGTGTCGTGTGCGCATTTAAATAAAGTACCGCCCATTATAATGAGCCTTGTGCGTTGTTAACGTCTGTTGATATTATTCCAATTGCCTTGTCGACGTCATGAAGGAGCGGCCCTGTCGCGCTCTATAACCAATCTGAGCAAGCATCTAATGAGTGGGTCATAAAATACAGAAAACTTTAGACATTCCGCAAAGGCAAGTATCGACCCAACTACCATAATTAAACAAAAAGAGAAGAGATGAAAACTTAAACCTACTAGGTAAATCATATACTAACAGCAAATATATTCAACAAATATGTTTTACAAAAGTTTTCAAATTATTTAATAGAATGAGCTCTTTCTATTAATCAAAGTCAAATTATTATGAAACTCCTTCTAGTTGGATTAAATAAAGATATGATAATAAGTGAAATTCTTTAATTTTGCTGTAGTTTTGATAATCGCATGGAGATACGAGCATTCCTTACTATGTACAATAACATTAAAAATCTCCAAGCAGTTCATAGTTTTGAAACGACACGTTAATATATATGTAGCCACTCAAGCACGTAACTAGAAATAAATATGTAAATATTATTACAATTAAATATAAATTTCTAATTTAAGTATTTTGTATATTATTTAGTCTAATCATTTTGAATTGACAAAACTAATGATTAAAGAATCAACATCTGTTCAATAAAAAACTTAAATTTATTTAATATTATTTATACAATTCTATATTGCCTTCAATAAAATTTATGATAATAATATATATTAATTTTGAACGCAATCCGCTTCTAAAACGTTAATAAAACAGATATTTTTAGCTCTGCAAAAAATTACTTGTGTTCCCATTAATAGTTATGTTTTCACTTTAAGATTTGTTATACTTCATCAATACAATACAAGTTTTTGCAAGTTTGTACCAAGTTCTCTGAAATATATATTCGCAAGTGTATCACGGTTTCATTGCCTTTCATTTAGGAGCATAGAAAAATTAAGACAAATCACAGGGCCTTTCAACTTTCGCCTTCTGTTTCAAGATCAACTTGAAAAACTCTACCAATAATTGCAACAATTTGTCAACCACTTTTCCTCTGGTTTCAGTAGTTTCACGGCCCGCACTTCCCCCATTCACCTCATTTAAAATAGTTATAAATTTGTAAAGAGCTTAGTGTTGTCTTGGCATGGCAATTAATCAAACGACTGGTCAGAAAAGGAAAAGCAATTGAAAGCCGAAAATTGCTAGAGTTCGAGTAAAAGGCAAGTGGCATGCAACCTAGCCATAGCATAGAAATACTAATAAATTGTAAAAAATATATGTATTATCATTTCCGATAGCTACAAATTTTTGGAATTTATATCATCAATTGGTTGCGCTGGTGTTTAGATAACAGCAGCAGCCACAGCAAGAACAGCAACAACAGCAATGAGCATATTGAAGCGACCAAGACGGCAATGCGACCATTAGTGGAGGCAGGCAATGGCAACAATGTTGCATGCAGCATTTGGCGGTGCCCTGCGCCTAATGACATTTGTCTGCCCATTGGACATTCGCAATGATAAGCAATAATTGAAAAGATTGCTGGGTATTTGAATCGCCACGGCAAATGGAGCAACAGCAGCCCAAGACCCAGAGGAAACAAACTATCAGCCAGATCCAACAGACCCATAATTAGGCCTAGCACTTTTAGACTCTGGCCAAGTTTATGTCAATTGCCATTGCATTTGTCAATCGATTTCATTTGTATTGAATTGTTCTGTATTGTATCTTATTTGACTCCGACCACACAGCTATCCAGTGAATCTCAAACTGCCTGTCAAACTGTTAACTCATTCCATTTCACACTCATTAAGGCTAAAAAAAAAGAGAAGATGTGCAATGTTGACGGTCTATGCTGAGCTTGCAGTTTGTGCCTTAATTGTTTCGATGTGCAACCGAAAGCAAGAAAAAAAATTGAACAGAAAACTTTCTATTTGCGCTGCAAAATTCACAGGGAAAATTTGTAATGATTATTTGTAATATCTTTTTCTTTGTTAATTCTGTTAAAACCCTTTATTAATAGATTGCCAAATTCGATTTGTGTTATATTGATATATTGACTCAAAAATATCTTAAGTAGGTATATAGTATATAGTATAATGATAACGCTAATAACCATTTCGGAATAGTTACTCATCTACAGAAAAAATATCTTTAACTAATTTTACGTATTTACTGAGATATCACCTGTAAAAATCGCTTTTGGCGCTAACGATATTTTCGCGGCAAGAACTAGATATATATGTATCTATCGTTACTTAGAAAGTCCTCCAAAATAATAAACGCAGAGATTTTTTTCTCATTCAAAACAAATTAGGTAAAATATAATAAAATCTAGATAACATAACACTGTGTAGTAGTTTGGTAACAATGATTAACACAACTGGGTTTTCCCCATATCCTTGCAGTGAATGCTGGACCATGTTCTTTTTTCTTTAATTTGATTTCATATTTTAATCTTTTTTAATATTTTTTCCCCAGATTTTTCTTTTTTTATCTTTTATTTTTAAATTAAATTTTAATTCTTATTTTATTATTTTTAATTTTAATTTGTAATTTAATTTCTCTTGGTCGACTGGCCTTAGTCGACTTTAAATAAATAAATAAATAAATAAATTATTAAGGAATATATTTTCTGAAAAGCCGCTATTTGACACACCCCTTTTTTTGTTGTGTGTAGGTCTATTTGTACACTTCGACAAGAGTTTTGATCTTTTGTGTGAACCTTTCTAATGGAGTTATGGAGATCTCTGTATACAGTCGAATCCCGATAGTTCGTACCCCGCTAAATCGACAATCGCGATAATTCGTAAAAAATTCTGCCCCATTGAAAAAAACTCGTTAATTCGTAAAAATTCCATACATTTTGGTCCCCTCGTTAATTCGTAGTATTTGGCGCAACGCAAAGAATATTGAACCTCTTATAAATCGTAATTTTGTTTTGTAACATCTTATAAATCGTAATGCGATAAAAAATTGTTTGTAGTTAAAGCACCGTTAGATTTTGCAGACAGCTATGCCGCCTTTATGTCGCTATTATAATTTAATGTTTCTGCTTAATTGTTTAATTTTTTGTTATTATAATTTTATGTTATTGGTTAATTTTCCTTTAATTTGAAAAACGTACAAATGAATGTACATACTTAATTTTAATAAAGCTAAATACATATGTAAACATGATGTGAAATGTCAAAACTCCGTTTATACGATTCTTTCATTTTTGAGTCCCGTTAAATATAAATCTCGATAAATCGAATTCCCGTCTAATTCGTAAAAAAAAGTGATCCCCTTGCCATTTCGAATTATCGGGACCCGACAGTATTTATTTTGAGACTTTTGATATAGTTTAGCACTTTGTTAGCCTTTATACTCTATATTTTGAGGGAGGAATTATGTGTTCCTCAAGATGTTGATGTCGTCGTCTGCAGAGAGCTGGGCATTCGAACAGGATGTGTACCGCTGTTCCTTGATCCCCATAACAGAATCTGCAGGTGTCCGTCTCAGAAAGGTGCAACTTCTTCAGGTGATACCTCAGACCGCAGTGACCGGTGAGGTAGCCTGTCAATGTGCGTAAGTCGTTCTTACTCAGCTGAAGTAGCCTTTGGAATTTTTGTTTTGACGGAGATAGGAATTGTTTGGCTTGCCCTTGGCCGTGACTGTGTGCCCAGTGCCTTTTTACTTCCTCCGCTTCCCAGGTTCTGAGCCTCTCTACCCTGTGTCCTTTTGAGAGTCTACAGAAGGGTTCGGGCCCGATGAAATGACAGTTTGCTGTCCGTTTTGCTAGTTTGTCTGCCATTTCATTGCCTGCATGACCCTCATGTCGAGGCACCCACTCTAGCTGGAGGGAGTTAGCGGTGCGTAGAGCATTCAAGAGTTTAATGCAGAGGTGCCAAGGCCATTGCTCTCGCTGCTCCTTAGATAGCGCTGTTGCTCTTGCTTATGGGGAGACCCATCCCGTATGTGTGATCGCTCTCTCTCGCTTGCAAAGCAAATTACAACAATAATTTGTCTATGTTTTCTCATTCCACTCATTTCTGCCTACTCTCCCGACTCAGCGTCGTCGCTCCACAGTGGGCAATTTGGCCTCGCTAGCGGCATTTAAATAATAACTTGTAAGAAAAATCAAAATATTATTAGGTTTATAAAATGTTTTTACAAATTTGTTATTGTTTTTTTTTTTAATACTTTGATTTTTTAAAATGTTTTGTTATATTTTAATTTTGTATATTCATATTTTTGTACATTAATTTTATAAACAAATTAAAAATAATATTTACAATTGATATAAAAATGATTGCCACATTTTTGGTAATAAAATAAAAATTTCTTTGCATAAAATATTATTAATAATATGTTATTAAAATTTGTAATTAAATGCGGCTAGCGAGGCTAAATCCTCCACTGCACAGTGGACGATATTGTATGGAGCCGCGGCCATAAATACCTATAGTGGAGATATCGTTATGAAACTTTCACCAAAAATCTAAATAAATATTTTGAACATGTTGTGAAAAAATTGTTCAAATCGGCATACTATATCATATAGCTTCCATAGGAACGATCGGTTCAAATTTTGATAAACACCTTTATTTAAAAAAAAAGCTGTACGGATCGAGTGGATGTAAATAGTTTTACTAATTATATAATTTTAAATGTTTTCCCACAATTCAATAAAATTATATTTAGTATGAAAACATAATTAAATCGGTCATACCTCAATACCATACCCTCCCGCGTTCTCATAATAGAAATAAAAGAAATTCATGTGATGTTCTGAAATATTTTCAAATATGTATACATAATATATTATTCTAAATTATTAAATACAGAGTTTTTCAAAATTGGCTTGTGCTTTGGTATTTTTCGTTGACCAGTTACAAATGGTTCCGATGTAAGCAGATTACACTTATGCCAAATTTTTTAAATTTTACTGCAGCAGTAATTTACGCGTTTTGCAATTGCTCAAAATCATTAACTCCTGCTATATATCCTTCACTTTCGATTTTCAATTTCATAACATTTAATATGGATTTAATTCTCCCTGAATTTAAGCCAGTCTAGGAACTCCACTTATGAAATATATAATTTGGGCTAAACTTGCATTCATACGAAACTCCTATACGAAAAATAAAATATAAATTTAAATCCAAGCTATAAACATAAGAGAACAAAACATTTGGAATATAGTATAACAAAAAAAAACCAAAGAAACAAACACATAACAAAAAAAAATGAAAACGAGAACACAAGGCACAGCACAGCAAAGCACAGATACGCACACACAAAAACAAGCATCAAAATCGGCGAGGCCGCTTTACTCTATAAAATATCACTGATCAATTAGCAGATTCTAGCAGCTGAAATTACCATCATATAATCTTACAATATTGGCAAATATTGTAAAATATATTTCATCGTTGACTTCGAGTGGCATCATAGCTAAAAGCTTAAGTGAAATTGAAGTTTAAACACGAATTAACACTGCAAAAGTCACATTTATTACATATAATAAATAAAATAAACACAACACGTTGAGTACTTGCAAATTATGCAAAAATGTTAATTAATACCTTTCTTTACCATATTAAATGTTTCCATTTTTCAAACAATTGATTTAAATTAATATTTTTGACTTTTATTCACGACCTTTACTTGCAAGCTATTATGGCTGCAATGACAAATAAAATGTATGCTTTGCCTTTTAGACATATTTTCAAAGAGTACCGTTATATTAAAGTAAAACAAAAAGTGTATTTAAACAGTTTAATCTATTCTTAAACCGTAATTATACAATTTTTGCCATAATTTTAACTTTCATTTTTATACCCTGTGCCCATTTGAAAAATGGGAAAAACAGGGTTAATAACTTTGTGCGAATGTATGTAACAGGCAGAAGGAGGCGTGGCAGACCCCACAAACTATATATATTCTTGATCAGGAAGACGAGCTGAGTCGATTTAGCCCTGTCTGTCTGTCTGTCTGTCCGTCTGTCTGTCTGTCTGTCTGTCTGTCTGTCTGTTTGGATGAACGCGTCGATCTCAGCAACTACAAAAGCTAGAGATGCCGTTTTGGTTGCTATAGATAGGTAGTTATCTTACGCAGATCAAGTTTATTTTGAAAATGGGATGCCACGTCCCCTTTACGCCCAAAAATCAATAAAAGTCACACAACCTCGTGTTTTTTACCATAAAAAGTTGAATAACAAGCGTAATATTAAACATAGAAGATTGTTATTTGGAACATAAGCTCTCTTGTATTATATTTAACTATCCTGAAAAGCGCAGTGAAATCGGTTAAGAAACACAGGAGATATAAGCTTCACAATAGTTGAACTTAAAAGTTCAAAAACAAGCGTAATATTAATCATGGAATGTTGTTATTTGGTATATATACTCTCTTATATCATTTTTAGCTGTCCTGAAAAGCGCATTGAAATCGGTTAATAAACAAAGGAGATATAAGCGCCGTAATACTGCATGCACACGCCGTTGCAGCTCAGCAGCCTTACGCTTGGAAATAGTGTGCGAGCGAGATGGCGATACCAAGCACGCTGCTGTGCAATTGTGCGATTATGAGAACATTTGAACATACAAAGTTAAACAGCAAGCGTAATATTGAACATAGAATGTTGTTATTTGGAACAAAAGCTCTCTTCTATTATATTTAACTATCTTGAAAAGCGCATTAAAATTGGATAATAAACACAAAAGATATAAACGAAACGAAGCGCGCCCATACTATTCTTTATAAATAAATTAAATTATATTTAAAATATTTTAATTAATTATATACTGTATTTGCGAGCGCGCAGCGCGAGCTTTGGCACAGGGTATAAGACAGTCGGGCCCGTCCGACTGATCTGCTCCGCCCATTCTGGTTTTATTTATGGCCTATGGGATCGTCCACTGTGCACTGTGTGCTTGGTAGCTTGCGAGTTGTTTTCTTGGAATTTAATGCGCTTTGTTGTTGGGTTGCCGAAATACATGCAGTGAGCGAAATCAGTTCTGTTTATTTATTTCGATCAGAATGTGCGCAATCGCAGATCACTTTTAACTAAAAATAATGAAAATATAAATAATTTGTTGTGTGGATTTTAAGTTGATATTTCTTGAGTGCAATGAAAATGTTTATTCTCGATCCAAATTGGATCTTCTCGATCTTTTCATTAAAAATAATCAAATAATTTTTTTTCAGTGCAGCAAATTGAAACTAAAACCAGAATGGGCGGAGCAGATCAGTCGGACGGGCCCGACTGTCTTATACCCTGTGCCAAAGCTCGCGCTGCGCGCTCGCAAATACAGTATATAATTAATTAAAATATTTTAAATATAATTTAATTTATTTATAAAGAATAGTATGGGCGCGCTTCGTTTCGTTTATATCTTTTGTGTTTATTATCCAATTTTAATGCGCTTTTCAAGATAGTTAAATATAATAGAAGAGAGCTTTTGTTCCAAATAACAACATTCTATGTTCAATATTACGCTTGCTGTTTAACTTTGTATGTTCAAATGTTCTCATAATCGCACAATTGCACAGCAGCGTGCTTGGTATCGCCATCTCGCTCGCACACTATTTCCAAGCGTAAGGCTGCTGAGCTGCAACGGCGTGTGCATGCAGTATTACGGCGCTTATATCTCCTTTGTTTATTAACCGATTTCAATGCGCTTTTCAGGACAGCTAAAAATGATATAAGAGAGTATATATACCAAATAACAACATTCCATGATTAATATTACGCTTGTTTTTGAACTTTTAAGTTCAACTATTGTGAAGCTTATATCTCCTGTGTTTCTTAACCGATTTCACTGCGCTGTTCAGGATAGTTAAATATAATACAAGAGAGCTTATGTTCCAAATAACAATCTTCTATGTTTAATATTACGCTTGTTATTCAACTTTTTATGGTAAAAAACACGAGGTTGTGTGACTTTTATTGATTTTTGGGCGTAAAGGGGACGTGGCATCCCATTTTCAAAATAAACTTGATCTGCGTAAGATAACTACCTATCTATAGCAACCAAAACGGCATCTCTAGCTTTTGTAGTTGCTGAGATCGACGCGTTCATCCAAACAGACAGACAGACAGACAGACAGACAGACAGACGGACAGACAGACAGACAGACAGGGCTAAATCGACTCAGCTCGTCTTCCTGATCAAGAATATATATAGTTTGTGGGGTCTGCCACGCCTCCTTCTGCCTGTTACATACATTCGCACAAAGTTATTAACCCTGTTTTTCCCATTTTTCAAATGGGCACAGGGTATAAAAATTCTTGCGTCTATGTATTGGTATTTTTATTTGTGTGTATAAGTGCGTGCTCTTTTGTATTCTCAGTTTGGGCACCACTGCACACTGGTCCCAATGTCGAAATTTTTTGCAAACCGCAAGAAAACGCGCAAAAGTTTTTATAATCATCGCAATATATATATGGGCATTTCCACAGAAAGGTCCACCGCGGCCAAAAAATTAAAATTTCTTAAAAATGACATTTTTAACATTTTTAACATTAAAAAATATTAAAATTTAACAGATTTGAAAATATCTATTATAATCTATTATAGTTTTCAAAAAATTCGAATGCAAAGTCGCGAAAACGCATTTTTTGTCATTTTGACGTTTTTTAGGGCATTTTTTTTTTGAAAACAGCTTCTCAAACAGAAGCATCATGCTCAGTCATTTGTTTTCAAAATCACTCCTGTTATGTAAAAATAAATAATTCCAATTATTTTTGTCAATTTAAAAACATTTTAACCATTTGTTCCTTAAATACTTTCCAACAACAACAATAACAAAAACATACATAAAAATGGTCACGTGCCAAATGTCACGTTACAATTTTTTTAAATTGAATTAAAAAAAAAAATGCAAGTCATCTTTGAAAAAAATCATAACCATTTTGAAGAGGCATCCATGCACAAGAGTTTAAAATTTGTTGCATTAAAATATTGCCACTGGATTCGCTGAAATTGGCGATTGAATTGGTTGACCTCAAATGCCACTACCATTTTCGTCCGGTGACAAATGACTTGAATTTTTCAATTTCCTTAAAAATGAAAAGTTACCCAAAATCAATCTTTCCACCAATGAAAGAGCTAATTAAATGATATATGTTAAGCCTTAAAAAAAAAAAAATCGCTTCCTTTTTACAGTTATTTTACTTTAAACGCGTACGAATGTAGCGTGCGCGACTGTGGAAATGCCCATATGTTAAAGATTAGAACTGTGTTAATAGTTACGTAAATACGGTTAAATCCCATATACTTTTATTCCACGAAACACGAAAAAAGTTAGGTTAGAATTGCTAAAAAAGACGACAATATAAACACACATATAAACAAACATGCATCACATAAAACAAATACTGCAGTATGACATTTTATTTTACTTACCTTCACAAATATTATCCATTTTGATTTATTAAAATACAGTACTTAGATGGAACGCAATTGAATTGTTAACTTTGCGTTAATTTGGCGAGCGAGCAATGTCAAAGTTTGCGGTAAACGATCAGCTGACTTTCAGGGCTGCCAACCTTCGCAGGGATGCAATTTCAAATGAAACTCTATGATTTTCAATTGCTGTATACATTACTCTATCGCAATAAAATATTGGCTGCGTTCACGGCCGTAGCGCTCCATGGAGCGATAACTCGATAAATTTTTTCATTTTCAAATTTAAACAGCTGTTTTCGCTGCATGGAGCGATAATTGTATCCAATGGAGCGCAAAAATTTTATGCTACATGCGCTCCACGAGATTTTACAGTTATGCCACATTTAGGGTTGCAATTTTCGGCAAAATAATCGTTATCGGTTAATCGCTCCATGGAGCGCAACGGCCGTGAACGCAGCCATTGTTTTTCCGCAACTCTTAAAAAAAAAAAAGGGTTTCTGCAAAAATTTTGGCTTTTGGGACCAGTGTGCACTGGTTTAATGCATTCGGATACTAGCTTTGATGTCACACAGAATGACTTCAGTGCCAATAGGGCTGCTTGGCTATCTGACATTATAAAGATCTGTTTACCTTTTGTTAAACAACAAGGCGAGTCGATATAACCATGTCCGTCCGTCTGTCCGTCTGTCTGTCTGTATGAACACCTAGATCTAAGCAACTATAAGAGCTAGAGACACCATAATCGGGATTTAGGTAAGCAGATCAAGTTTATTTTAGATTTTGGATACTTTCCCCCCTTCCCCCGCAAACCGCAAAAAGCTGCTGTAGCCACAGTTTTAAACTTATTGATTTGTAATTTTCTATGTGGCTAGTGTATGGCATTCTCTATTGACGCTGTAAATTTCATTACGATCGGATAAGAAACAGTGAGGATATACCACCGACAATTTGCCGTACTGGGCAGAGGGGGGTGATGTGCCTTGCATACGCGCGTAGTTTAGTGTGTGAGCCTTTGATTGTGTTTGTATGTACATATATTAGTAATAGTAGTAAAGTAAAGGATTCCCTACAGTCGGTCACGTCCGACTGTAGCCTCCGTCCCACTGATCTGCCCCGTCCATATATTTTTTCGTCTAAGACATTCTCTTGCACAGATCTCTATTGCATGCACTTCTGCTTGAAAGATGGTAGGTGATTTTCCCATGCGGACGACTTTCTTCAGATTGGGTCTGAAGATTCCTGCCTGATTATTTGTATTGTTTAAATGTGATTTATTGTATTGTTTAAATGTGAGTTCCAGGTCAGCTTGGAGTCAAGTGTGACTCCTAGATATTTTGCTTCTTTTGAGAACTCAATTGTTGTACCATTCGGAGTTGGATTCTTTAGAGAGAGAATCCTTTTCCTTGTGAATGGTACAATTGTGGTTTTCGATGGATTTACATTTAATCCATTTTCTTCGCACCACTTCTGTGTTATGTTGAGGGCCATTTGCATTCTGTCTGATATGGTAGCTTCATGTCAGCCCATGCAACATATTACTATGTCATCTGCATATCCTTGCGTTGTAAATCCAGTGGCGTTAAGCTTATGGAGAAGCTCGTCAACCACCAAGGTCCACAACAGTGGGGAGAGAACACCCCCTTGAGGGCAACCTCTTATGGCCATTATAGATTTATTTGATCAGCCCAGGTTTAGTGAGATGACTCTGGATCGCAGCATTTTGATGATCCAGTTGGTTATTTGCGTCGCTACGCCTTTTTTGATCAAGGCGTTTTCAATCGCTTTGTGTGACGTATTGTCGACGTATTGTCATGTAGTGAGATAGTGTATGGCTATCTCTGTGGATTTGCCAGCTTGGTATGCATATTGTGATTTATGCAAGGGGAAATGCTTGAGATTTATTTCCCTTATGTGCTGGTCAATTATTTTCTCCATAGTTTTTAGAAGAAAGGAGCTGAGGCTAATCGGTTTGTATGATTTAGGCGATTGAGAATCAGCCTTTCCTGCTTTAGGTATAAATACAACCCGAACCTTTTTCCATTTTTTAGGTATTGTACCAAACAGGAGGCTGGCCTTGAATGTGCGGATTAGCGTTGGCACTATTTGCCGCATTCCCTCCTGAATTAGGCATGGTTGAATGCCGTCTGGACTGAAAGAATTTAGTGCCCATTTTACCCTATTTTCATGGATGATTGCTAGAGGCTTTGAGATTCTAACAGTCGAGTGGAGTGGTGTCCGTTCGACCGTAGGCACATGTGTAACCTTTACACATCCTGGGAAATGTGTCGCTAGGAGCAATTCACTAGTTTCCCAGGGTGTGTTCGTATAGCTTTCGTCTGATTTTTTGAGCGTACAGATGCCGTTTAAATGGTCTTTTTCAAGAGCTTTTTGGAGTGGTCTCTATCAGGTAGGGTCTCTATCTGATTGCAGTTGGATCTTCAAGTAGCTCTTTTAGATCTTCTCAGCTCTTTGTTATATGTTGTTAAGGCATTTTTGTATATTGTCCACTCATTTTTTCAATTTTTTGCCTTATTGAACAGGTTTCTTGCAGATCTTTTTAGAGCCTCTAGGGATTCATTCCACCAAGGAACGTTGCTCTTGTTTTTGCAGATCTTTTCTTTGCAGGTGGATTCAAACACTGTAACAATTGATTCATGGAGGTTATTGACCTCAACTTCCATTTCTTCCCTGCTTTTTATCGGAAGATTTGATTTGTTCACTAACTGCTCAAGCTCAGAGCGAAATTGATCCCAATTCGTTTTTCGGGGATTTCTTTTTATTAACACTTCGCGTTCCGTTTCTCTAATGTCAAATCTAATGTGCTGATGATCTGACAGGGATACTTCGCTTGATACGTACCAATTGGAAATGGCGGCCGACATGTTATTGCTGCATAGGGTGAGATCTAAGACCTCTTGCCTAATTGCATTCATAAATGTCGGTTCATTTCCCTTGTTTGGTATGACTATATGTTCTCTACTAATATATTCTAAAAGGTACTCACCTCTTTTGTTGATATCCGTGCTTCCCCATGCTATGTGGTGCGCGTTAGCATCGCACGATATCATCCACCTCAACCGTTTGCTGGAACAGTATTCCACCAGATCTTTGATGGTTAAGGTGGGGTCTTCTTCTTCTCCGGGCAGGTAAGCTGAGGCCAGCACCACCTCTTGTAAACCATGGGCTGAGGGCATCTCCAGAGCCTCTGTGTTAAACCTCCAACTCAGTACGTAGGACGCCGCCTTCGCACGGTGGAGGTTTATTTGGATGCATTTTAGCTGTCTGCTGTGGGTTGCTGATAGGGTTGGGGGAAGGGGAGACATTAATTGGAGGTTAATGATCCCTCTTGCGGTTTTTGGCCGCTATCTTCCTGCCTCGGTTGCTGCCCATCAGGGCTGCTTTTTCCGGAGTTCTCCTCGCTCCTTTATTGGTTCTGTCCGTTTTGTGGGGCAGTCGCCCATAAAGAGGAGGTCTCATCGGCGTGGCAGCTGATTGCGCTGCAAGGATCCTGGCAGCCTCCTTGCTGGTGCTAGGCCCGTCTAGTGTAGCGATGGCAGCAGCGACTGTCGTTACAACCCCAGAGTTTACAGTCCCGACAGCTGCTTCGCTGTGCAATGCTGTTTTCGCTACAGGGCGAGATCTCGGCTTCAGCACTATGGTGTGGAAGCAGTAGTTAACCTCATGCCGAGTTTGCTGTAACCTCTTGGCTGAGACGGAGTCCAAGCCAAGGCACCGGTGTCCTTTCCAAGGGCTTGATGGGCATCCGTGATGCAGCCACTGCTGGTACTCTGGCGGCAGTTTTTGCAACTGCTGGGGTCATAGCTCGTTTTGGAGTGCTGCTTTCCGGGGTCGTATTTTTCGCCTTTTGCCAGAAGGAAGCGTAGGCGTGTGCGCGCGGCTCCGCCGAGTCGTGGTTCGCGTTTCTCGCCTTTCGCTGGTGGAGGAGATTCTAGGAGTTCCTTCTCCTGTTCCTCTGTTATGGTTACAGACGCAGGGTTGCTAGGATATCCATGTACTGTTCGTCTGTGGTGGATTCCGCTCTAGGCGGAGGAGTGGGTTCCTGATCCCCTGGTTGTGTATTTATAGGCGTCACAGCCTTTATATTTTCGTTGATGAAACTATCCATACGAATAAATAGTTTGTATGGGGGGCATGTACCACCAAGACAGTGCTCCCGTGTCTCAGTGGGGGGGCGCCAGGTATCCGGAGGCCACCGTTATAAGACACACTCACGTAGTGTCATTCATCCCATAGGCACGGTTCGGATGACACCAGGAATTACGGGTTTTATCGAGTTTTCCTCTCTAGATCCGCTATATTTGGTTAGACCAGGAGCACCTCGTGCAGGATGTGGCTCTTCACCACGTATAGTAGGTCTTCAACTAATGTCGCTAGCATCATCGCCAAGGGCGATACCCAATGCCTTGGCCCCCATCACCCCTTAGTATAAACGCTACCATATTAACCAGATGTTGGTGAAAGCCAGATATTTTTATATAGAATATACATATCGCTCGTTTACCAGAAGAGTGTCATAGCTCAAAAAAGTGCGTTTCGAGATAAACGCGTTTAAAGTTTTCAAGCGCCATGTATCTCCATACAAGGTGGAGCGACATATTCTCTTCTCACGATGTGTGTATTGAAGATAGGATAATGAAATTTTGACACAAGATAGATTAATATCCAACGAACATAACTGCATCATTAACTCAAAAATCGCGTTTTTTGAGTTATGACACTCTTCAGGTAAACGAGCGATATATGTGACTTATTTACATTAAAGTTCAATTTTTACTGACTTGGTAATAAATCTTGTTTTAACTCTCCGCCCTCGATGCTGCTCTCAATTCTCTAAGTACAATATGCCTTTAATTATTATTACACATCTTATTTCACTATCCAATTTAATATACCCGAAAATAAAAACTTACAATTATCAACAGCAACATAAGCAAACCAATTTATCAATTCATTGTTGGGCTTAACTCAAAATTTCCCCATTTCACTTACGCTCTTTGTATGTTTTTCTTAAATTGTCAAACGTTTAATTGAATTGAGTTGATCCATAAGCCATAAGTTGACTCAACTTTCAATTTCTGGTCGTGACTTTCCCAAAAACCTGAGCTAACCAAACACGAAGCTGTCTGCCACTCTCTCCAATCCCCCGCCACTTTTTATATTACCAGCGCATCTGCCTCGCTAATCAAATCAAAGCGTTGACAGAAGAACTTTCCACCTGAGTAAAAGTTGCGTGCACTGAGAGTGAACACAAGGTCCAGCTTTAGGCATCACTCAGTCTAACAACAGCAACATTTTATTACCAAGTTGCACTTAGGTACACTGAAAGAAATAATGTACATTTTCGTATTGTCATTGAGCAATACACAGTGTCAAGTTATATAGATTGTAGACTCCTTTTTTTCGCTGTTTCTTATCCGATCATAATGTAGTGCTACATTATTTTATAAAATTGTCTTTTCAAGGAATTATAAAAGGTACAAAATAAATAATTCCAATTATTTTTGTCAATTTAAAAACATTTTAACCATTTGTTCCTTAAATACTTTCCAACAACAACAATAACAAAAACATACATAAAAATGGTCACGTGCCAAATGTCACGTTACAATTTTTTTAAATTGAATTAAAAAAAAAAATGCAAGTCATCTTTGAAAAAAATCATAACCATTTTGAAGAGGCATCCATGCACAAGAGTTTAAAATTTGTTGCATTAAAATATTGCCACTGGATTCGCTAATATTGGCGATTGAATTGGTTGACCTCAAATGCCACTACCATTTTCTTCCGGTGACAAATGTCTTGAATTTTTCAATTTTCTTAAAAATGAAAAGTTACCCAAAATCAATCTTTCCACCAATGAAAGAGCTAATTAAATGCTATATGTTAAGCCTTTCAGAAGAAAAAAATATCGCTTCCTTTTAACCGTTTTTTTACTTTGAACGCGTACGAATGTCTTGTGCGCGACTGTGGAAATGCCCATATACAAATAAATAAATGCCAAATTAAAAGACGCTTTTAGTTTTCGAAATCATTAAGGTAGGTGAAGCTTATTGACGACTCGTGAAGAAAGGGGCGAGATATTAAAAATCTAAAACAAACTTGATCTGCGTTCAACATCGGACAACCTAAATCCCAAAAAGTATGAACTATAGCTCTTATAGTTGCTGAAATATAGGTCTTCAAACGGAAAGACAATAAAATATTTATATTTGATATAGTATAAAACTTATACCACACAAAATGTTTACTCCAGTTTTATTATACCCTGTGCCCATTTGAAAAATGAAAAAAACAGGGTTAATAACTTTGTGCGAATGTATGTAACAGGCAGAAGGAGGCGTTGCAGACCCCACAAACCATATATATTCTTGATCAGGGAGACGAGCTGAGTCGATTTAGCCCTGTCTGTCTGTCTGTCCGTCTGTCCGTCTGGATGAACGCTGAGATTTTGGAAACTACAAAAGCTAGAGCAGCCGTGTTGGTTGCTATCGGTAGATGTATATAATACGCAGATCAAGTTTATTTCAAATCGTTGATGTCACGCCCCCTTGACGCCCAAAAATCAATAAAATCGACAACCTCGATTTTTGAACAGAAAAAGTTGAATAACAAGCGTAATATTAAACATAGAAGATTGTTATTTGGAACATAAGCTCTGTTGTATTATATTTAACTATCCTGAAAAGCATTCAAATCGGTTAAGAAACACATCACAATAGTTGAACTTAAAAGTTCAAAAACAAGCGTAATATTAATCATAGAATGTTGTTATTTGGTATATATACTCTTTTATATTATATTTGACTATTCTTAAAAGCGCATTAAAATCGGGTAATAAACAAAGTAAAAGTAAAAGCTACGCAATTGTCAGCGCAGCCCACCAGCGCAACAGCAGCAGCAGCAGCGCAGCGCAGCTGGCTCACGTAAGAAGGGAAGAAGAAGAAGTACTGCTGATACGCTTAGTGTGACAGTTTTATAAAATTGTATATAGAATAAAGGGCATAGGGTATTCTACAGTCGGGCCCGTCCGACTGATCTGCCCCGTCCACATTTTTTTATTCTAGTAAACTCTACTCAATGTTGCAGTGCATACTTTATTCAATGAACTTTTATTTTTTAGTGTATACTCGAAATTAATATATATAATTTTTTTAAGTGTAGTAATACTAAGCCAGTGCGTATGCCAATAACGAAACCAGACGATGCACAAGTACGAGTGTTTGCTTTTTTGGTCTGATCAACATTAACCATTTTGTCCTAATTACACAGACAAACTGAGACACTGGCCATTGCAAACACCATTGCACTGGAGAGACAATTGAGAAATTGAGCAACTGAGCAACTCAGAGACCGTAGACGGTCGTATGGTGCGCTTGATTGGAGACGCATGCGCAACTTCACTTTCCATTTAATCTCGTTTTATGGAGCAACTGCAACTGCACCGCGAGGCAACGCACAATTTGACGCAGGTTTCTCATGAAAAACGAAAGCCGATTTTCATGCCAATATTTTGTTGAATAAACCGCTCGACAAAACGCAGGAGTGTAAAAGAGGCAGAGATATGAGAGACAATGAAGTGCAAACTGCTCGTCTGCGCATGCGGAAAATATGCAAATTACAATGCACCAATAGGATGGGTATCCGCATGTAGACCCCGGGGCGAACGAACGAACAAACAAAGAGAGCACGACGATTGCGTATAGAGAACGAAAGTGCACCAAGCCAAATATGAGAAAGTTGTTCGCATAGAAACAGAATATCTTCCACAAATCTCGTTGAAAGCTCATTCAGCTCAGTCTGCCTCTTCTCTTTCCACTTGTGTATCGAAAGTGCAAGTGGTTCGTTCCAAGATGGCCATCGATCGTTCCGATTGATGTAAGATCGTTATGGAACACCATCAGCACCATAGCACACTATAACCAGATCCAGAACCTGTAGAATGTAGTCACAAACGAGAGTATGGGGCATTTTTGTAGCAAAATGAAGTGGGGAGTGATATGTATGTATATCCAATCTAGCGTAACGAAATGAAGTACATACTACTTAAAAATAACACCTTTACTCAATTCAATTTCTTTGTTTATTGGTTTTATCATGTTTATATGCAGAGTTAATAACTTAGTGCAAGTGTATTTAACAGGCAAAATAAGTCGTGGCAGACCCCTCAAAGGCTATATATTGTAGATCAGGATAACAAGTATGTCTGCCTGTCTGTCGGACAACAATGAACAGAATGCAGGCAATTCTATACACAAGATATAGACTAACACACATACAGAACTGACGCATGACTACTAGAGATGGTTCGATCTTGAATTTTCAAGAATCGATCCTTTCGATCGTTTCACGTCTAAATATCGATTTATAAACGATGAATCAAAATAAAACCGGTAATTTATATTTTCAAGTAGTCTGTAGAAAAACTTAAAAATGAGGCATACAAAATTAAATTAATATTGTTTGAAAAACAAACAAAAACTAGTAAGTACGGAGATCAGTCGGGTGCAAGACATCAAATGTCACTCTTTTTGGAATCTTTTCGGACGGAGATATAAGTGCTTTCACCCTCATAATGAAGCACATAAAATCCTCTGAAAAGGCTCAAAAAAAGTTACTACTTTAGGCACCTAAGTCGCCTCCTGAAGAGTTGTTTTCGAAGGCATATTGGTGTGCAGATTTATATGGAAAAAGACCACTAAATAAGAGATTAAAATTATATTGATTTAAATTTATTAATATTTTGTTTGTAATATTCAAGCATATATCTGCAATTTAGACTTATGTTTACATTTTTTGTCAATATTATTTTGTTTTCTTATAATACTTAAAAATATCAGTGGCATTTTGAAATCATTTGCTTTTTGTGAACAGAAAACAGATTTAAATTAAATTAAATTCATATGGATTAAACCGTTGAGTTTAAAATAAATGCACCAAAAATGAGCAATAGATGGAGACGGTAAAAACTTGGGAAAAACAGCTAGTCTTAGCAATAGTCGGATGAAGATCTCTTGATGAATGCAGTTAAGCGGCGGCTGGGCTCGGACAGGACTGGCGTTCTGGTTAAGGCATTCGCCTCACTAACCACAGGTTCAAGGTTCGAACCCGATCTACGACTTACTCACATATACAGACAAGTTTGACATTTTTCGTTTCTAAGGTCACTGATGAGAATGGTTGGCACCATTCGAAATAGTACTATCTGACCAAGCCAAATTTTTCCATTAAAAATCTCCCATTGCTAGACGTCGAGCCCGAATTTCTCACATTCAGTTATCGAATTATACGTCGCTTTACATTTGTAAAATTTAAAAACATTAATTTTCATAGGTAATTTTGACATTCCTCTTTTCAAAATGGTTTGGATCGCTTAAATCCGTGCATAAACACCGTTTTGTTATTATTTGAAAGATATCACAATAATAACGCCCTTTTGGGTATGCATTGGGAAGGTACTATATAGCGTATAAATATACCGAAATATGTATGATCAGCATATTGCTGAAAGAATATAGAACCAATATTAACGTGTGATATACCAAAAAACTTGAAATTGTTATATCTGCTGATAGAAAATAAAAAAAAAATGTATAAGCCCAAATTCACCTAAAAATTAACGGGTAAAGTTAAAAAACTATATATTTTCTGAAAGTCAAAATTGAATTGCATGTTCGCTGTGAATAGGCCAATTTAGGCAAAAAGTGTTGATAAGAGTATTGAGAATACATTTTAGAGAAACGATTTGCATTGTTACTTTCAGGCACAAATAGGCACATGTTAAAGTTTTACTCTACAATAGATGAACAATTTTGTTAGCATTATTCTAAAAGAAGACAAAACGAAGACAAGAAATAACATATATAATAAACATATAATTGAAAATTGTGAATACATTAGTTTTTGTAGAATACCTTCTCCGTTTTGTTCCATATTTTTAAAAAATTTTTGGACCCGAGGTTATTTTTCAGCGGAAGCGCAAAGTTTTCTTATTTTTCGTGCAAAGTTCGTCGCCAAAAATAGCTGATTTATTTCTTGACTTTGAGACCACATAAAAACACAGGGCTGCTAAAAAAAAATCGATTAAATTATCGATTCGATATACATGAAGTATGCCCTTCGATATTATGTTATCAAATTTTAAATATCTCTAAATTTTTTTTTGATTTTATGCAAAAAAAGGGAAAATGGCCCAATGTGCACTGTTATTTTTATTTACTTTTTTGCTTTCTATGAGCCCGCACTCAATGTGCTCAAAAGTGCTCCGATAACCCTCAAATTTATGAGTTCACTTCAAAAATGCTTAT
The DNA here is from genome assembly GCA_035045125.1 of Hypselothyrea guttata. NCBI lineage: Eukaryota > Metazoa > Arthropoda > Insecta > Diptera > Drosophilidae > Hypselothyrea > Hypselothyrea guttata. The sequence goes on along the minus strand of JAWNNJ010002194.1, from coordinate 98,821 downwards.
AAACTTGGATCTTTTCGGACACATAATTTAGAGCGCTCCGAACTTTGCTTTCTGGGGTATGTCTCATTTTTACATACAAGCATTTAAACAGTTAAATAAAATAAAATAAATAAAACACATATATTACATATAAAAAAAATGTTTTAAAAACATGTCAATTGAATATTGATAATTCAGAAAATAGTTACCAATTACCCGAATTATTTCAGATTTATTGCATATATGTATGTCCAATATCCCGATTCTATCAATTGTCACATTCCTGGCTAGAGCTGAAAGCTAAACGAAAATTGCTGGCGTGTCGCTTCAATTTAGCGTCAATCTTTGAGAACAGACAATGGGCAAGGGTTGTTTGAAAAGCGTGCATCATTTTATGCCTTAGACAAGTGTGAGTACCGTTAACCTTAAGCTGAATTAAAAATTTAACAAAGATTGAGTTTGGGCTTGGGCTTTGGATTAGTAGATCTGTTGTTGCTGCTCAGCAGGTCTCAAGAAACTACAGCTATTTTCTTTAGAAAAGAGCAAAACGAATTAACGCTACATTAATTTATTTAATCATATTTCATTGAAATTGAGCAATTTGAAAAGAACAGAAAGAGAGAATAAAACCTCATAGAACAACTGAAGATGCATCCCAGCTACTGTACTGCAATTATTTCTGCATTAGAACTTCCACACTCAAGGCACCAGCCGAAGCTGCCGGCTAATGTCAGTTTAAGTGTTGGAATGAATACTCAGCTGCCAGTCAGTCAGTCAGTCATCTACAATGTGGGAAAATATCTTAGCACCAGCCAAGTCTTTCCACTTAAGCTCAAACCTAAATGCACATGCATCGTTTTCTATATCACATCGTACAATTTCCATTATCAATGTATGAAATACACACCAAGTCCTTAAATGCATCTAATATATGTATGTGCGAGTATGTAGCTTTTGTAAGATGTGGGGAAAATTGAATTTCCAAAAAACTCCTAAGCCCCAAAAACGGAAATCCACGCCAACAGCTGCCACATTTCGTAGATGTTGCACAACGAAGTAGATATTGACAAAATGTCCAAAGAAAATGCACTGCAATAAAAACACTAGAGAATTTTTAATGTGGTGGCTATTACTATAAATAGAGTATACTCGTAATAAGATACGATTTTGAAATAATTTAGCAAACGGATTGAGAATCTCAATATTTATTTTTTAGACCCTGTAATTTAAAAAAGAACATAAAGCTCAATTATGTTAGTAAAGATGGGAAATGTGTGTAACGCAAAGTTTAGTATTCTAGATCAGAACGATGAACTGAGTCTATTTAGCCCTGTATTTCTGTCCACCTTCCTGTCTATCTGTTGTCCGCGTTAACACATAAATATTGCACACTTTAATAGCTGGGAGTTAAAGCCTTAAAATAAACTTGGTTATGTCCGACTGTGAAAGACCCTGTACTTTGTGTTTTCTTCACTGTTTCTTATCCGATCGTAATGTAATTCACAGCATCGATGGGGATAACCATAGACTATAGTCTATAGTCTATGCGTATACGTACATACATGCCATATCTTATCTTTAGCTTCAAAACTGTGGGTTTTCAGTTAAACGGATGAGAGGACTCATCAAAGGTTTCGAGGTTTTTAGACATACATAGGTGTAGTTTTTTGATGATTCGTAGAGGAAGACGGCGATATATCAAAAATAAACTTGATCTGCGTTAAACATCTGACAACCTAAATCTCAAAAAGTGGTGCTTCTAACTTTTATAGTTGCTGAGATCTAGGTGTTCATACGAACAACAGACAGACAGACGGACATGGCCATATCAACTCAGCTCATCGTCCCGAGTCAAATATACTTTGTGGGGTCTACCACGCCTCCTTTTGAGTGTTACACACATATGACATTTGCACTACATTAATAGACAATTTTGCTTCTTTAAAGCACAGGGTCTAAAAATTCTCTGCAAATAAAACCATATTTTTCAAACGAAAAACTTTGTCTGAATTTATCGTAAATTCGAAAAGTTATATAAAACACTTTTGGCTTAAGTACACATTTCCAAAATAAATTAATTTGTATAAATGACTTAATGACGATTTGGGGATGAAGTTCAGGTCGTGAAAAGAATAAATATGGTAATATGTAATATGGTTTACTGCTGGCCAGACAGATTTAATCGTCATCAATAATTTCGGTAATTTTGGCACTTTCGGCAAATACGTCAGGAATTTCAGCATCCTCTGATTTCTCAATGATATGATGCCGCTCCGCCGCATCCAGGCATTGCTTGGCCACTTCCCGCGCCTTGGCACGCGTATCATCTGGCAGTTGACTCAAGCCACTGAGCAGTTCCATAATATCCGTATCGAACAGTTTTCTGGCAATGTCTGAGCCAGCGTTGATCATGTTCAGTATGACAACAGTGCCTCGGTGCTGTACGTCGGGACTGGGATTGGCAATAAGCGTGTGTAATATATTTAACCAGCTGGCAACGTCCAGCATTTTGGAACAACACTTGGTGGAAACAGAAGTCAGCATGGCCAGGGCGCCGGCGCAGGCCGTGGCCGTTTCCTCATCTTCATCCTCGCTGAGCAGGGCCAAAAACTTGACGCGGTCGTTGTCGCCCTCAAACATTTTCACCACGTCATCGGACATGACCAAGTTGCAGAGACACTGAGCGGCGGCACGCGTCAGATACAAATGATCCTCCATTAGATAAAATTCGATCTTAGATACACCTTGCTCCTTGATAATACGCTGCCGCACGCTCTCATTCATGCTGGCCAGATTGGTTAAGGCCATCAGCGATTCGAAGTTCTCCAGCGCTGTGCAATCTTGCAGCAGCAGATTCAACAGCGGCCGTATAACATCCAGTGACCGTTGGCCAGAGAAAGCTACCTCCGGATTGATGGTAATGCCAATGCGTGCGAGCGCTTGGCTGGCATGTCGCTTGCCCTTCTCGGTGCCGTCTAGAGCCAGGCGCAGCAACGCCTTGACACCGCCATCCTGCACCACCTTGCCGCGTAGCTCCTGCAAACCGCACACCGCATTCAGTACGCGCGCAATCAGCTCCTGCGAGTTGTGACTCTCGGTCTTAGACAGAGCGCACAGTGCCGTAGTGATGCCTTCGTTGGCGAGCACTATAATGCGCTTGTTCACAAAATCCACATCGTCCAGCTCGTGCTCCTCGGGTATGTGGTGCTTGGCGAACTTTGCCAGCTCCACCATTTCGGGTACGAGCTCCTGCTTCTCGTAGGCATTGCACAGATTCACAAATGTGGTGACCACGCCATACAAGCAAGACTGATCGCCAGCACGAGCCAAGTCCATCAGAGCATGTATGGAAGCCCTATCCTCAATCAGCTTCTCTTTGCACTCAGCGTCTAGTGTTAAATAGGCCAAGCCATCAGCGGCCCAGCGACGAATGTCTTTGTCCTTGCCGGGTTTGATGAGAAAACGCCGACATGCTTCAGCCAGCTTCAATGCAGCGCCATCGCCAAATGGTCGTATGGCCGCATCCTGGCCACCATAGCTGCCCAGCTTGCACAGACCGACCAGAGCACGCACACGAATCGCATCGTTCTTGGAGTGGTAAAGGCCCTTCAGAATTTCTACACCCTGCTCGCATAATGCCTTTGCTTTATCCTTCTTGGAGGACGCCGCAATCAGGCACTCACAGGCCACACGCTGCTGCAGCAAGTCATCGGTGGTGGCCATGGCCAGAATCATTTGCAATATGCCTAGCGAAGTAAATTTCAAATTCATTTAATACATAGATACCTTAAAGTGCGCGTTGCATGTGATGCTTACCGTCTCTGGCCACAATCTGATTGCCAACTTCTAGCGGACCGTTTAGCAGTGCTGTGATGGCAACCGTCACACGCACCTTGGACTCCATGTCGGGCGAGAGCAGCTTGTCCTTGACAAACTCATCGATCTGCTCCGTGAAGCGCAGCTTGAGCTCATCGTAGTACATGTTCTCGTAGATGCGAGCCAAGCAAACCGAGGCAATGGTGCTCGAAGACTCCGTTATGTCCATGGCGCTCTCGTATTTGTAGTCCTGCAGCTCGGAGCATACGTCCAACAGACGGCATAGACCCCGAATCTCTACCAGCCGCTCTGCCCACTCCAACGCCGAGTAGTGGACATTCCGGGTGAGCAATTCAATGACGGCATCCCGTGCCTTGCCAGAAATCGTGCGATCGGTTATGCTGTACACCAGGCACGTCAGCAGCGTATCAATCTCTCGATTGTGTCGCTGGCAGAGCTCCTTATCGGGCTTGGCGTCGGCCTTGTTTTTTAGGCCAGACAGCGCATTGATAATGGTCTGCAGACAGAACTGAGCCGTGTTCACGCAGTCCTCGTGCTTCTGATCAAGCACTCGCATAAACCAGGGTATTCCCAGTTCAGTGAGCACCCCCTTGGTGCGCTCCACACTGTTCTCGCACAAAGAGGCCACCACCCGCACCATGTTCAAGTAGATATCCTGATCCTTCTCTACTTTCGCCAGCGTCGCAATCTTTGGAACGCACTGTGCCTTGTAGAGCAGCTCCGCGCCTGTTGCCTCTTTGGCTAGCACCACCAGGTTATTGGCTGCAGAACGCCGCTTCTCAATAGGCGCAGCCACATTGAAGACCAGCTCCATCATTTGCGTAACCTTTGTCGAGGTCTTGGCGTTGCGCTCAATGTTTTCCTGCACAATCAGGTGCAAGCGCTGCAGCATTTGCTGCACAGACTTGTTGCCTGGATCGGCCTTGAACAGGTCGGTGGCATCCTTGTAGGCCTCTTCGGGTTTTCCCAAAGACTCGTAAGCCTGAGCACGGCGAAACAATGCCTTGGGATCGTTGGGCGTCAGGCGCAGGGATTCAGTGCAGTCATTAGCTGCCTCCGCATACTGCTCCAACTTCAGAAAGGCGGCCGCACGGTTTTTATAAAACACCGGCAATTCCTTGAGTTTTTCCCCCAATTTGATGGCTGCGCTGTATTGCTGCACTGCTTCCGACCAGTTGGAGGCCTTGAATGCATCGTTGCCTTTGTCTTTGTGGCTGATGGCGGTGACGGCGGAGGAGGCTGTGTCGTCAGTAGTCATGATGATACAGTTTTCTAAATGATAATTAACTATTTTAGGTGAATTTATCACGACGTTTGCATGTCAATGCGAGTGACTCACGGTTTTGAGCAAATATTCGCTTTTCTTATACCGTTTGGCCCAGATTCAATGGCTGCAGAAACTTCTCGATCGCACACGCACACACACAGACGCACACAGATGGCAGAAGCGTGAAAAACACAGGCGATCGCTGCGATGTTCTATATATAAATAAATAACGTCGAAAGGAAAACCAAAAAGTTGCAGCAACAGTTTTCCAACTGCCACTCACCTGTTAACGTTGCGCATCAGCTGGTCTATCGATATCGCGATAAGTTTATCGGTGGGTCAAGTTCAGCTGCAATCAGCTGTTCGTTTGTTTTGCTTCAAATTAAAATGTGATATAACAACAAATTGATGTTAAAAATAAATTAAAACCATATCTATAAATAAAAAAGCTATGCTGCAACATGGGCAGCCGCTGTGGCGCCACCTGGTACGCAATCTCTGCACGACAAAGACACAGCTGCAGCTCAGCCACTACGATGCCTTGGGCATTGCCAAGAGATCCACGCAAACCGAAATTAAAGCGGCCTATTACAAATTGTCCATGGTGTATCATCCGGATCGGAACCAAGGCAGTGAGAGCGCCGCCAAGAAGTTTCGGGAAATCAATCAGGCCTACGAGGTGCTCGGCAACTATCGCCTGCGCCGGCTCTACGACAAGGGCATTGTGCACACGGCGGGAAGTCAGTACGCCCAGGATGTATCCGATGTGGAGAGGGAATACGATGTGGAACCGGATGACGCACAGACCAGGTTCTACAAATCGCGCTTCAAGAAGTCCAAGGTCGCCGACACCGAGGGACGCACGCCCATCTACGACTTTGACGAATGGAGCCGGGCCCACTACGGCAAGAGCTTCGACCGGAACCAGATGGCCCAGGAGAAAATCGAACGCCTGCGTAACCTCAAGGAACAGCACAAACTATCTGTGCAAAATGACCTAGTTATGTTCGCCCTGCTGTTTGGCTGTGTGGCTGTGTACCTAATATTCATCGCCGAGTCCTCCTACGACACTCCGAAACAAAAAGCCGTGCAGCGGGGAAAACGGGAGGAATAGTTACCAATTCTTTTTGAGATTGTACATAACCAGATTTTAAGCCAGTGTTGTCAGAACAGCTTTTTCTTGTTAATCTAGCTGCTTTCCCAAGAGTATTCACTAGAAAAATTTATATCTTTTAAACATAATTAAGTTTTCAACCACTTTATGTTAACGTGTACAAAGTAAAAACATTATTTTGAGAAATACTTGTCCATAAAATCATTAACTTAAGTCGAAACTGGGCAGATCAGTCGAGTTGACGCTACAGTCGGACGTAATCGACAGTAGCTGACACTTTACTTTGTGTATTTGTACTTACAAACACAATTGAACACAATTTGTCTGCGTCATATCTTCGCTGTTTCTTATCCAAGCGTATTGCAATTCACACCGTTGATAGAGAATGCCATAAGCTACACTACACCGAATTACAAGTTTATAGCTTTTCAGCTGTGGCTGCAGTAGCTATTTAGGATTAAGGGGGGTGGGGGTGGGGTAATTATCCAAAATCTAAAAGAAACTCCTGCTGCTTACTGAATACGAGAACCTAAATCTTCAATATAGTGTCTCTAGCTCTTATGAGATCTAGCTGTTCATTAGAACGGACAGACAGACGGACATGGCTATATCGACTCGGCTTGTCGTCCTGATCAAGACTATACATAGTTTGTGGCTTCCGCCTCCTTCTGGGTGTTACACACTTCTCCTCTTTGCACTTAATAACTTAATAAACCCTCTTTAAGGGTGTGAAAAGTGAATTTTGGAAAGAATCTTTTTTAATACATTTCTTAGTTATATTGCCGTGTGCTTACCGGTAAAATTGAGTATTCTCCTAAGAGAAAAACTGCTGGCAACGCTGGTCTACACATAGCTTTATCTTAATTGTTTAAATAAATAAGCAAATTGTTTAGTTTATCTGTATGTATTGCGAAACTGGCTCAGAAGCGTCCACTGCGCTTTCTGGCTGTGTATTTGGTGTCTGGACGCGTATCTAGCCCTTGACGACGACGCCGCTCCTTTTTGGCCAGTATCCAATCACGAGACTTCTTCGGCGCCTTACCACGCGCATCCCGGCAAGCATCGCGCTTCTTAATGTAGTTCACACGGCGCTCCTCCTCCGGGGAGCCTGAAAAGGCATGGTCAACAGGTGTCCAATGTACTCGAAGCAGAGAATTACTTACCCAAAGCTGTGGGCAATTCGGCTGCACCTCCCGTCATTAGCACTAAATAGTATTTCTTGGCCTTTGCCGAGTTGGGATAGTCCACTACCAGGCCGCCGTAGAAGCCAGCCTTCATGGCCTGGGACGTCACCATTTCAATCTGATCCGAGTTCTCGGGATAAAACTGAAACACGGCACGTGCCGTGCGCGTCAAAGAAGAGAACAACGTGGTAAAAAACCTTAGGAGGCGCTTGTGCGGATTGTGATAAGATTTGTCGGCATTGCAGAGCCATTGAAGCGCAGACACGGAAATGGCGCCATCGAAGGTGCCGGGCTTAAACGGCATTCCCTCGCCCATGTCTCCCAGGATGACATCGCCCTCCACTTCGCGCTCGACGGCGATGTCCAGCATGGATTTGGATATATCAACTCCGATCCAAATGTGGCCACTTTCCTCGATAACGCTGCCGGAAAGACCGGAACCGCAGCCAATGTCCAAAATAAGGCGTGTTTCGTCATCATCCGGCAGGGCCAGCAGCTCCAAAGAGCGCTCCGCCATCTCCACCTGGATTTCGATGATGCGTGAGCTAGTGGAACATATACATAAGCATTAATGCAAGGTGTAAAGTCTTCGGATTGTAATGAATTACTTTGTGGAATACTTCTTGGCCTCATCGTCGTTGTAGAACTGCAAAGTCCAAGAGTTGACAAATATATGTAAATACGACACATGTTCATTATGTGCAGATTACTTACAATTTCAGGCGGTGCTGAATGCTCGGGTCTTCTGGCCATTTCGATGTTCTGCAATTACGCACTGAAGAAGATGTAATATACTAATATCAAAAATAAAATATTATATTTGTGAGAAGCACGTTGGCTGAACCTGGAGTATCGAACAAGTTCGAGTTCGCGTGTTGTTTTGGCGGTGTCTCGCTCACACGCACAGGCTGTAATCGCGCTTTCTCTTTCTTCAGACCGGCAAGCAAACCCAAACTTGCCTGCTAGGCCGCATCGATAAATGTATTCGACATGTCGCTTATCGATTGTTAAGTCACGATAATTTGAGACCTATCGCTGTTGGCCCATACCATAAACACATACACAAACATATCAACGCGTAAAGGAATTCGCTTAACATTTTGTGAAAATTACTCTATTCGCTGTAAATAAATTGTAAAAATGTGAATTTGGTCTTTGGAGTGTAATATTGAGTTCAACAACTGCGCAGCGGTAAGTGCGACACTGGCAATACTGGCAATTAACCAAAATCAAAACATTTGCCACTACGTGTTTCCATATGAGCGTGCGTGTGTGTGTGTGTGCGTGTGAGAGAGTGCGTGTGTGTGGGTGTTGGGTGCTCCAACACGATCGGGGGCATAATAATAATTATGGGTCTTCAAGATTACATGAGCGTCAAACGCCAACGTCGCTGTGCTATATTTGTTCGTCTCTCTGTGTATAGCGGAAACTGTGAAAAGTGGGTTAATAGCTAGTGTCAAGTTCTCTGCAGCATTACGGGAACACAGCCGGAGCCCGTTATATATATATATATATATTACTGTTGAGATAATATCAACATTATCGATAAGGAGTTGATCAGTATTTTGAATACCATATTGTACAAGTTACAGCAAACCATCAAAAATAAATAAATGATTTTATACACATATGTATAAAATAAAATCGACAATGTTAGCCGTAAGCTACCGATATAGACTAGTCGATAATATTTCCTTGATATTGTTTAAAAATTTAAAAAAAAAGGTTACTCTATTTTTATTAAAGAATTTAAAAAATCGTTTGTTTAAAAAAATTACTCTATTCGTATTAAAAAATTGAAAGATAATAATAATTGTTAATAATCCGTTGTTTTAAAATTTAAATATTACTCTAGTTTTATTCAATAAAAATTTAACTAATCGGTAACTGTTAAATTTATTCTACATTGATTAAAAATTTAAATAGTTGAATAATTTGAAATATTCAATTGTTTACAAATATTACTTTATTTTAAAAATTTAACTAGTTAAAAATTTAAATAATCTCGTTAGAACTTAAAATTTATGTAATTAGTTATAATAAAATGAATCTTAGACTGCATCAATTGACATCCAAGCGCATAATATCGGAAATATCGAAAGGGTGAATACCGATATAATCCCAACACCAGCTCTATTTATATACATACACATACATATATGTTAACTGACTATGACATGTTTACCTTGTGCCATTTTTTCTGCTGGCCGAAGAAAAGCGAAAACATAGGCCAGGCCAGCAGAACAACAACTACAAACCATGATGTGTGTGCACTACGTACAACAGGTTTGCTCGCTCCCTCGTTGTGCCATTTACCGTTTACCGGGCCAGCTGCTCCCGTCTATGGAGGCGTGGCGTGTGCCGGGGCGGGGAGCTGCATTTAGCAGTGACCCTCAAACTGTGCAGTTGCACATGGACTGCAGTTGTGTGGAGATACGCAACTCTTTGTTGTGCGTTTGGGGTATGTTTCATACTGTGTAAAGATTCAGGTTTACACACATAAATGCGGCTCATGAATATTTATCAGACGCCTTCGCCCATGCCCAAACTGGTTTATGGCCAAAATAAAAACCGAAACATCTTTCATCTTGGCAAGAACAACGCTTGAGGACAACAACGGCTACCAAAATTTTTGACGCAACCGCCAGCGGTCGCTGGCCTCTGTTTAACAAGTTTGCCAAAAGAGAAAGAGCAGCATGTGCGTATTAGCCGACGTTGCAATACCCTGTAAACGAATGCAATGAGTATCATCCGGTTTTGGCATGTTCGATTTTGGTCTATTTGCCAGGGAAGGAGCATTTGAAACTTCTACAAATCCATGGATTTGATTGTTTTATTTTCAAAACAAATATCTTGAGCTGATACCCTTTGCATGGCTTCTATGACACCCTTCTGAACGCAACTGCAAATACAGGGTATTGCGAAATTTTAAGCAAAGCATCCATTTCGAAAAACCAGCTTCATCAGTGTCTTGAAGATTCTTGCTGCTGTCTGCCAACTTTTAGAAATCCGACCAAAAGCGCGTTCAACAGAAAAGAAAACTTGACTGAAATGCGCAGTTCTTGGAAATGTAAAATCGCGCTGCTGCCGTTACTAATCGCACTACAGATGGCACTCTTTAGGCCCGTGCAACCCGCCAACTTGCTAAACAGTTATCTGCCGGCATCAATGCAGGCGTTGGCCTACTACATCGACCTGCTGCAATATGAGCCGCTGCACAGCACCACAGCAGAGCCCCCCTTCAGTGTGGAGGCAGACGATCAGGGGCAAGCGCCCCCCACCACCCCGCTACCACCGCGACCAGTGAGCAGCTCCCAGCTCCCAACCAGATCTACCACCCGCCGTCCAGCCAGTGGCAGCACTACTGGCTGGTGGCAGCCGCCCAGTTGGTGGGAGACACCGCAGCGCACCACGACCACGATGCGGCCCACGGCAGCGCCAACACCACCGCACAGACCAGCTCTGTTTGCCCCAGGTGGAGCTCTGAGACTGGAGCTGGAGGGTCAGGCGCTGTTCAACGAGATCAAGGATGATGCCGACTTTGACAAGCTGCCACTTTCGCTGATCCGCGATATACAAACGGAGGCGTTGCATGACGACTTCACCAACGATGTGGAATCGTTGGATAACTTCTTGCGCTTGTATGATGATAATTATGGGCGCGCCGCCTTTGACTTTGAGTCGGCCATGGACCGCTGGAGCAGCACATCGACGGCGGGCAAGAAACGCGTACCGCCTACTAAGCCATACGTTGATTTTTTGCTTGTCTACGATCTGTTGAAACGCGATGCCAAAGCGGCCAATCTAAGCAAATACGAAGGGTATTCCGAGGATCTGCTGCAGCAATTGTTTGAGCTATCGGATGCGTCCTCAACGCGGCAGTTGCACACGCTCTTCCAGCGCATGCTGAGCCGCGGCGATATACAACGCAGCGATGTTGTGGCCCGCGTGCAGAGCATAATCAAGGATTTGGGAAATCCCAACAGCGCCACATCCAAGGCGCTTATTTATATACCCAGCATGCAATTTTTACCCTAGGTTCTCTGCGATAATTTTAAATAAAGCACGTTTATAAAATACCATCTCAAACAGTTTTCACAATCGATATTGGCCATAATCAGTCGGGAGTAATGTCTTTTTTAAAGTACAACGTCTGACAAAATTTAAAACATTTAAAATAAATTTTATAATTGTGAATACTTAAAAGAATACATCCAAATGATTTGCCGATTAGACGAATATAACGTCAATATTACCAATAACTTTATTCAATAGGACTAAATATATACACTTGTATATATGTAATAGAATGATTATAATTCACTATGGTAGAAATTACTACATAACAGTAAAAATAAAATAAACAATTTTATATTTTTACAAAAATAAATCTATTTCAAATTACAAAGCAAATCATTCAATATTTGTTACAACCTACATTAGATTCTTCGATTGTGACCAAAAACTATCGGTTATTTTGCCAACACTAATATCAACTGCGTGCGACGTCATCGTTAGATAACAACGTCATTACAAACAACAACATGCGACTATGCACACAAACACAGGCACGGGAGTAGGTGAAGCCGAGGTGCAAGAGAGTCGCTCTGCGCTATAGGTGCACTCTCTTTACTTCCGCTGGCTCTTTCTCTTTACTCGCCTTGATTTTCGCAAGCAGCCAGCAGGTCGCCTGCGCCCGAAGCATGGTTAAGAGACAAAGAGATAACACAACAGCTAGTTGATGACGTCACAAATATTTGACTCGTACATTGAGAATTAGAAGCACATAGATTGTTATACTAGTTAGGGAAATATGCCTTTTAGTAAATTGTTTTTTTCTCTTTGTTGAAGCCGTATGTATCAAATTCATTAATTCACAAATATGTTTTCTTACAATCGGATAGTGGGTATGTAACTGATCAATTATAAAAGTTGTATATTATTATATAGTTATTATATTTGTGCTTGGATCATAAAATTTGTGAAAGAGTATTTCGCACCCCTAGCAAATATGATTTACATTTCAAATCATTCAAGTTATATTTAAGAATGTGACGTCACGCGTTTTACGCTCGCGGTTGAGGGCAAACCTCTCTCGACCGCAACGCTCTCTCTTTGCTGGCTGCTTTTGGCACTCTCTTTGCTCGTTTGCTATTCCAGTTGCCGTTTGTATTTGGTGCGCGTAGCAAGTGCCGCTCGTTGTTGTTGCTGCTGCTTCCACAATTTTTTAACTAAAGACATCAAAGAGCAAGTGTAGTATAATTATTGCAATTACTCAACAAAATAAATCAATTGAAATTGATTAAGCTTTAAAAACGCTGCTGTTCATTAAATTGGCAATACATAATGCCTAAATGCTTGCAGAAGCGCAAACGATATCGATTTGTGGGAAAGTTGCTTGCAACAATAATTGGCTGAAAAGAAAGTTTCGACATCAGTCAAAGCGAAAAACTTTAAATTGAGAATTGCAATGGAAAACTTAAACTTTGCACGCACACCGCAGTTTCTGCGGAAAGTCATCAACGAGGCCCGCAGGTAAATAAATCTGCAACAAGACAACAATAGCAACAACAATAACAAACAACAATAACAACAAAGGCGAATCAACCACCAACAACAGCAATTCAGGCATCAGCACAGCACAGCCTGTACGGCTCATTGTCTACGGTCCGGAATGGGGTTGCAGGCGTAGGTTTTAAGGCGGACATCAGCATAGATTTGCCACAAGGTTTTGTTGCTTTTGCTGTTGTCGCTTTTTCGACTTCTCAGTGGTTGCATTATGGCTGCAGCTTACAGGTTTTACTTGTTTCCTTGTGGTCTCAACCAACTCCGAAGCACCTAGAGCAGCACCAGCAGCTCGGGTTACTTGGCTCTGTGAGGCGTCTATCGTCTTATGTAACCAGAAGCCTGCAGACGTCAATTGCTTTGTGACATGAATTTTGATTTCTGTGGTATATGCACCACCATCCAACCGCAAACAAAAGAAACCATTGTGCCCGACCCTTGACCCCATAGCTTTTTGTTGTGCTTCGGCACTTCTCACATGCCCGCTGCCCCACAACCCCTCGCTCACATAAGTATTTTGTATACAGCCCTGTACTTAATATGTAAAAGGGGTATATTGGGATTGTGTAACAGAGAAACGCCTCAGCTGCTACTGTCAAGCACAAATTTAAGGGTTTTTTAAGGTTAACCACCAGTCGGTTATCGCCGACTCGTGCTGTGAAGTTTTTATACCCTGTACCTATTAAAAAATGAGGAAAACAAGGTTATTGGCTTTGTAAGAATGTAAGTAACAGGCAGAAGGACGCATGTTAAATCCCACACATATATACATATATTGTTGATCAGGATGACGAGCTGAGTCGATAAAGCCCTGTCTGTCTGTATGTCCGTCTGTTTGAATGCTTCGACCTCAGCAACTATAAGAGCTAGAGCTAATTAATATCTACAAATTCAGTAAATTTAAAATATTTTTGAACATAAAAAGTTGAATAACAAGCGTAGTATTAAACATAGAACATTGTTCGGAATATATACTCTTTCTTATTTTATTTAAATATCCTGAAAAGCGCATTGAAATAGGTTAATAAACAAATTAATTATTAATAAAACAATATTGCAGGCGTAAACTCGTTTATAAATGAATTAAATTAGATTTAAATATTTTTCATTGTATACTGTACGGGCGAGCGAGAGCTGTGGTACAGGGTATAAGACAGTCGGCCATGCTCGACTTTGCTTTGCTCTTATAGTTTTGGCTCCACTTGACTTTTTCTCTGTAAGTGTGCATATGTGTTCGATTTGTAATATGTGTGTCAACGCTTACTTTTTATCGCCCCCAAGGCGATAGCTCGCTATTTATCATTGAATTTAGGATGTTCGTCCGCTTGACATGCTCTATATGTATAGATGCTATTGTCATTGTTTCTAAGCTGTTATATTAAGAATTTATAAATCAAATTTACTTAGCTCATTTCAGCTATTTGGCTGATTCTTCATTGAATACACAGTGGGTCACAGTTTAAAGTATGCAGTACTTGCTTTGAATTTCAAACCTTAATAAATCTTGAAGTATTTAGCGTATCGCATTAAACCTGGTGCCAAATTAAACTTATTTTAATTTTTAATACCCTTTTTTTTACAAAAAAGATAAGTTAAATACGTCATTTTTTCCACTTGGGATTCTATATTAAGACTTTTTAAATCAAATTCACTTTGCTTATCTCAGTTCTCTGGCTGATTCTGCAGTTTCTGCAGTTGAAAAGTAATTTAGCCTGAGCTTAGAGATTACCTTTTTTGATGCGAGTTGAAAATTCAAGGTCGTGAACATTATAGAATTATCAACAGGCAGCAAATAATATTGATCGCACAGATCTTGGAACTGTTATAAAACTCTGCGCTTTTTTAAAATGTTTAAACTTGGGTATGTTGAATTTTTCCAAGTGTATGCGACAACTTTGGTTCCGGTATAAATTAGGATAAGAGCTATCATTGAATTGAGGATAGATTCATCAATGAGAAAATTTCGTAAGCTTCCATTTCAAGTTTCTAATGTTCAGGATACTAAAAAAATGGTTTCAATTTACATAGCGATCAATGCATTGTAAATTTTAGTGTAGTCAAAGACGTAAGCAAAGAGTTGTATCTGTGTATACAACGTCGTCCTTTGATATTCCATTTATTTTAATTATAATGTCAAGAATATAAATGTGAATGTGTCAGATGTGTTGAATGTTTTTGCTGGGGGAAAAACCTATACCGTATTATTTAAACGTTTTAATCTCAATTATATAAATTGATTTGTGTTTCCAACCAGTTTTGCTTACAATTTGTAAAAAATATATTAACTTATTTTAATCAGCATCCAAACTACTTACTACTGTTGAATATTAATCTATGTTCAAGTTGCACTCATTTAAAATTGTAACAATATGGAAGCGTATGTTTTATTCGTTCAACCGTTTTATGAATTATAGTGGGGTGAGAAATGAATACACACTCAGATTGGAAAGAACACATCATTAAATTGCGAGCTGTACATCTTTATTCCCATGCCGTTCACACACATACACACTCGTACATCGTTATGTTACTAATTACTAAATTAAAAAAACACATTCCATTTGCATTGCAGATCATTTATACATATTGACGATACCGCTGGCGGCAAAACTTTGAGCATCCACAGTCCACAAGAGGAAACTGCGCCACGCGACGAAATGGAGCTCGCCCACACGTTGACCCTGAACGAGGAGGCGTTTAAACAATTACCGGAACACAAACGCGCTGTTTTCGAACTGGAATGGTTGCGGTATCTGGAGAAATCCTTGCCACTCATGCCGAAGCACGAAATTAAAGCTGGTCAAAAGAAGCTGGTGCAGCAGCTGTCGGAGCGCATACAGGGTGCTCCAGGACCACCTATGCGCAAGCTCATTGCGAGTGCTTTGGCCACACTGTTCTCTGTGGGCGACACCTTTATGCTGTTCGATACGGTCAATGCCTGTAATGACATTCTGAAGAATAAGGATGATTCTCCCAGTTATTTGCCAACCAAACTGTAAGTTGACCCATCAATATACAAATTTAACAATTTTTAGCTTGTACTTCCGATAAATATTTTAAATGAACAGAGTATTAAATATTTTACCTATAATAGGGTTCCCTTATTTGAGTACATCGGTGGATATGATAAAACTTGATTTAGTTGATTTATTGGAAGCTTTTTGCCGAATTAGCGAAATTTTTTAGGACTTCGTCATTAAATCATAGGAATGGAATCTTCATACTTAGCCCTACGCACTATAGAAACATCTTAGAGCTGGGCTCAATCGCGAATTTTCAAGAATCGATCTTTTGGATCGATTCACGTTTAATAATCGCTTTATTCGATTAATCGAATAAGGACGGAGCAGTTACTGTTCTGTACTTTTTGCTACCGATTATACCCTTAGCGTACATTAATTATACATATCTTGTTCAATTGGAGGGCGTTACATTGAATTTGACAACAAATCTCTAAATCGATTCCCAAATAAAAAAAATCGATTCAATAGCCGAGAAAAAAATCGATTAAAGCGAATCGAAATTTACTCATAACTCAGCTGTAAAACATTTATGTAATTTTTGCAGTGCTGCGATTTGCGTATTGGGCTTGATGTATGAAAAACTGGGCCGTATGATGGGACGCACCTATGAGGACACTGTGCAGATACTCATACGCACACTGAGGAACGCCGAGTCGCAGGCTCGCATCGAAATCATGCATACCCTGGAGAAGGTGAGCGCTGGCATGGGCACAGCGATTGCCAATGTGCATAAGGATATCTATAAGGCAGCCAAGCATTGTCTACTCGATCGCGTGATGGCTGTGCGAGTGGCTGCCGCACGTTGCATACTTAAGATGATTCATAGCGCACCGTTTTTGTATCAAGGCGAACTGGAAAATCTGGGCACGCTCTGTTTTCGTGCCTTCGACGGCAGCAACTACGAGGTGCGTTGTGCCGTAGCCCAACTGCTGGGAACGTTGTTGGCCTTCACCCAGCAACTGGCCGAGGCGGCAACCAATAAGAAATCGCCATATGCCCAGGCAGCAGCTGCACTGCAGGCAGCCAAAGGTGGTACACTACGCCTGGTCTCATTGGATGAGGCATTGGGCATACTCATGTCTGGATTCCTGCGTGGCGGCGCCTCATTTCTCAAGGGCACCGGGGAGATCATCAAGGGCAGCTCCGGCGTGAATCGTGAGGTGCGTGTGGGCGTTACACACGCCTATGTAGTGTTTGTGCAGTTCATGGGCAGCGTCTGGCTGGAACGACAGCTGAGCACCTTTTTGGCGCATGTGCTGGATCTGGTGGCCAATCCGAAGGCGGCATGCTCACACGTGGATGCGGTCTATTCACGCAAATGCATTAATTTTATCTTACGCTCGACTATCGGCAAGATGCTTGGTGAGAAAGCGCAAAGCGCTGCTTGCAAGGAACTCATACATTTGGTGGCGAAGCAAATGAATTCCATTGACTTTAGCCCAGAGAATGCCAAGGATTCGAATCAGGAGACTCTATTCAGCCAACATTTGTTGGTTTGTGCTTTACAGGAGCTCAGCTCGCTCTTCATTGGCCTGGGCACCACGGCCCAGAATCTATTAACGGATCCATCCCTCAATGCCATCGATGCCACATGCGCTGTCCTGGTGCATCCATGTGCTGCGGCTCGTTTGGCGGCCGCTTGGTGCCTGCGCAGCTGCTGCATTGCTGTGCCTAGTCAGATAACGCCGCTCATCGATCGGTTCATTGAGGCCATAGAACAGATGCGTTCTTCGCCGGAGGCCATTGCTGGTTATAGCTGCGCCTTGGCGGCCATTTTGGGTAGCGCACGCCATTCACCGTTGGGCATACCGCACACCAAGGGCAAGGTGGTGTTCAACTGTGCCGAGGAACTGCTGCGTTCCGCTTCCCAGAATAGCCGCATGTCGCTGCATCGCACCCAAGCCGGTTGGTTGTTGATTGGGGCCATTATGACACTTGGCTCTCCTGTCGTCAAGGGCCTGTTGCCACGCATGTTGCTGCTCTGGCGTAACTCGTTTCCACGCTCCAACAAGGAGCTCGAATCAGAGAAGGCGCGCGGCGATGCGTTCACCTGGCAGGTAACACTGGAGGGACGCGCCGGTGCCCTATCCGTAATGCATAGCTTTTTGCTCAATTGTCCGGATCTGGTGAGTGAGGATATAACCCGACGTCTTCTCACGCCCATTGAAAGCGCCTTAGCTATGCTGGTCAAGTAAGTCAACTCGAAGGTTTTCCCGCACTAACCTGAAACTTAACTTATGCATTTTCCCAACTGCAGCTTGGCCTCTGTGCTCAAGAGCTACGGCACCCAGTTGAAGGCTCCAGCTGCAATGGTTCGCTTGCGTCTGTTTGAAACATTGACGCTGCTGCCGCCCACTGCACTGGAGGCCTCCTATACGCATCTGTTGCGCATGCTTGTGTCGGAGTTTACACTATCGGATAACGCAGCAAATACTACCAATTCGTTGCTGCGCACGCTTTGTCATGGAGATGATTCTATAATCCTGGGCACTTGGCTGCAAGAAACCAATCATCGCACCATCGAGGATCAGGTGCGTCTGAACATACATTCAGTATATCTTATGTTAGGCTTAAATGTGAAACTTCTAAATGTTATGTAACCGAAACTCTCTTTCTACCACCTTTTGCCTTTCCCCTATACTGTTGTATATATATAAATGTGCTTTATCGATATCGATACAGATGGAGCCGAATCGTAAAGTCGATGGCGAGCATGTAAGTTCTGGGACATTTCGCTACGCCAAAAATTTCTATTGATTTCTGATTATTTGCTGCATGCGCAATTTCACACGTTATTTGACCTATGTAGAGTTACTCGTTGCAGTACAAATATTTTAGACTAGTATTGTATGCATTCTTCGACACTTCTAGCTGTATCATTTATTCGTTTCTCGTTTCAACTTAGAGGAGAGTTCTTAAATGATTCAACAACGTAATACAGCCAGGAAATTATTTAATCTCGCTCATTTGTTATTAATATAAACGTTACATAAGAAATTAATTTAATGGCGTCTAAAATTGCTCATATATGGACTATTATTGGATGAAGTATGACTCGCTACTTGTCGTCTAATAAGTTTGCTACTCGTTTGTTTGTAGGTTGTATAATTTGCAAGTACCCTTTGTTTGTTATTAGATTACTTGTTTCACGCTTTTTCTTCAATAAGTAACAGTGAATTCGCTTAGCCGATGTGCCTGGTATAACGTTGTAATTCGTTACAATCGGCTAATCGGAGCGCTTTTATCTAGTACATTATCTTGTACATGGCTTGTTAAACGCTACATTTGATAAACATTTTTACTTTTTTAGTTTTAGACCTTGGATCTACTTTCAACTAATTTATGTTTTCCTTTTATTCAGCTGCAGCCGAATAGCGCTGCTGGATCTGGAGCCCTGGAGCACGATCCCTGCTGTTTGTATCGTCCCAACTGGTCCGCTCAGCACAATACCAGCAGCCCCGGCAGCAACAGCAACAACAACAACAACATACAGCTTATAAATAGAGCACAGCAATGCCCGGGACCTTTGCCACTGGGAGTGGCTGTCATCGACATGTCCGTGACGCTGTACGGCACGATCTTCCCCAAGGTGGCCAATAAGCATCGCCTGCAAATGCTGGATCACTTTGCCGAGTGCATTAAACAGGCCAAGAGCAATCGTCAGGAGGCAGTGCAGATGAATATATTCACAGCGTTGCTGTTCGCGTTGAAGCAGCTGACGGATGGCAAGACGAGCATCGGCCAGGAGGATGTGAAGAAGAGTGCGACCAGCCTAATAGTCGCCTCATTGACCAGCACGAATTCAACCATACGCTGTGCGGCAGGCGAGGCACTTGGCAGGCTTGCTCAAGTGGTGGCAGATTCACACTTCACTGCTGAGCTGGCACAGAACAGTTTTGACAAATTGAAATCGGCGCGGGATGTCGTCACACGCACAGGACACTCGCATGCGCTGGGCTGCCTGCATCGATATGTGGGTGGCATGGGCTCATCGCAGCATCTCAGCACCAGCGTGTCCATATTACTTGCTCTGGGTCAGGACAGTGCGTCGCCCGTGGTGCAGGTGTGGTCTCTGTACGCGCTGGCACAAATCGCCGACTCTGGCGGTCCCATGTTCCGTGGGTACGTGGAGGCAACACTGACGTTGTCGCTGAAACTGCTGCTCAGCGTGCCGCATGCTCATGTGGATGTGCACCAGTGTGTGGGACGTGTTGTCAACGCATTGATCACAACCGTTGGACCCGAACTGCAGGGCAATAACACAGCCGTAATTGCCATGCGTAGCTCCTTCCTTTGCGCTGCGGCGCTGATGCAATCGCATGCGGATCCGTTGGTGCAAGCAGAAGCTATTGGCTGCCTGCAACAGTTGCATCTCTTTGCCTGCAAGTCCCTGCAGTTGGACACGCTTGTGCCAACGCTGGTCAAGATGCTAGCCAGCAACTACTTCATTTTACGCAAAGCGGCCGTGGCCTGTTTGCGTCAATTGGCCCATCGAGAGGCGCGCGAGGTGTGTGACTTGGCACTGAGCATAACTCCCGAACAGTGCCCAGATCTGACAATAACGGAATATGGCCTACCTGGCCTGCTTTTCTGCATGCTGGACACTGAAACGGATACGGAAATGCTAAAGAATATACACGACACACTTACGTCCATGTTGCAAATGCTTGCTGCGGACAACCTTAGCACTTGGCTGAGTCTTTGCAAAAAAGTGCTCACGGTGGCCGTAGAGAGTGGTAGTTCTGGTGAGGATCAAACCGGCCTAACAAGTGCCGGCAGTGATGGCAACGCCGGTAAATCAGCTACAAGCGATGGCCAACATGCCGATGACGATGATGACGAGGAGGAGGAGTATGCTGACGATGTCACCGAATATCGTGCCGAGGAGAATACATCCACGCATCCAGCCGTACAGCCGCGTTGGCCTACACGCGTTTTTGCCGCCCAATGCGTGCGTCGCATCATCGCCAGCTGCGAGGCGGCCAATGCGCTGCATTTTGATCTGCTGCAGGCCAAGGAGCAACAGCTGATCAAGTCCCGTAGCGGAGACTATCTCATATTGCATCTGGCAGAGTTGATACGCATGTCCTTCATGGCAGCCACCTCGGATTCGGACCAGCTGAGACTGGAGGGTCTGCGTACATTGCAGGAGATCATTGATCGTTTCGCTAATGTGCCAGAGCCAGAGTTCCCCGGGCATTTGCTGCTGGAGCAATACCAGGCACAGGTGGGAGCTGCGTTGCGTCCCGCATTTGCCCCCGATACTCCTTCCCATGTGACGGCAGCCGCTTGCGAGGTGTGCTCCGCCTGGATTGGTTCCGGTGTGGCACGCGACATTAGCGATCTGCGGCGAGTGCATCAGCTGCTAGTGAGCTCGCTAAACAAACTCTATACGAAAACAAACAGCACACAGCTGTATAACGAATCCATGGCCACGCTGGAGAAGCTCAGCATACTCAAGGCATGGGCTGAGGTGTATATTGTGGCCATGCTGGGCAATGGCAAGGCGCCCGCATCGCTGCTCAATGTTGCCGGAGGCACTGGAACAGCTGCATCAACAGAACTTGTCAGTGGATTGGAGCTAGACGTGGATAACCGAGGCGAAAGTCTTTTGGGTTTAGTGCAGCCAGAGCTGCATAATTTGTCCAATCATTGGCTAGCTGCAATGAAAGATCACGCGCTGTTGCTGCTGCCCGTTGAGTTTCAATCGCAATTGCCACGCGATGGTGGCTCCTTTTATACCACGGACACCATCAACTCATCCAAGCCGCACTATATGACCAGCTGGCCACCCATACTCTATGCCGCTGCCCTTTGGTTGCGGGATGAGGGCTTCGCTCGGCATCAGGACACACAAACGCCAGCGGACAGTAGCAGCATTACTAATCCAGGTCCAGGTGCTGAGGCCGAGTCCAATAACAATCATATAACACACGGTTCGCTCTCAGCGGATCGCTTCCATATGATATTTGGCATTTGCATGGAGGCACTGTGCAGCATGCGCAGCTCCGACAAACCCCGGAATATAGTCAGCTGTCTGCGTGCGCTGCACAGCATCTTTGACTCGGATTGGGCACGTCGCCAACTAGTCAAGGATCGTGCTCTGACCATTGAACTGTGTCACGTGCTGCACCGTCAGATACTGACACGGGACGAACTACTGGTGCAGCTGCTCTGTGTGGAGATACTCCAGCAGACCATACAGGCGGCACGGGAGGATTTGCAGCGCCAACGCGACGCACAGAAACTGCAAGCGCAGCCCAACAATGCCAATGAGAATGAAAATGAAGTGGAGAATGTCGAACTCGAGCTGGGAGAAGGCAGCGTCATGCAGCCAGGCAGCTCTCACGTCTATGCCGTCCTAGAAGTGTGCCTATGTCTGTTTGTACGTCAAATTCCAAGTTTAAATCCCAGCAAGCAGACGAGTCTTCAGATGGACTATGCCTATGCCAAAAATGCCTCGTTCTTCTCAGTGCTGGGCGATGACAATGGTCGTCTGGTGGCCAGTGGACTTCAGTGTGTTGAGCAACTGCTCGAACTGTGCACGCCCAGCGGGGCTCTGACCATAGTACCCACCATACTCTACATGACCACGAGCATCATACGCGAGATAGCCAACAAATCAGCCATCGATAGCAGCATACTGGCCAACACCTGCGCCGTCCAAGCAGCGCTGCAATGCTTACGCTCCGTTTGTGTGCACCGCTGGTCGCAACAACCTAGCACCATGGACGACTGGCATCAATTGCTGCAGAGCGCTCTGGCCACAATTATTGATCTGACCAAAACAGCAGGGGATAACGAGGAGCGTAAGGTGGATGAGGTAACCATGTTGCTGGCGATTACAGTCTTCATACTCCATACGCCCGCCTCTGTCGTGGCCACGCCTTCATTGCAATATCCGTGCATTAATCACTTCCGACAGTGCCTGCAATCGGAGCATTTATCCGTTAAATTAAAATGCATCGAGACGACACGTTCGATTTTCACCAAGGCAGATTTGAAGACGGCCACGCCCTACATACACGCCCTAGCGCCGCGCCTTATTGAATCCCTCTATGCAGAGTCCAGCAAAACTCCGGCCAGCGAACTGGAACTGCAGGTGACCCTAGAAAGCATCATCACCGTGGAGCAGCTGATTGAGCTCGCCGAGCCGCAGTATCGTAAGTAACAGCGCTTAAATAGACTTAATAACGCTTAGTAAAGTTCGGTTCCAAATTGTCGATAATTTCGTACATCTCAATTAAAAAATTATTTGGTCGAGATAGATTTTAATTAATCTTTATCGACTAAGGCTAGAATCTCTTTAGTATTTAAAGAGGTTATAAAAGTAAGAAAAAAATAAAAGTAGTCGTAAAAATCTTCTTTAAGTACATGTCGACTTCTTTTTTGATTTATTCAATACGCCATATTTTATAATAGTATTAGGATTTTCATAAAGTCATTTTAAATCATCATGTTAAGTTAAAAGTAAACAAGATTTGAATTAGATTTAATCTATGTATATACTAAACGCCTATCTACATTCCGAAACTGCTTCTCTAGCTCCTATAGTTTTCGAGATCTCAGCGACAGATCTCTCCGACGGACAGACAGACTGGGGTAAAAAAAAATTTAATTAAAAAAAAAAATAGTTTTGAGTATTAGCGGGAGTTTGCGGATTCACTGTTAACTCTAAGGTAGAAGGTATAGCCAATAATTAACTTATCCAGTATTAATCGTGAAAGGGTTTTTTACTATGCCAAGAAAATCTTGCATTAAAGGTCTCGATTGTTTCTTAAATAGTGTATAATGTAATGTTTTTTTATAAAAGACTTGGAAAGAAGGAGCTCAACATCGTGAATACTTATAAAAAAATATAGGGACGGGGCAGATCAGTGGGACGGAGGCTACAGTCGGACGTAACCGACAGTAGAAGACCCTTTACTTTACTACTACTACTAATATATGTACATACAAACACAATCAGAGGCTCACACACTACGCTACCCGCGTATGCAAGGCACACCACCCCCCCTCTGCCTAGTGCGGCAAATTGTCCGTTCCATATTTTCGCTGTTTCTTATCCGATCGAAACGAAACTCACAGGGCCAATAGAGAATGTCATAAGCTAGTTACGTACCAAATTACAAGTCAATAACTTTAAAGCTGTGGCTGCAGTAGCTTTTTGCGGTTTGCGGGGGAAGGGGGGGAGGTATCCAAAATCTAAAACAAACTCGTGCTGCTCGCGAAATAGGAGAATCTAAATCCCGAATATGGTGTCTCTAGCTCTTATAGTTGCTGAGATCTAGGTGTTCATACGGACGGACAGACAGACGGACAGACGGACAGACGGACAGACGGACATGGCTATATCGACTCGTCTTGTCGTCCTGATCAAGAATATATATACTTTATGGGGTGTGCCACGCCTCCTTCTGGGTGTTACACACATTTCCTCTTTGCACTAAACTAATAGACCCTTTTTACTTTTTTAAAGTAAAGGGTCTAAAAACACCCTTGAAACGTTTGGAAACGATACTAAAAAATTTGTTAAAATGTTATACCTTTTGGAAGTGCCTTTCTATAACATAATTGACAAGTAGATACCTTCCCCGTCTCCCAACATGTACATAAATAAGCTGTTAATTTGCGAATAGCGCGGTGAATTTGGCAATCAAAATAATGATTATTGTCAACTAGTGTCATGTGGCTCTACATAGTACATACATACATATATTCTGCTCACTGTTGTCTCTTTGTCTCTTCTCTTTTATTGCTTAACTTATGCAAAAACAAAAATTACTCATTCATTTCAATAACAATATGGTTAGGAAACTTGCTACAAGGTAAATAGATGCGCAAACCTATTTTGATTAATAACATGCACTAGTTTCTCGTTGTTAGTAAACGCACCAAATCAATGTTAATAATTACAACTTACTTTAGTTGGTTGTAGCTGCAAGAATGAAAACTGCCTTAAATGTCGTCAACTGCATGCAAATGTGAATAACACAAACAAATTACACACACATGTTTGTTTTCCTTTCGCTGTGAATTGCCTGAACTAAATGGTTTATCATTTTCACAGATATACAAATGCTAACGCTGCTGGTGCCAGTGCTAATCGGCTATCTGGCCGATCCGAGTAAAGCGCGTACTTTGCCCAAATACCAGCGACAGCTGCATGAACAATCCCTGCAGTGGCTACTGAAGATCGGTCCCAAGTACCCGCAGGAGTTCAAGGCGTTGGTGGGTCAGAAGCCGGAACTGCGTCACAAGCTGGAGGCAGCCATACGCAATCAACAGCAGTCAATTAATCTTGCCCAGAAAGCCAGCGAGGCACAACGCAGTGGATTGATGTCCAAGCCGCAGAAGCCAACGATCAAACTGAAAACTGATTTTAGTAACTTTCAATAAACAGATGCACGTATGCAATATAGTATCCTATTAACCAGTTATATATAGTACATATGTATGTGTATCATGATTTTTCAAGCTCGCTTGCAATATACGTTGTTAAACCACGAATTTGCATTAAGTTTTTGCTATCGACACTAATAAGTACCTAAGAACCTATAATACAATATTCTAATAAATTATGCTACTAAATTCAATGGATGTTTCCCCTTTTACAGCAGTTGGGCATAATCCATATTGTTAGTTATTATTATAAGTAAAGACACACATATAATAATTATTATTAAACCAATTATTTAATCGAATTTGTTGTTTTAAATGGGATATCTTTGAGGGGTTTAACTAATCTTACCATTGGGTGGAATCAGTACAAAAGAAATTTATTTTCTTTGCCTTAGTTGGGATTTTGCCCTCGATGTACCTGATTAATGTAGTAGACTACCAGTAAGGACGGAGCTACAGTCGGACGTAACCGACTGTACGAGACCCTGTACTTTGTGTTTTCTTCGCTGTTTCTTATACGACCGTAATGTAATTCACAGCAACGATTGAGATTGTCATATACTACGTACATGCCGTATACTAAATCTAGCTTTAAAACTACAAACTGTTTCTAAATTGGTTTTTCGGTTAGCGGAGGAATGAGAGGATCCATCAAAAAATCCAAACCAACTTGATCTGATTGCTTCATAGAAGAACCTAAATACCAAAAAATTGTATTTCTAGCTCTTATAGTCTGCAAGATCTAGGTGGCTTCTTTGTCTGGTCTATCTTTGCTGTTTCTTTTCCGTTCGTAATGAATTTCGCAGCATTGATGGATAATGCCATCGGCTGCGTACATGCCAAATTCCAAGTCGGTAGCTATTAAACTGTGGCTGTAGTTGCGCTTACATATATTTATAAAACAATTTACTGCTGCATAACTTCGCTGTTTCTTCTCCGTTTGTAATGTAATTCACAGCATCGATGGATAATTCAATATGCTACGTACATGCCAAATTACAAGTCTGTACCTCTAATATTGTGGCTGCCGATGCACATAATTAAATTTTGCAAAACATTGTCTATTGCATATCTTCGCAATTTATTTCAAATCATAATTTAATTTAAAGCATCGGTGGAGAATGCCATAGACTACGTGCATGCCAAATTGCAAGTCTGTAGCTTTATTATTGTAGCTGCTGTGGGCGTCTACAGTTTTCGAGATTTTTGAGGTAGGTGTAGATTTTTGATTCGCGGATGAAGGAGCCGAGATATCAAAAGTTTGAAACAAACTTGATCTGCTTGCATTAGCTGACTACCTAAATCCGGAAAGGTGGTGTCTCTATCTCTTTTAGTTGCTGAGATCTAGGTGTTCATACGGACAGACACACAGACGGACATGGCTATATCAACTCAGCTCGTCGTCCTGAGTCAGAATATATATACTTTGTGAGGTCTACCACGCTTTCTTCTGCCTGTTACACACAGCTGGCATTTGCACAAAATTAATAGACCTTTTACTTTTTTAAAGTACAGGGTCTAAAAACTATTAAAAATGAATGGTTTTCAATTACGTTTCAAAATAAGGATCGCTCGACAAAGCTCTTCCAGATCGATAAGACCTGAGCCTTTGGCTTAAGAAGAAGACAAAAATGTCAATCTAAAAGTTATCAAAGTAAGCCCATTGAGGCAGTACAATACACCTTTGAGGTCACGGCAGAATAGGCCTTCGTAATAACAAGCTCATTGGCCTGATGAAACGTACAATATTTATGGGATCATCACCATCAATTGACGCTACAGCTCGTTGTGAGCTTTGGCCTGCTGAACAATTTGCGTCCATGTTTTTCATGGTGTTCCCTTACTTTGTTAGTACTATTTCGCATCCAATACCTTTATACTGCCTGATCCAAATATTTTTCTGAGCATTTTTCTCTCAATGTAGGATATCTTGCCTTAGTTCTGCCAGTTTCACCTAATTTTCACAAACCTTTCAGAGTATTTTTTGAAGTGCAAAGTCTGAAACATGTAATTGAAATGCAGTCATATTCTTAGACCCTTTTCTTTAAAGTAAAAAGGGTCTATTAAGTTAGTGCACAGAGGAGATGCGTGTAACACCCAGAAGGAGGCGTGCCACACCCCACAAAGTATAAATATACATTATCAGCCTTTGTTTGGGTTTGTAAGTACTTATATACAAAGTAAAGGGTCTCCTACTGTCGGTTACGTCCGACAGCAGTCTTGCGTCCGGCTTATCTGCCCAGTCCGAATTTTTACCAAGGAAACACGGTTTAAATCGACTATACTTTATAATTGTTAATACATATCAGATGTTTCATAATCCTAGTTTTTCTACTCATAGTTGGGCTCTTCCTTCACCTTCAGCTGCCCATGAGCTCCGCCAGTTGCCCCAATTTTAAGCTTGGCACTTAGTTCGTCCAAAGTGTTTTCCAGTTTCGCGATTTGGGTGCGTGCCACAACTTGTTTGATGTCATAGATTGGACTTTGGTTCTTCTCGCGCTTGGTCCGTTTCTGTTTGGCCTGGTTCTCGTGTGGCTGCATATAGATGACAGGTGGACGTGGCATTTGCATCAAAGCATCTGGCAGATGACTAAACACGTCCGTCTCCACGCGACTCAACAGGGTAGTGCGATAAAAGAGAGCCCGCAAGCGCTGCCGAAAAAGCTGAACAGCTGCATGAGATTCATTGTAAGCAGGGGCGGGTGCAGTGACGAGGTCATTGGAAGACTGCGCAGTTGCAATGCAAATGGCCCGAAAACCCATCATAGTGGACCAGTTGGGTTGAAGCAGCGTTTGGGTTGATTGACTCGTGTCACTTGGCGGCGACTGGAGCAACATTTCGTTGTAGATGCGATTCAGTGGGCGGGACAGAAACATGCTCTGTATGAGATTGTTGCCGTTGGCTGTTGGTGGCTCAAACTGTAAGGCGGTGCTTACTATTAGCAAATTAGTTGCTTCCTCGGGTGTGGGCACAAGCGGGGCTGGGGATTTCAGATGTAGGTTACAGGCGTACTTGAAGTAGTCAAAGAACTGCAAGTCTGCGCCCCGCAACTTTTGCATGCGCTTCAGGGTGACGTTGCGTTCGCGTTTGATCCGCTTGGCTTGCGGCTTGGCGTGCACAGAGTTGGGATCTTGGTCCCATTCCTGCAGGCGTTGCTCCCAGTTCTCAGTCGAAACCTGACCGCTTTTAGCTGTCTTTCGCCGCGGTATGTCCGCAGTTGTTGCTTGCGGATGCCGCTCCATGAACCGCTGAATGACCAAATAGCGCGTGCGGCAGCTGGTCCGCGTATGGTTGCCCAAATGCTTGGCGCAGTTTACCCAGTTGGCGGCGCCGTGTTCTGCCACAAACTTCCACAATTTCTCATCATCTTGCACCGACCAGGGGTCCGTTTTGTTGCGCTGCGAAAGTACGTTGTGGTAGCGGGTGCGCAACTGGGCCAACGAACGGTTTGGAAACAGCGTGCGTGGAAAGCAATTGAACTTGCCATTGTATTCGCGAAAGGCAGCAAATAGCATCATGTCCTCATTAGCTGAAAATGGTGCTGCAAACAAAATGCATTACGACACACTGACAGTTTCTTAAAAAGCGATTAGTGCAAACTTACCGTGGCTAATGCTGGGATGCAGCACATACGTGTACCGTCCAATCAGCGTGGATTTGGATCTTTCCGGGAAATGTTCAACCACCTGCGACCAATTGATAACCCCATTGGCCATATTTTTCTCCACGAGTTTGACCAATCGTTGATCCTCCTGTGGGCCCCATTTAAAGCTGCCGTATGAGTCCAAATGATAACGCAGCGAGGTCTGCATGCGCACAAAGCACTGATAGTCGGAGCGTTGTCCAACTGCATTAGCAACGGCCTGCCAGTTTTGTGACTTGTGCAAGCGTACCGCCGCCAACAATCTGTCGTCCTCCATGGTCGTCCACTCCTCACGCCTTAGCTTCGGATGCAAGTACACCGTCCACATGGCCTTGCAGCTGTAGGGCGGATGACGACTCTCTAAATCCAGTACGCTAAGCTGAATCCAATCTATGCTGAAGCCGCTGTCGACGTCTTTCAACAGAGTCGACAGCGTCTTCTCGTGTAGCTCAATGCCTGGCCGTTTGCGTTGACTAATACTTGATGTTTTCGGCTTGTTGTTGTTCAACTTGTCGTGGTCAATTAGCTGGAAGCAGAATAAAGTACATGAGCAGGAGAAGCATTAAGTGCTGTTTGCCCCACTGCTCACCTGCTGTTTGATGCCCGTTATCACCTTCTTCTTGTCCAGCACAGTCCAGACGTGCCTAGAGCGCATGTTCAAGTCGGTGGGAAACATTTCGGTGTCGCTGCGTCGTTCGTAGTCCACGTTGTGGGGGCAGCTGCGACCGTCTTCATCCCGAAAGTACAGATTGCCCTTAAAAAGAAAGCTTCCGCCGCGCAACACCGCTCCATGCTTGTCAACGGTTTCCCTGGCCGACTTGCGGCAGCGGGCTTTCTGCCGGCGCACAAGAATCTCCTCGTTGCGGGCGTACCGAGCGCGCACCTGGCCCAATAGCTCCTGCATGCGGGAGCGAATTTCCTCCAGCCGTCGCTGCAATTCCAGGTTCAAGGTCAGCGAATTTGCATCGCTCTGCGTGGCGGTGGACTGCAGCAGCAGGCCAATCTCGCTGAAGAGCTGTTGCTGCTCCAGCTTCAGGCTGTACGCACAGGACATCCTGCGGGCATCCGGGATTTGACTTCAAATGCGACGCACATCAGACATGGTTATCATCTGGTTTATTCGCTAATAGCGATGCGAGTCTGCACATAAAAATATCGATGAACACTTTGTTTATAAAGCACTTCAAACTCAAAATGTACTAAATCGAATGTATCTTTTGTTCTTTAATTAAAGTATTTATTCAAAGAATCTCGCTCAAAATATTCAAGGGTCAGCAAGAATTTCGATATTAAAACGATTTTTATGAACCATCAACAGTTCGATATGCTCTGGCCAAAACAGTGTGTACATATTCACTTCTGTAGCACAAAGTGACTCAACAACGCATTATCGATTTACATTTGCCATCTGCCAATCGAAATCGGTTAGCAAAAACAAAAGAGCACGGAGAAAAAAACAAAAAACACGCACTGCAACAAATAGTGCGTAGGGCTTTAATTGCTAAATAAATTCGCAGTATATGCGCGTAATATGGATGATGTGCCCGTCAAAATAGTCGAACGCTACAAACCACCGCCCCCAGTCTACCAAGTGCCCCAAGCGGTTGCCAGCAGATTGGCCCACCACAATGCCAACCATTATGACAGGGATGAGGCTTTCCAATACGACTTCCAGCTGGAGCGCAGCGTGCTCAGCAAGTGCCAGCACTGGCGTGGAATGCGCCTCAACCAGCAGCAGGCGCGACAGGCTCGCCAGGAGCAGCGCAATCAGGACCGCCAGCGGGCGCTGGAGGCAAGGCAGAAGGAGATGCTGGGCGCTGTGGAGTATCCCAGTGCAGCCGACTTATCATCGGACAGCGATGAGGATGAGGAGTTAGCCACCGACTCGGTGCCCACAACATCAGTAGCAAAGAACACTGAGGCAACAGCAGCAGCAGCAGCAGCAACAAACAGCGCAGCTGAGTCACGTGAACAACAGCAGCAACAACTCGAACCAAAGTCAATAAACTCGTGCAATTTTCATAATATACTTCAGCCCACCATACTCAGCGGATCGGCAGCGGCAACAACTCCAGTGGTCGCTCAGCACAAGCGGAACAGCTCACTGAACTACGCCGATTTCGAATACAATATGAACTCGACGCCCTTCGACAACATTGAGCTCAAGACCATCAACGATCTGGACATATTGGCGCAGGTGTTGCACCAGACACAGCTAACGCAGCAGCCACGGGCCACAACCAAAGCAGATGCGGGGACAATGCAGCAGGCAGATCAGGCGGTTGTGGGCGAGGAAGCGCCCGTGGAACTGCAGTTGGCTGTGACGACGCTGGCCGAAACCAAAGCAACGCTGGAGAGCGTTCACTTTCAAGAGCACTGTGATGATGCCCAACACATTCCAGCCATGAATCCAGCAACCAACATCACCGCTCTGTACACCACGCCACAGCAACTGCAGCTTCTGCATACCTACAGTCAGCACATGGTCTACAATCAGCACTACTTTCCTCAGCAGCCGTCGCAGCCTCAGCCCTACCACAATCACAACTATTCGCAATCACAGCTCAGCTATGTGAACGGCTATGGCCAGCCCAACATTCCTGTCAGCGTCGGCGGCAACAGCAGCTTGTTGCATCCACAGGAGGCGGATGCAAAGTCCAGAAGTGTGCCCGACATTCTGCGGGAACTGAGAACGGAACTGCAGCAGGCGGAGAAGCGTCGTGCTCGGCTGCATAGCCACAATGATAATGAGCCGCTGTCAGCATCGTTGACCTTGCCCCAGCAGTCGGAAGAGGCGCAGCAGCCTCCGCCGGATAACGCAAACATATTTCAGGAGCTGGCTGTGCCCGCACAGAATCTGGCGCACCGCATTAGCAGCATGGGGTTCCCGCTGGAGCGCGTGGCCAAGGTTGTCAGCATGTGCGGCGTTGACGATAAAAAGGTAAGGAGTGTGAGATATATTCGAAATAATGTCACCGATTTCTGATGGATAATTACTTGATTTACGCAGATCATCGAACACCTCATACCACTGAGCGAGCTCATGGATCTCGGCTTTGAAGAAACTCAAATCTCGGCGGCGCTTTTGAAATTTGATAACAATAAGGACAAGGCGCTAGACTATTTAATTAAGTAGTGCAATTAATAATGGGCTATATTTTTCAATATACATATATACATCGCCAATACCATCGCCTCTGGTTATATATACACACAACGGTATTTTGCTTTTCCAATTGTATTATGATTATGATGTATTCAGAATTGTGTTTTATGTTTATTAAATGGGGATATTTATTTTTGCATAAATGAACTAACAGAAAAGTGTATGTTATAAATATATATGCAGATATCTTCCCTTGCGACGTGCTCAGTTCATGCCCATTACAAGC
This sequence comes from Hypselothyrea guttata, assembly GCA_035045125.1. Lineage (NCBI taxonomy): Eukaryota > Metazoa > Arthropoda > Insecta > Diptera > Drosophilidae > Hypselothyrea > Hypselothyrea guttata. The sequence goes on along the minus strand of JAWNNJ010002194.1, from coordinate 66,414 downwards.
AGATTTATGGCTTGCTCCACGTTGCCGTCGGCCAGTGTCAAATAGTTAACGTTCTGCGCATGGTTTATGAATCCCATGGTGGCCATGGTGCGCAGCTGGTCAGTGAAGCGGTGCCGGCGATAGCAACGTGGCAACACATCGCTGTCGTCGCCAGCCACAGCCTCGTCATAATCACCCTCATCATCCATAGCGCCCTCAGCGGATGCTGCCACATCCGCGGCGGCACTAGGCTCCACATCCATTCGCTCCACGTTCGACGCGCCTCGCTCCTGCAGCGACTGCAAGGTGCGCAGCAGCTGATTGCGCAGCTCGTTCGAAGTCCATGTGTGCGGAGTAGTAGTCGCAGGTGTTGCAGGTGTTGCAAGTGTAGCAGGTGTTGCAGAGGCAGCAGCACTGCCACTGCTGCGGGGTCGCTCCTCCGTGGTCGTGTCCTCGGCATTGCGCTGAGCTATGTTCGACAGCGAGTTGAAGGAACTCATGTCCACACGTGCCAGCGCATTGGCCAGCTGCTGGCGACTGATTTGCCGAATGTTGGCCATCTCATCGCGCCGGGCCGACGAATTGGCAGCTGCAGTGCTGGTGCTGCCGCCGCTGCTGCTGCTGCCAGCGCCCAGGGAGTTCTCCTCCTCTGACGAAGTTGTCGACTCGGAAGCGGCTTGTTCGGGAACTAAACGAAAATATTTGTACATTTTTAGCAGGACTTGCCAACAACACCAACAGCCGATCTCCACAAGCGCAAATGTGAGTTTATTTTGAGTAATTTTGGATGACGCTCATTTGGGGAATCCACTGGGGCAAAATGTGGGACAGCAAAAGAAGCTCAATCCATTCAAATGACGTTGGAATTTTTGTATTGAATAAAGTATTTTGTCATTCGGATGAGGTGCTTTGTCAATCGGATAACTGATGAAAGGACACATTTGTACTCGTCGAAATCGGCTACTAGCGTTATAAAATGTTTTGATAACCCGATTTCCACGAGCACAAATGTGAGCTCATTTTGAGCTCAATTCATCCAAATGACATTGATATTTTAGTATTGAATGAAGTGCTTTTTTCAGATGGGGTTGTCCATCATTCGAATGATGTCCACCTAGTACGACATTCGGATGACGAGGTTCGTGGTACATTTGTGCCCGTGTAAATCGGCTGCAACACCAGACACTTACAATGAGTAGCCGAACTGTTGCGCGCCAGCTCCTTGCGAATGGTGTCCACAATAAATCCAGAGGCCTCGCATATCAGCGGATACTCCCGGACGAGGTTCTTGACGACGTCTGGCTCGTGCAGCACGTTGAACAGAACAGAGTCGCGTATTAGCGCCTGTGCCCCCAAGTTGCGTCGGAACTCCGGGTACTCGGTAAGAATCTTTTGGAGTATGTTGAACCGCGACGTCACGCTGATCTGCAGGTGCGCGGTCAGTGAGAATAGCTCCTGGATGTGCTTCGTATTGATGGAGCTGGCCGCAGGCGGCACATACGGCTTCAGGCCCTGTACTTTCGGAATGCAATGCACCATTGCGTTGGGCTTCAGGGCGGTCGACAGCTTCGAATCGTTGTCGAGTATGGTGCCAAGGTAGCATATATCTGGGGATGAGTTTGCATTATTGTTTGTTTCTGATCTGCTATGGCGTGATGTTTATGTGTGTGTGTGATTATTGTTGTTGTTGGCAGCTCACCAAGTTCGTTGGCATCGAGCTGCAGTTGCAGCTGCTCGGCGATAATTCGCTTCAAGTAAGCGACGTTTTGTTCCATGTCGACGTCGTGAAGCGGGTAGAAGTCGCTTAGTTTGTTCTTGAGATGCACGCCAGCGTAGACGGTGTTGGTAGTCATGTTTGTAATGTTAGTTTGAAGTGCTTTGTTTTTAAATAAACTATTTCAACTGCGTCTTGTTTTTATCAAGTGCGTAATGATTCCGATAACGATAGGCGCTCTCAGCAGGCCAGTGTTACTCCACTCAATGAAAAACACTTTTATCGATACAAGTTTTTCAAAATTGGTCTTAAATTGGTTTGTTTGGCAAATATGGATGTTGGGACGCAAACTGAAAAATCGGCGTTACAAAAAGCTCTAAGAAAAAAGAAAGTAGTACCGCCGTCTGCACCACCAGTGCAGCCACGGGAGGAGACCCTAAAGAGTGATCATTCGATCGAAAAATCAATAATCAGCTGTGAATTTGAAATTTTTGGCATAGTTCAGGGTATGTTTGATAATAAAAGGGATCGATTTTATGCCCTAGTTATTCATGATATTATTTCCCACTCGCAGACGTATCTTTTCGGCATGTAAGGCATTACTATTCTGTAACTAATTGCATTTACGATTTTATAATATAATTTATTCAGTATACACTGCGACGTGCACAGAAACTGGGTGTTCGGGGATGGTGCATGAACACATCGAATCGTACAGTAATAGGCTTAATTCAAGGCAAACCCAGAAGCTTCGAAGCTATGTATGTAAGAAAATGCACATTTAAAACCAAAAAGTTAAATAAATAAAAATGTCTTTAGGCGCCTATGGTTGATGTACACGGGCAGCCCCACCAGCCGCATCGATAAATGTGTTTTTGGAGCGTCTATTGAATTAGAGGATTTCACGTTTGAGTCCTTTACTATACGAACCTAACCAATTTAAACGCATTTACGTGGAAATTAAACTTTGAGAAATAAAACCGGCGATGTATGGTTAATTATGCAGTGTGACCGTGCACGCATGTTTATCGAAATCTCTTGGGGGGGGGTGCACACACTGTCCCAGCCAACTGCAACGCTGTGTGCTATACAAGCAAGTAAAACAAACGGCTCGACATTGCAGTGGAAATTTCTCTTGTTTCCACTAAAATATTGAATTATTCAACCAATTGGCCCGTGCATGCACGACCAGGTGTGAATGTGGCTGGTTGCAAAGGGGCGACAGCAGCAGCACATGTACTGAAGCTGCAGCACAAACTTTCAACGCTCGCGCAGACTTTCACTTTTTTGTAGAGGCGATAAAAAATAAAACAACAATTGCCAAACCCAAGAAAAAACAATAATTAAGAGCGGACAACCAAAGGCTGCTTTCGAGGCGATCTTTCAGAATAATACGCAAATTACGAACGAATCTAGAATCTGGAAATGCAGCGAAGGCAACGGCGATAACAACAATAACAAAACAACGAATGGCAGTGTGAGGAGCGTGTGTTTGTGTGTGTGTGTGTGTGGGTGTGAGCATGTGTATGTATGTGCGAGTGCATAAGGCAAAGAAGTTAACCAAAAATTAAATCGACTGTCCGACTGACAATTGCTGTCTATATGTGCGAGTGTGTGTGTGCGTGTGCGTGTACGTGGAGTATATACATATTCGGGTCAGTTTGGAATTCGATTGAGGCGAAAACTGCGCTGCAATTGAGCGAGTGAACAAAACACAACTGAGAACCTCATAAGTCAAAACATGGACAGCAATTTGGCCAGAGCACAGACAAGCCAACAACAGCAGCAGCAGCAGCAACAAACGTCCCGCAGTTCCCCGCTCGTTGTCAATCTCGGTGGCCCAAATGCCACAAGCAGCGTCTTGGCCACGGAGAGCAGCGCTGTCGAGAGCAGCGGCAACAGCGGGGGCAGCAAGCGGAACCACAAGAACAATGGGCATCAGCGCAGCCACAGCATCACAAATTCGGCTGCCACATCGTTTGTCAATCTTCTGGATGGCTTTACGGCGCGCGTCTCCACGGCGGTGAGCGTGGCCGGCAGCAGCAGCAGCGCCATGGAACGCAGCCACAGCGCAGCCAGCACGCCGAGCTCCACGCACTCGGGCGGCATTGGGGCTGGGTCTATAGCCAGTCTCACCAGCATGGGCTCCCTGGGCACCACGGCCAATGCCTTCTATTCGTCGATAGGCAGTGCGCTCAACTCCATTACGTCGCCCTTGACGGCGGCCGCAGCGGCGGCGACGGCTACAACGACGGAGGTTGTGGCTGCCGCTGCATCGGCAATTACGAATCACCTGAGTTCACCGACGAGCGGAACTCCACCGCATGGACTGGGCTTCAATGATGAGGACTGCGACGACAATGACGAGGAGGATGACGACGATGATGCGGTTGACAATGATGGGCATATAGCGGCGCCTACGCCGTCCAAGACGTGGGCGGAAAACAAATGCTTTGTGCAGGAGATACGCAAGGAGCTGTCCAATCTGTCGACCATGGTGCCAACCAGCGTTCAGTTTCGTCATCTGTCCGATGGGCGAGCGCGTTGCTACTTCCTCAGCACACCGCCGCAGACCTGGGAGACAACGCTGCTCTTCGCGGACATCAATCTGCTGCAGCACGATGAGCAGCAGCTGATCGTGCAGCAGGTTGGCGGTGGCGACATCGATGCCACAGCCATGGCAGGCAGTCCCCGAAATGGCGCAGCATCGCCCACAAGCAACCCGTCTTGGTATCCCTTCAGCCTGTTGTCCAAACCCAGGTGAGCAGAGCAACATGCTTAAGTCAGGCTCAACTAAAGCCGTGTCTGTTGATTGGTTTACCCACAGGTTGGCATGGCAGTCGCTGCTGCAGCAGCCCATACCCAGCACTCATGTGGGCAGCGGCAGTGCCTGTCCGTATGCCAGAGAATTCCAACTGTTGCTGGAGCGGAAGCGATTGCCCACGTGGGGCATTACGTCCTATGAGCTGCACAAGCCGAGCGGCAAGCTGGTTTTTCCGTGTTTCAACGATCTTTATCAATGTCTGGACACGGGTTACAATGTAAGCATTCTCTGCTGCACGTTGTCAGAAGGTTGCAAGCTAACAAGCATTGTTTGTTCACAGAACGGCTTGCTGTTCCCCACACAACTGCGCACTTGTCCGGAATGGAGCGCACTGGATCCGCAAATCTGTCCGCAAAACTCCGATTTGATCGCGTACATCAGTGACTGTGATATCTGGGCAACGCACACACTTAGCGGCCACGAGAAGCGTCTGTCGTACACTAAAAGCGGTCGTCGCACCTATGCTGATGATGCATTGAGTGCCGGCGTGCCATCGTACGTTATGCAGGAGGAATTCAGCCGTTACCAGGGCTACTGGTGGCAACCGCATTCCGACGATGGCATCTATCGCATTGTCTACGAGGAGGTGGATGAAACGGATGTTTCAGTGTACACCTTCCCCTCGTCCACAGCGGTGCCGGGGGAGGTGGACGAGTATCGCTTTCCACGCAGCGGCACACCCAATGCCAAATCCAAGCTAAAACTGGTGCAATTTGTGCTCAATGAGTCGCTGCAAATAAGTGAGATAACCATCAAGGATTTGCCCTACTCCCTGCTGGCTGTGTTCCCCTGGTTGGAGTACATTGTGCGCGTGGGCTGGACACCCGATGCCAACTAGTAAGCTAGGGAGCTCCTTCTTAATCCCACAAGATGTTAGTATATGTATTTTCTCTAGTGTCTGGATACAGGGTCTGGATCGCAAGCAGCAGCGTATGGATGTTGTGCTAATACCGTTGGACAACTTTTGTGAATCGTACAGCAGCCAAGTGTCGTCGCCAACAGATTCGATCGGTGACCACAGCTGGCGTAGTCCCTACAATCGCACCATAACACCCTTGCAGGTCATCTATACGGAACAGTCTGACAGTTGGATCAACGTTCACGATATGCTTTACTTTCTGGAGCTCAGCGACTTGAGCGTTACCTATGTATGGGCCTCCGAGGAAACTGGCTTCAGGCACTTGTACTTGGTAACCTCGAGTCTGCTGCTAAACAATGTCAATGGCTGTAAAACGGATGCAACCACAAGCGCCACTGCACAGCAGCAGGCGAATTTTGTGGAGCCTTCGGCGCTGAAGCCGCGCATTGTGAATAAAGTGGCGCTGACGAGCGGAGAATGGGAGGTTCTGGCACGCAATCTGTGGGTGGACAAGGCCAATCAGTTGGTGTACTTTGTGGGATTGCGGGACACGCCGCTGGAGAAGCATCTCTATGTGGTTAGCCTGCAACGGCCCGAGCATATACGCCTGCTAACCGAACCGGGCTATTCCTACTTGGTGGAATTCGATGACGTATGTAACATGAAGTCAGCTCTCCCTTGGGGATTCATTGATTCATATATTCACATTTGTGTTGCAGCAATGCCAATTGATGCTGCTGGTCTACTGTAACATACAGCGTTTGCCAAGCTGCAAGGTGATGCGTGTAACGCAAACTTGCCAGAATGGCGGTGTCAACGGCATACAGATCTCGTTGGTTGGGTTTCTGCACGAGGGCGGCAAGCCGCAGCCACAATATTGCCCGCAGATCTTTCGACCACAGTTGCCATCGGGCGAAATAGTTTATGCCATGGTTTTCAAGCCGCACAACTTTCAACTGGGTGTCAAATATCCAACAGTGCTGAATGTTTATGGTGGTCCCGAGGTGCAAACGGTGAACAATACGTTTAAAGTAAGTGGCTAAATCACATTCACATGCATGCATATGTTACATATCAAATAATCAATAAATCGTCTAACACAGGGTAAACATCAGTTACGCATGCATATGCTAGCCGCTCAGGGTTATTGCGTGATCTGTATTGATTCACGCGGCTCCAGGCATCGCGGCATACGCTTCGAGAGTCACATTCGCGGTCGCATGGGTCAAGTGGAGCTCACCGATCAGGTGGACGCATTGCGCATACTCTCCGATCAGCTGGGTTACATTGATATGGACCGCGTAGCTATACACGGCTGGTCTTATGGTGAGCTTTTATTGATTAGCTTTCTGCAATCAGAATTTGAATTAGCCTTCATCTCTGCAGGTGGCTATTTGAGCTTAATGGGTCTCGTACAATTCCCCGAGATATTTAAGGTGGCTATAGCTGGTGCACCGGTTACAAATTGGGAATTCTACGATACTGGCTATACGGAACGGTATATGGATCTGCCGCTGTGCAATGAGGCTGGCTATACGGCTGGTTCAGTGCTCAACTATGTACATTCATTTCCCGAAGAGTAAGCTAATGCGTTTAAAAGTGGCAACTGTTTACGATTAATGTTTCTTTCAGGGATAATCGACTGCTGCTCATTCATGGTTTAATCGATGAGAATGTTCACTTTTATCATACATCACGACTGATTAGCGCTTTGAACAAGGCCAATAAACCGTATGCACTTCATCTGTTTCCTGAAGAGCGACACTCATTGCGTAATTTAGAATCGAATAAGAATTACGAAACGAAACTATTATCATTCTTGCAAAACTTATGAGATTCGTAAATCCAAGTTATAACTATAAATGAATATTATAACATATTTGTTATTGTTTATTCTCTGTTTAATTTTTTTAAGTCGTACTGCAAAACAACAACAAAATAAACAAAAACAAATTAACTAAACATACATACATACTGTATGTTGACTAAATCGAACTTTTGCAATATTTTAAACTTAGAATATTTATGAATACCATAAACTTTTGTCCTGCCCTCAATTTATGCTATTCTATATCTCTAATTAATTTAAACAACATTTTATTTTACAACCTTTCATCACTGTTGCTGTTGTTTTTGTAAATTCATGTATAGAAAAATTCCTATTATGTGGTATTTTTCTAGTAATTCATAAGATTTCCAACTGTTTTTATCTTAGATTACAATCCCCCAACCCAACCAACCCAGCTCTACCTTACATCATAAGTCCTACCAACAACTTGTCATGCTATTCGTGCACGCCATTAATTAATTATATAGTTTCTACTTTGTATATGTAATTGTATATCTCCCTTATAATCGCTAAGCAAACTGCAATATATGTGTATTCAACTGAGTTAATATAGATACATTTGAAAAAACAATAAAATCAAAACACAATTTTTGCTAAACAAAAAATACTTGCTATAACTTCTTGTTAACCTATTGTTTAATCAATTGGTTTCTAGATTGGTTCATCCATAGAGTGGAATAGATCATTATAACTATATTTTTTTGTTTCAAATAATTTATTTATTTATTCTACATGTTCTTTACTAAGTTGTAAATAGTTTAACAATTAGTTGTATTGAGTAATTGGCAAAGCATTACAAGATTCAACCAAAAATCATAATCAGTCTGTGTAACAAAAGATATCAATTGCGCTTAAGTACTACATTCTTTGGAATTCAATTAGTCCACTTCCTCGACGGTGGGTCCATTGTGCCTGGCACCACCAAACCCTCCCGCCTGTTGACCACAATTGGCATTGCCTTGAGGCTGTCCCTGACCCTGTTGGTGCATCTTGGTCATAATGGGGGAGCAGTGCTGTGTGAGTTCCTTCAACTTGTGCTCCAACTCCTCCTTCTCGGCTGTGGTGTTGCTGTCAAGCCACTTGACGGTCTCCGTACATTTGTCCAGCACAGAGGACTTGTCGCTCTCACTCAGCTTGTCCGAACTGGCCTGCTCCACGGCCTGCTTGACCCCAAAAACGTAGGTTTCGAGGCTGTTGCGGGCCGAGATGCGCTGCCGTTGCTGCTCATCCTCCTCTGCATAGCGCTCCGCCTCATTCACCATACGGTCAATCTCAGCTTGAGAAAGGCGGCCCTTGTCGTTCTTGATGGTAATATTCTTCGCATTGCCGGTGCTCATCTCCTTCGCTGACACGTTCAGGATGCCATTGGCATCCATGTCAAAAGTGACTTCGATCTGGGGCACGCCACGCGGTGCCGGTGGAACGCCAGACAAATCAAACGTGCCCAGTGCATTGTTGTCCCGAGTCAGGGCTCTCTCGCCCTCGAACACCTGAATGGAGACGGCTGGCTGGTTGTCCGAGTACGTTGAGAACGTCTTGGTCTGCTTGCAAGGAATGCGGCAATTGCGCTCAATCAGCTTTGTCATGACGCCTCCAGCTGTCTCGATTCCCAGAGATAGGGGTGCGACATCTACCAGTAGCACATCTTGGATCTTGCCAGTTTGGTCACCGCTGAGGATGGCCGCTTGGACAGCGGCACCGTAGGCTACCGCCTCGTCTGGGTTAATGGAAAGGTTCAGACTCTTGCCACCGAAGAACTGTTGCAGCAGACTCTGAACCTTCGGAATGCGTGTCGAGCCGCCGACGAGCACAATATCGTGGATTTGACCCTTGTCCATTTTGGCATCATTGAGCGCCTTCTCCACTGGTGTCAGTGTACTACGGAACAGGTCGGCGCACAGCTCCTCGAAGCGGGCACGGCTCACCTTGGTGTAGAAGTCATGGCCTTCGAATAGCGCGTCCACTTCAATGGTGGCCTCGGTGCTCGAGGACAGCGTGCGCTTGGCTCGTTCAGCCGCGGTGCGAAGACGGCGCAGGGCACGGGGATTGGATCGCATGTCCTTCTTGTACTTGCGCTTGAACTCATCTGCCAAATGAGTGACCAGCCGGTTGTCGAAGTCTTCGCCTCCCAAATGTGTGTCTCCCGCCGTCGACCTCACCTCGAATAGGGAGCCCTCATCTATGGTTAGAATGGACACGTCAAAGGTCCCACCTCCCAGGTCAAAGATAAGAACATTGCGCTCGCCCTTGAGGTTCTTGTCCAGACCATAGGCCAGTGCCGCTGCAGTTGGCTCATTGATGATTCTGAGCACATTGAGGCCAGCGATGTGGCCGGCGTCTTTGGTAGCCTGCCGCTGGGAGTCGTTGAAATATGCGGGAACTGTGATGACGGCGTCTGTAATGGTCTGACCCAGGTATGCCTCAGCTGTTTCCTTCATTTTGACTAGAACCATAGAGCTGATTTCCTCTGGGGCAAAGCGCTTCTGCTCGCCTTTGAACTCGATGCCAATCTTGGGCTTTCCTCCATCGCTTACCACCTTGAAGGGCCAGTGTTTGATGTCCTCTGCAATCTTAGGATCGTCGTACTTGCGCCCGATCAAACGCTTAGCATCAAACACTGTGTTCTTTGGATTCATCGCCACCTGGTTCTTGGCGGCGTCGCCGATTAGCCGCTCCGAGTCTATGAACGCCACATAGCTGGGTGTTGTCCGGTTGCCCTGATCGTTTGCGACGATCTCAACCTTGCCATGCTGGTAGACACCAACGCAGGAGAACGTGGTGCCCAAGTCGATTCCAATGGCTGGCATTCTTTTTTTATTTGTTGCTTCCTTTTAAGACTTTTTTCAGAAAATTTTAATTTTTTTCGCGTAAGGGAATTTTCCACTTTCTACTTTGGTTTTCACTTTTATTCGAATGTTAATAGTAATCAAGACGATTAAGTTTTGCGCTTGTTTAGCTAATCGCTAAATTCTGCTTTTTGTTCGCGGTGATGCTATCGCTTCACTTGTTTGATTTCAACTGTGGTAAAGAGAAATGGACGGCCGTATTTATACGCAAACGCTCTCTTTGGAAATTTCTAGGCGCTCTCTTCTGGAAGCCCATCGAACTTCGCGAATGTTCGATGCTATATGTAGCTCATGAGTGAGGCGTGGACACAGGGCTGCCAATTTAGCCACTTTGTGGCTAGATCTAGCCACTTTTTGATCGGGTTAGCCACTTTTTTTTTGAAAATGCTATCACTACAAATCTAGCCACTTTTTGGTTTCATTTAGCCACTTTTAGCCATTTCGTTCATTTGCACTTTTGAACACAAATTTCGGTTTGATAATGCTGCGTTTAACCAAATTGGGACTAGATTTTACTACTTCACTCGTGTAAGTGCCTTCAAATTGTACGAAGAAAGACCTTTTTTTTTTTTTTGCTTATTAATCAAATTTTGTCGTATTTCAACTAATAATACTTGAAAAACACATTTAGCCATTTTTAGCCACTTTTTTCGTCAATTTTAGCCACTTCTGGCCCAAAAAATCTGGCAGCACTGCGTCAAACAGCCAAAAAGTGCTTTCACGAAAACTACGAGTGCGTCCAAGCAACATGCAACTTGTGCTAATCGAACACGCAACCAATCAGCTTGCCCATTAGAAATGGATGTAAGCGAGCTCGCGACCAGGGCTGCCAATTTAGCCACTTTGTGGCTAGATTTAGCCACTTTTTGAGCGGGTTAGCCACTTTTTTTTTGAAAATGCTATCAGCCACAAATCTAGCCACTTTTTGGTTCCATGTAGCCACTTTTAGCCATTTCGTTAATTTGCACTTTTAAACACAAAATTGGGTTTGATAATGCTGCATTTAACCAAATTGGGACTAGATTTTACTAATTCACTCGTGCAAGTGCCTTAAAGCTGTGTGAAGACAGAAATTTTCGCGATGCCTTTCTTTTTTTTTTTGCTTGTTAATCTGATTTTGTTGTATTTCAACTTTTTAGCCATTTTTACCGACTTGGATGATATTTTAAGCATTATATGCGTTTTTTTGTTATTAAACATATTTCGTTGAATTATATTTGTTAAGATAAAAACCGTACTATAAAACATTTATTTACCTAAAATAGCATATATTTAAGTTATTACTGCTTAGCCATTTTTATAGCCACTTGTTAAAAAATTTTAGCCATTTTTAGCCACTTTTTTCGTAAGTTTTAGCCACTTTTGGCTCAAGAAATCTGGCAGCACTGCGTGGACAGCTTGTGTTCGGATGGTGGTTGCTCTTTGCCCGAAATTATTATGCATTCGAACGAATGGAAGTGATAAGAATTTTCTAGCAAAGTCGTTCGTTTGGTTGTGTGGAGGAGAGAGCTTGCACAGACCTACCGCAACAAGTCTGTTCTCTTGCGATTTAAATATGCTTTATTATATACATTATACATACATACGTTTGTATAGTATATAGATGAATAAATGAATTGTTTGTTTTTTTTTTCAATAATTCAATAAAAAATCTACAATTACTATAAAGTTGTGTGCAACACCCAGAACGAGGACTGCGAGACCCCATGAGCATTTCCACATAACGGTATAAGCGTATGTATGTAAGCGTATTTTTGTAGGAAATATATCAATTTTAACTAATCATAATGGTTACTCAAATATTCAAATTTAAAGTCAAACAAGTGCATAATCTCTGTTTTGATGGATTTTTATGAAGTTTTTATTTTAAGGCATAACTTGTCAAGCGGCCAAGAAGGAAGTAAAAAAATTTTTAATAATAAAAGACACAGGGTATAAGAAGAAAATTAACCGCATGCAGTATAATATGTACGTACATTGTTGAACAATCTTTGACTGTAAACAGCTAAATAATATACATATTAATTAACATAAATAAATTAATCTTTATAAAATAAATCAAGTATATTATTGAAATAAAATCTCGCGGGCGCTAGCCCGACTTTCTTATATATACCCTGTACCAAAGATCAGCCTTGCTGGTACAGTATTCTATTTAAAATATATTTTGAACCTAATTTAATTTATATTCCGAATACCAACTTTCTACTGTTTAACAATGTAAGAAATAATATTTGTACATTTTGACCAGAGTTTAATCTTTTGTGTATAGTATAGTGTGAATGGTATATCGGGATATTCTTATATGTAGCATAGCCTACTACTACTTACACATACATCAACATTACAGTTAAAATAAAACAATAAAGATCTTTAATTAATCATAATTCTTTTAATAATGGACCGATTTAATTGAAATTTGTAAATTTGGTAGATTATAATAATTTCCACAGTTCGTAGTAGAAACATTTTACTTAGAGAGATTTATATGTCTTAAATTTGTCAATGTATTATATTTATGGCCATTGTTCGAGGTAGGGGCGTGGCTTCCAAGATTTGGAATAAACTTGTTCTGCGTATGGTATACACCTTTCAAAAATGACCAAAACGGCTGCTCTAGCTCTTATAGTTGCTGAGATCGACGCGTTCATACAGACGGACAGACAGACAGGGCTAAATCAACTCGGCTCGTCCTCCTGATCAAGAATATATATACTTTGTGGGGTCAACCATGCCTCCTTCTGCCTGTTACATACATCCTGACAAAGTTAATAACCCCGTATTTCCCATTTTTCAATAGGTATAGGGTATAACAAGGAGAAGAAAACTTAACTTTTTTGCCGCTAAATTTGATGTAAAATATGCGACAAAACTCAACTTTGACCGCGTATAGCGCAGCTTCTATAATTTGAACATTTTTCCACTAAGCACTCAATACAAAGAGGCGTCGAACAGCCAAAAAAGTGGTTTCACAAAAATCTTGACGATTGCGTCCTGGCAACATGCAACTTGTGCGAGTCGAACACGCAACCGAACAGCCGCCTTGAAAATGTATAGAAATGGTTGCAAGCGAGTTCGCTACGAACGCACTTCATACGCACGTCAGTCGGCTGCCGACATTTGAACTGAGAGCACGGACTTATTCGTGTTCTCCGTCCTATGCGCTCGTGTCAGTTTGCTATGCTGGCCAGCGATTTTGATTTTGATTCTCGTTTCAGTTTTCTGTTTGGATGCTAAGCATCGGCGCTTAGCACGCATTGAGAGCCGCGAAGTTTATACTCTCTCTAATTTGCATATATTCCGCAGCCACTAGAATTAAGCAATTACATGAATAGGGTATCAACTTGCGACGTTCGTTGACGTTTGGGCTTCGTCAAAGTTGTTGTTGGGAATTTCTGTTTCGATTGTGCTCGTATGAAGAGTTTTAGCTGTGGCTCGGCCTTTGAGTGATGTTGCTGTCTTTGTTGTCTTTGCTTGCTGTTGGGAAGTTCTCAAGGTAGTTCGTAGTTTTGCGTTCGCACAGTGGATTCCTTTTGCGTGTTGAGCGCACCTGTTCGATGGTATTGTGTTTTTTTATTTTACATATTATATTCATTTTGCAGCATATTTTATTGTTAATAATGTATAGGATTATTTATTTTTTTTTATTTTTTACAACAGTGTGTGCAGTAATGCATATTAAAAATTTTTATTTATTTTACAAGTTGCATGTTGCCGAGACGCGATCGTCAAGATTTTTATGAAACCACTTTTTTGGCTGTTTGACGTCTCTATGTATTGAGTGCTTAGTGATATAAGAGGCTCTAATCTGCGGAACCAACATAAATAATGGCTTCTGTGCTGCACCTCGGAACCAATGAGCTGAAAGTGTTTCTGTATAGGCATCTAATTGACATCATGCTTATCTCAGAAACATATTTACACGTTAGTCATTAATTCAATATTGTTGGTTATACTTGTTATCGAGCAGATCACCCTAGAGATGCATTTTAAAATGACTTATAGTTACCAGGGAGGTTAATAATTTTAGCTTGACTTTAGACTCAGACATGGCACTCAGAAGGATGCTCACAAATATCTTGGAGTTACTCTGGATTTCCAAGATTTCCTGCGTCACGTGACTGATGTAGTTAAGCGCATAAAAATAAAAGCGAGTAGCGTGACTTGGCTTCTTAATGATAGGATCAAATTATCGATTGAAAAAACAAAGCAAATATTTACAAAGTTTTTCTGGAACACATTTGGAGATATGGGATACAAGTGTATGGCATAGCACCGAAGTCCAACCTTGATAAAATTCGTGTAATGCAATCTAAAATCTTGCCCAGAATATCTGGTGCAGCGTGGTATATACGAACTAGAGATATTGCAAAGGAACTCCGGGTACCAATGCACTGGTCGGAGATATTATCAATCGACAAGCTACTGCAACCGAACAGCCGCCTTGAAAATGTATAGAAATGGTTCCAAGCGAGCTCGCAACGAACGCACTTCATACGCACGTTATCGCAGTTCAATTTGGGGATTCAGTTCTTCAGTTAATTTTTTGGTGAACGAACAGTTCAGTGAAAGGTTCAGTTCACTTCTTATGCAGTTTACCATTACAGTTCAAATGTTATTAATTATTAAATGCTTAGTTCGTTTAATTATGCTTATTGAATTAACATAAAAAAGCAAACAACTAGAAATGACTAGCAAAGCGAGATTTTGATAAAACATCCTCCAGGCTCAAAAACTCTTGCTTCAAGCAAAAAAGAAATCCTAGAATTCTAGGGATGTGACCACTGAAAAATATCAAATTATTAATAAGAATTTTTCAGATATAAGAAATTAATATTTACCTATTCCATTTTGTTATGTAGGAATGTAAGTTTGTGAACCTTGCTAATATCTGGCCATCTAAAGAAAATATGCGTTCGCACGACACAGATGTAGCGACTATGCATAAGCGCTTCTGCATATAGGAGAAAAAGCGTGGGTACTACAGCTCCTTCCACCACTTCAAACGATCGCCTTTCTGACGCAAATATTCTTTGACCAAATATTTGTCTATCTCCCTATAAGCCCCAGCAGTATTATTAGTAGGCCTAGCTTGTGTCTGGAACTGTTTGTCGTAATCATCCCATATTGATGGCTTCTTTGTCGAAACATCTTTCATTATTTCCTGATCTGGGCAGTCTGTTGCAATCGTTATGGTTATAGTTTTTTGATAGTTATAAGTTTTTTTACTTTAAGATTGTCCAGCGCATCAAAGTACTTTTTCTCGTTTTAAAAATCGCGAGACTTAAAGCGTGGATCTAATATAGTGCTTTCCGCCAATAGGGGCTTTGATTCCAAGACATCAAAGCTTTTATGCATCTCATCGTGTAAGGTTTTGACAAGAAAATTTTCTGAGCTATTCGGTAACATCGATTGCAAAATTTTTATCAATAGAGTGACCTAAAATAAAGTTAATTTACATAGGACAAACGTTTTCAAAAAGTGTATTATATTAACTTTGACAGGGTAACGTTCTTTTCAGAAGAAATTTCCATCGTTACTTCATAAAATGGCTGTAATATGGGAAGTACCGTTTCCATCCGAGTCCAATCCGCGGGTAGCAAACACAAGTCCGGTCTTAAATAAGGCAACGCAATACCTATAGCATCCTTGTTTCTTAAAAGGCGCTCAAACATTTGGTATGTAGAGTTCCATCGCGTCACTATATCTATTTTAAGCTTTAGCTCTTGAGCACCAAGTTGCTTTTGAGCATCATTAAGCTTAGTCTGGGCATGTGAGTTGCGATGAAAATACTCTATAATAGCTTTAGCTTTTGTACGCAAATCAGAAATGCTTTCCAAGCCTTTCTGTACTACCAGATTTGGTGTGTGCGCAAAACATGGGATCGATCGCTACATCCTCAAACATATGGCTCCCACAATGTTGTCTCCGTTGTCAGATACAACTGCAGTAATTTTGTTGCTAATGTCCCATTCAACAAAAGCGATTTTTGAAAAGGCTGTTAAATTTTCCTTTGTGTGATGGTCCTTGAGCTCTATAGGTTGTCGTCTTCGCACACAAATTGAATTTTCAGCATCAATGAAATGCGCCGTCAATGCAACATATTTTTGGGTGCATACGGACGTTCATGCATCTGTGGTAATGCAGATTGCACTTGATGAATGAAGTTCGTTAAGTACTCGGGACTTAGTTTCCTCATAGACCGATGGCAACAAACTATAAGATAGGGAGCTCTGAGTTGGTAATTTATAGCCTGGGCATTTGCTTACCATCTTCACCAAATCGCAGAAGGCCGGCTCTTCGATAATGGTTGCCCTTTGTCACCATTTTTAAGACCTGGCGGTCGACGGTTAATATAATTTGTAATGATTTGTTGCCCAGCTATTGACATCAAGGGTCTTGTGGGCGATTGCAACGATTCTACAAAATCTTGGAAATAAAGACGACGTAACCGTAGAAGAGGAAACTGGTGGATTTTAAGCAGAAGTAGAAGGGCATACCTCAATACCAGGTGCTGGGCGATCAATTTGGACTGTAGGGTGATTATTTCGCAGGTGTCTTAAAAGGTTACTTTGATAGCATCCTGTGATGCTTATTGCCGTCTTGCAATATACGCATTTGCCATAAGTTTTATCTGCGTTTAAAATGAAATGATTCCAAACGTCGGTACGCGTACGTTTAAAACTCATTTTAATTAATTTGTGCAGTTTTAAAGTTTCCCCGTTAAAAATGTGTATGCAGATGAACACGATTGGCATAATAATCGTAATCGAAACGAGCTCACATCAAAATTGTGACTAAGAAAGTTTACTGGCAGTTAAAAAATTTGGACAGGGCAGATCAGTCGGACGGGCTCGACTGTAGTATACCCTGTGCCTTTTATTTTATATACAATTTTATAAAACTGTCACTCTAAGCGTATCAACAGTATTTCTTCTGCTGCTGCGCTGCTTCACAACTATTGTGAAGCTTATATCTCCTGTGTTTCTTAACCGATTTCAATGCGTGTTTTAGGATAGTTAAATATAATATAAGAGAATTTATGTTCCGACTAACAACATTCTATGTTTAATATTACGCTTGTTATTCAACTTTGTATGTTAAAAAACACGAGGTTGTGTGAGTTTTATTGATTTTTGGGCGTAAAGGCGGCGTGGCATCAACGATTTGAAATAAACTTGATTTGCGTAAGATAACTACCTATCTATAGCAACCAAACCGGCATCTCTAGCTTTTGTAGTTGCTGAGATCGACGCGTTCATCCAAACAGACAGACAGACAGACGGACAGACAGACAGACAGACAGGGCTAAATCGACTCAGCTCGTCTCCCTGATCAAGAATATATAAAGTTTGTAGGGTCTGCCACGCCTCCTTCTGCCTGTTACATACATTCGCACAAAGTTATTAACCCTGTTTTTCCCATTTTTCAAATGGGCACAGGGTATAAAAAGTGATCGAACGAACTACTTGAACTGAACTGTATCTCTGAACTGAACTGAACTAAACTGTGTCCCGGAACTTAGTCCTACTGAACTGTATCTCTGAACTGCGTCCCGGATCTTAGTCTTACTGAACTGTGTCTCGGAACCGCGTCCTGCTGAACCGTTCACTAAAGTGCAATCTGGGACTCAGTTCTTTAGTTCAGTTTAAGGAACCGTTCCATTGAACCGTGTCTGAACTGAACGATACAACTCTATAGTCGGCGACATTTGAACTGAGAGCACGGACTTATTCGTGTTCTCAGTCCTATGCGCTATTGTCAGTTTTCGATGTTGGCCAGCGATTTCCATTTTGATTCTCAGTTTTCTGTTTGGATGCTGAGCATCGGCGCTCAGCACGCATTGAGAGTCGCGATGATCAACTCTCTCTAATTTGCATATATTCCGCTGCCACTAGAATTAAGCAATTAAATGGATGGAGCATTAACTTGCGACGTGTATTGACGTTTGGGCTTCGTCAAAGTTGTTGTTGAATATTTCTGTTACGCTTGTGCTTGTATGAGGAGTTTTAGCTGTGGCTCGGCCTTTGTGTGATGTTGCTGTTGAGATTGGTTGCTGTTGAGAAGTTCCCACGGTATACCGTGGGAGATTTCGATAACAAATACATTGATTAAGCTATTAACGATTTTTTCAAGCTCTGGATGTTAAAGATCGATCAGATGTGAGTTGTCAAAGTCAGCATATGTTTTAGCAAGTGCACTGCAACATTTACCCGCCTTTTTGCACGTTCATGTAAAAACTTTGTAAAAATACAAAATATTATATTTTCCCTCGAGAAGTTTGATTTTAAATAATATTCAAGGTATGTTTTATAGAAAAAGTGAATGTTTGTGATCTGTTCAAGTGCCTGTTTCTTAGAAAACAAAATCGTATTTAAGTGCATTAACAACGCGTCCCGTGTAAGGTACACCCGTTTTCCGTAAAGTAGAACTAATAAGATTCGAATGGATTCGCTCTAACTTTATTAGACCCTGTACTTTAAAAAAGTAAAAGGGTCTATTAATTTAGTGCAAATGACAGCTGTGTGTAACAGGCAGAAGGAAGCGTGGTAGACCCCACAAAGTATATATATTCTGACTCAGGACGACGAGCTGAGTTGATATAGCCATGTCCGTCTGTCCGTCTGTCCGTATGAACAACTAGATCTCAGCAACTATAAGAGCTAAAGACACCACCTTTCCGGATTTAGGTAGTCAGCTAATGCAAGCAGATCAAGTTTGTTTCAAACTTTTGATATCTCGGCTCCTTCATCCGCGAATCAAAAATCCACACCTACCTCAAAAATCTCGAAAACTATAAACGCCACAGCAGCTACAATAATAGCGCTACAGACTTGTAATTTGGCATGTACGTAGCGTAAGGTATTCTCCACCGATGATTTTAATTTATTTATGATTTGAATTGGAAATAGCGAAGATATGTAAGAGACAATTTTTTTCAAAATGCATGTATGTGCTACTGCAGCCACAATAATAAAGCTACAGACTTGTAATTTGAAATGTACGTAGCCTATTGAATTATCCATCGATGCTGTAAATTACATTACAAACAGAGAAGAAACAGCGAAGTTATGCAGCAATGAATTGTTTTATAAATGTATGTAAGCGCCACTACAGCCACAGTTTAAAAGCTATAGACTTGGGATTTGGCATGTGCGCAGCTTATGGCATTATCCATCAACGCTGTGAATTATATTACCAACGGAAAAGAAACAGCGAAGATAAATCAGACAAAGAAACCACCTAGATCTTGCAGACTATAATTCAATAATTTTATTTTCTTTTATTACTTAATTATACCCTTGGCATTTTGAAACCCTTTGCGGCGAACTCCTTTTTGTGCGCATAAATCATATTGACGACACCTAAAAGAGATAAAACATAAAACATTAGAACTGTAATTTAATTAAATTTCAAATGTATTAAAAACGAAAATGTATGAAATCTTTAACTTACTTCGAAAAATCCATCAGCAAAAACACGTCTGTCTTCCACTTGTGTATTGCGCAAACTGAGCAAAATCTGTATATACATTTTCTATTGTCTTGCACGATTCTTCATTCCGTTATTCTGTTTTTTTTCGTTTACTTGCCTAATTCAGCTCTCAAAATGCTCATAAATAAGTGCATTTCTGGAGCCCGCGAATTTAAAGCTCTTAATATGCTCCGAAGCCGTCAGAATTATGAGCACCCTCCCAAAATGCTCATAAATAAGTGCATTTTAGGAGCCCGCGAATTTAAGGCTCTTAATATGCTCCGAAACCCTCAAAATTATGAGCACCCTCCCAAAATGCTCATTTACTGGGCTCTTTTCGGGCACTTAATTATGAGCGCTCCGAAAATTGCTAGCTCCCAGCCAGCTTTAAATGCCCAGAAAGGTAACTTTTAGGAGCCTTTTCGGAGGGTTTATTTGTCGAATTAGGAGGGTGAAAGTACACTTTTATCGCCCTCCTAAAGGAGTCAGAAAGAGTCCGATATGAGCTAAAATTCCACCCTCCTAAATCGCGACGTCCTACGTGGAAAAAAACGCTCCTTCTGGATAGTAAAATGAGCGCTCCTAACTCTTAAATAACCCTCATAAAAGAGTCCCAAAATGCTCATATTGCTGGCTGGGCTGGGTATTGCTGGCTGGGAATACACGCACGCATTAGGCCAGAGGTGCCCAAGCCATAGCTCTCGTTGCTCCTTAGATAGGGCTGTTGCTCTTTCTTATGGGGAGAGCCGCACCGTATGTGTGAGCGCTCTCTCTCGTAAGCAAAGCATATTACACAAACAAATCGCCTTGGTTTTTCTCATTCCACTCATTTCTGCCTACTCCCCCGACTCAGCGTCGCCACGCGTCGTCGCTCCACAGTGGGCCATTTGGCTTTGCTAGCGGCATTTAAATAATAACTTGTAAGATAAATCAAAATATTATTAGGTTTATAAAATGTTTTTACACATTTTTTTTATTGTCTTTTTATTTTTTTAAATGTTTTGTTATATTTTATTTTTTTATATAAATATTTTTGTACATTATTATTTTATAAACAAATTAAAAATAATATTTACAATTGATATAAAAATGATTGACACATTTTTGCTAATAAAATGAAAATATAATTCGTTTTTTGGGCGAAAATCAAGTAATAATTCTTACCAGTTGTTCAGAAAGTTCTGCCGAATTCAACACTTCTCCCTCAAACATGTCAACCTCCTGAACTGTTGCGAAAGGTTTTGTTGGCAGTAGCACACTGGGTCTAACATTCTGTGATATTTTCCGTTGGGATATAACCTCGGTTAGCAACCGAGTTTGAACCCTTTCATTGTCTTTTTCAAGTTTTATTAGGCGCTCCTTCAGATCTGAAATAATATGACTTGGTGATTATATAAAAAATAACAGGGTGATTATTAATTTTATACCTTCAACGTTATTGTTTAGCTTCCGTAGCTCATCAAATATTGACTGAAGTAAATCTGTAAAAGTTAAACATTCTTAATATTGTTTAAAATATTGTTTTACTAAATTGCACTTACCGGTGGGATATGCACTGCGGGACGATAGTTGGGTATAGGTAAGTGTAGGCGGCTGGTGTTCTGTTTCCGTGGACGATTCCATATTCTCAGTGTTCAAAAATTGCTCGCTGAAGTTATTCACTGTGTAATATGGGAATTAAAATTTTCGAAGCAGGTGAATAACAATTGAAAATAATACCTTTTTGAGTAATGTCTATTACTTTATGGCTACTCGGCACCTCATTGAATAAATGGGATTCCGAATATTTTATGCCTAGTAGGCTCGATTTTAATGGTATACAAAATAGATCATCGTAAAGCATCAATCCATTTGATTGAACAAATACTTCGTCAATTTTTTCCACGAAATGATCAATTCTGTATACTCGGGAATCCATTATATAAATGTTGTCTGGAGCATTTATGGACATATACATGGCTTTATTTTGAATTGAAAAAATATTTCCTCTATAGCATCTTTTCAAAACTTGCATTGATGTGCTCCTTTTCCGTATGCTACTGTTGCTCTGCTCTACCAATCTATTGTATATCTGAGTTTTTAACTTGCGTTCCCTTTTTAACCATTCGCTTTACTTTGCATAAATAACTTTCATATTTAAAAGCGCTGAAGGAATGTAAATTGTCTTGGTAAAAAAGAACCTCATCTGCCAAATGGGATAAACAATGAAAATTATATTTCATAAAGGTTTTGTCGTAAAGCTCTGGCAATTTGCTTATAAAACTGCGAATAAGATTTTTGGCACAAGTGTTTTTGGTCAAGCAATACTTGTAGGCAATATGTACATAAGCTAATAGATACGTAACTTACACAACGTACACGAAGTTAGTATTTTAGTATTTATCATTTAAGCAACGCGAAAGGCAAGATTGAGATGGATACACGACCTGGTCACACTGTGGCAGGGCAGAAAATTCGAGAAACGAGAGCGTGAGCGAGAGCACGCGTGTAAGAAACAATTGTAATAAAGTACGCATTAAGAAAATAAAAAGAAGATTGTTTATACTCTCACAATCTCAGAAGTGGGCCTAACACGCAATGGATAACGAATTATTTAATTATTCGACAAATCAATTACAAAAGTGGCTAGCAGTGTTTGGGCAGCCTACCACAGGCTCCATAACGGAACTTGTGGCGCGTCTAAGCAGTATTTCACCACAAAGCGAAACTATTGCGAGAGAGAGAGAGAACAGCGTTTCGGAAATTAGTGGCAACGCCGTTCGTAACAGAGATGAGCCAAACATCGCTAATATTCATGCCAACAACATCAGTGATGCTCTACATGCGAAGACGAATGCAAACCATACAACAGCTGCATCGCTGGCGTTAGCAAAAGAAGTTACCATGGATTTCGATGGCAAACTATGTGCACGTATGTGGGTTACGCAATTACATAACGTAGCTAGCATTTACGAGCTGGACACTTTGGGTACGAAGATGCTACTGTTAGCCAAGCTGAAAGGGAATGCTCAACGTTGGCTGCATGCGAACGCCACTCGCATACTTGAGCCAACGGATCGTCTATGTGAAATGCTGATAATGTCTTTTGGCTTGAAGATGTCCAAAGGAGAGCTGAGAGGCAAGTTTCAGACCCGTCAATGGCAGTCCAAGGAGAACTTCGCTACGTATTTCGAGGATAAAATGATGCTGGCCAGCGAGATCAACATCGACGTGGAGGAGTTGCTAGAGCAGCTTATACAAGGGATCCCGGTGGCAGGTCTACGCGATCAGGCACGTATACAGTGCTTCTCTGATCCGATGCAGGTGCTGCAGGCGTTTGTGAACATACGCTTGACCGAGGAGCCGAAGCCAAGGAATTCTTCAACGCTAGGATCAACAGAAACCATATCTTCCAAGAAATCAAGATGTATCAACTGTAACTATGTGGGGCATTTCGCAAAGGATTGCCGCAAACCTAAGAGGGAGCCAGGATCTTGCTATGCTTGCGGAAGATGTGGACATTTTGTCGCTCAATGTCCAGACAGAACGATTATGGCTGAAAACAATTACGTAAGATATTTTAAGATATTTTTTTTAAGCAAATTTAAACCAACTTCATTAATTGCAAAGTGCCTTATACTTAGCAGTATTCGTATTGCAATGCTCAGTTCAAGGAAATGTTCATAACGGCTCACTGTTAATACTCCTTTTAAAACCACGGGTCCAGTGTATAATAGAAATTGCCTGAATTCAACCGCCTTCCACCTATCTATATCCAAAACACTTCTTGGTTTTCTAGCAAACTCCCTACAAATATTAACTTTCAGAGACATCAATTTACTATTCATGGAATCGATATTATCTTTTGATAAAGAGTAATGTTTACCTCTTATTTTTATCCAGCTATTCAAAAGACTTTTTACAACACCTAAGCACACCGTATGCATGTAGTCTAATGGAAATTGACGTATCATATCCAGGGAAAGCTCTTCAAGTTTTAGTGAAAGCAGTATGGTATGGTGATTCACATCTATTCTGTTTCTAAATTCTTCGTCTGTCCTTGGTTTGCTGTCTTCAAGTTTGTAAACAATTCTTCTTTCGAAGTGTTCACCTCGTTGGTGGCACTTGAGACAGCTGAAGTAGCCGCTATGACTTTTTACACCAAGGACAAAAGCTCTTGCAGGAGAATCGCATATAAAAGCTCTCACTTTTATGTCGAAATTACGATTCTTGTAACGAAACCCAGCAGAAATTAGATCCCTTAGCTCAGAAATAAATAAGTTTAGATATTCATTAATATCTCCGGGCTTGCTGTTTCCACAAAAAACACCAGCCACTAGCACAGGAGAAGTTTTATTTATATTTATTAATATTGGCCATGTCTGCATTTTCGAACTTTTAAAGAGAGGGAGGCCATCAATATTAATGTTAAGGTGGATTTCATTTTCATTGAAAGAATTCTTTTGCAAAAAATCTGTTAAGCTATCGGCGATACCATAATTTATATAGTTCCCGCCCTTCATGGTAACACTATGACCATCCTTAGGAGTTCCCTTTACCGTTCTAGAATCACTTGGCAAATCTGGGGAAATTCGCCGCAATATCTTAAGTAGATCGTTAATAGCAGTGCTTGAAATATTAAATAAAACTGCCTAGTTGACCAACTCCTCACGCACAGAATTCACCTCACACTCAGAATCGTCCAAGAAATCATTGTTGTCACTACTATCAGTGTCAACATAAAATTCCTTTTCACTATCCGAAGCCAAATTATTGCTATTGTTGTGGATCAAATCCACGGCAAGCTCTGGTGTGCCCTCCTCACTATAGCCTGCATTCTCCCCTTTTAGCCCAGTCATAATTTTTTTACACTCAGCACGGCTTGCTCGTTGCACACTCATATTTAAATTTATACTATTTAATTAATAATATAATAATTTTAGTACTTACTCGTTTTCTTTTTCGTTTTCTCTCTCTCTTTTTTTCACTGAAACTTCTCGAACAAACACGTCTGTCTTCCACTTGTGTATTGCGCAACTGAGCGAAAAATGTATATGCATTTTCTATTGTCTTGCACGATTCTTAACTCCGTTATTTTCATCACTTATTTTCGTTCACTTGCTCACTTCAGCTCCCAAAATGCTCATAAATAAGTGCATTTTGGGAGCCCGCGCTCTCACTCCCTCCCAAAATGCTCTGAAATAAGTGCATTTTGGGAGCCCGTGCTTTTAAGGCTCTTAATATGCTCCGAAACCCTCAGAATTATGAGCACCCTCCTAAAATGCTCATAAATAAGTGCATTTTAGGAGCCCGCGCTCTTACTCCCTCCCAAAATGCTCAGAAATAAGTGCATTTTGGGAGCCCGCGCTTTTAAGGCTCCTAATATGCTCCTAAAACCCTCAGAATTATGAGCACCCTCCCAAAATGCTCATTTACTGGGCTCTTTTTGGGCACTTAATTATGAGCGCTCCGAAAATTGCTAGCTGGGGAAGAGCAACCACTAATACAAACAAATAAAAACACCAATACATAGACGCAAGCATTTTTTTCGTTTCAATTTGCTGCACTGAAAAAAAATTATGTGAATATTTTTAATGAAAAGATCGTGAAGATCCAATTTGAAACGAGAATAAACATTTTCATTTCAATCAAGAAATATCAACTTAAAATCCACACAACAAATTATTTATATTTTCATTAATTTTAGTTAAATGTGCTCTGCGATTGCGCACATTCTGATCGAAATAAATAAACAGAATTGATTTCGCTCACTGCATGTATTTCGGCAACACAACAACAAAGCGCATAAAATTCCAAGAAAAAAACCCTAGCTTGCGAGAGCACACAGTGGGGGTTTTAGCCTCGCTAGCGGCATTTAATTACAAATTTTAAAATCATTTTATTAATTAAATTTTATGCAAAGAAATTTTTATTTTATTAGCAAAAATGTGTCAATCATTTTTATATCAATTGTAAATATTATTTTTAATTTGTTTATAAAATAATAATGTACAAAAATATTTATATAAAAAAATAAAATATAACAAAACATTTTAAAAAATAAAAAGACAATAAAAAAAATTTGTAAAAACATTTTATAAACCTAATAATATTTTGATTTTTCTTACAAGTTATTATTTAAGTGCCGCTAGCAAAGCCAAATGGCCCACTGTGGAGCGACGACGCGTGGCGACGCTGAGTCGGGGGAGTAGGCAGAAATGAGTGGAATGAGAAAAACCAAGGCGATTTGTTTGTGTAATATGCTTTGCTTACGAGAGAGAGCGCTCACACATACGGTGCGGCTCTCCCCATAAGAAAGAGCAACAGCCCTATCTAAGGAGCAACGAGAGCTATGGCTTGGGCACCTCTGCCTTATAGGGATAATGGTCACCTTACTCCGGAAGAAATTAATTACAATGTAAAGTTGTCTACCATTAGAGCTGGTATTGAACGTGCGTTTGGTAGGTTGAAATGCAAATTTCGGCGTCGTAAATATCTAGATGTTAAGTCGCCTCGCTTGGGTAATCATATAGAGCCCTTCCCGCGAAAAAGACGTAACCAACATTTTTTCGATTTTCGGTTTTTGATGCAATTATGTTCATAATCACCCAACTCATCCACACAAAAAATTTCATAATTTTATCTTGCGTATTTACTGAGATATCAGCCTGTCAATTAAGACGTAACCAACACACGAGCTGCGCTGTGCCTGCGAAAAAGACGTATGTAAGTGACATACGAAATAGCGCAACTAAGAAAAAATTCAAAGGAATACGAAAACGCGCTGCCAGAGGCGAGCAAAGTGAAGCCTGCAATAATGTTTCTTTATTAACTCCTGCGTTTATTAACCGATTTCAATGCGCTTTTCAGGATAGTTATATATAATAGAAAGGAGTATTTATTCTGCATAACAACGTTCTATGTTCAATATTACACATGTTATAAAACATTTTCTGTATAAAAATACTAAGTTATAAGGGCTCTAGTAATTTTTTGGCGTAAAGGGGGCGTGGTCAAGATTTGAAATAACCCTGATCTGCGTATTGAATACATCTACCAATGGCAAAAAAAACAGTATTCCTAAACCATTAATTAAGCCTTTAAAATTCAAAAACAGTCAAACCGAAACTGATGAAAATGAAGACTAAAACTAATAATTAAAAAAAATAAAATAAATTATATGAAACAGTTGAATACAAGAATTAACTATTGAATTTGAAAATAAAAAATTTATGTATTATATTTAAATACGTTTTGATAAAAACATTGTGAAAATGACTTACGTTTAATAAAACAATTTAATTTACATTATAATTAAATTTGAAAACAAGAAAAAAGGCTTTATTTTGAAAAATAAAGGAATTTATTATTATTTTGAGATACTATATTGTTAGAAACTTTTTTTTTGGTATTTACGTTTCATAAACAAATCGAATTTACAATTATAAAACCTTCACTTGTAATATTAGATTTTGTTGGTTACGTCTTTTTTGCGGGAAGCGCTCGAGCTAAACAGGCTCCGCGAGTGCCCGCGAAAAGGACGTAAGTGACAAAAATCATAGAATGGCTTGAAATAAAATTTTAAAACGAATATATTATATACATAACAGCTTAAGTAGACAATATTCCAAGTTTCAATGTAATCCATCCAGCAATATTGAAATAAACTAAAAAAAACCTTCTCCTGTAAAATTTGATTTTGTTGGTTACGTTTTTTTCGCGGGAAGGGCTCGATATAATAATGGCATGTTGTATGCTACATAATTATATTTAAACAAAAGAAGATTTTGATGAATATTACGAGAGCCCATATGAAGTATATGAAATAACCGAAGTAACCGCTCATGAGCAATTGGAAAGTTCTTCAACGGAGGCATCCATCAAACGTGATTGTATAAAAGAAATGCTATTTTAAGAATAATTTTAAGAAATAAACACAATTTTGTTATTTAAACTATACATGTTTTATTTAAAAAAAAATATATATTTTAAGTATCCATTTCTTATTTTAATTCATATAGAAAAACAAT
Organism: Hypselothyrea guttata; assembly: GCA_035045125.1. Lineage (NCBI taxonomy): Eukaryota > Metazoa > Arthropoda > Insecta > Diptera > Drosophilidae > Hypselothyrea > Hypselothyrea guttata. The sequence continues at coordinate 38,860 of JAWNNJ010002194.1, read as the reverse complement.
TTAAATTATGCATGTCATATTTTAATAAACAAAAAATATATTTTGATTATCCATTTCTTATTTTGATAGAAAAACAATTTAAACTATAAATGTTTTATTGTAATTTAACAAAAAATAATTCAAATTTTCATTTATTTTTTTCATTATTTATTTTAAATATTCCTCCAGCAGCTCGTTGCGTTTCTTTTGAATTTGGTTGGTCTCTAGTAATGTCTCTAGTAATGGCTTGTCCAACTTCTCTCACCTCTGCACTTTTTCCTCTGTTGCTTGCCTCTTACATTTATTTCGATGTTCAGCAGCCGCATTTCGCTTGCGTTTTCTTTCATTAAACGAAGTATTGGATGCGGCTTCATACTCTATCATTGAGCTGGAAGCAAACTCAAACTCCGAATCTGCGTTCATTTCCTCTTGAAAATTCTCCCAACTGAAGTCGCTGTCCAAGTACTCTTCCCCCTTTTCTAATGTGCCCAGGGTATGAGCACCGCAAAGTGATAAACCAGCACAGTCATTAAAGACCTCCGCAAACGTGTCCGGCCAGGCGCTTGCTAGCGTTTTCATCGCCAGCGTGGGGATCCCATCTGGGCCGGGGGCTTTATCGCTCTTAACTGCCTTTAGTGCTGCAAGCACTTCGGCAGCATTAATCATCGGGTGTACTTGTGGGTGTCGAGTTTCGTAGGACTGGTTGTGCGGGATAGAGCGTTGCTACGATATTTCCAAGCTGAACAGGGCAACTTGGTTACGGGCTCCTACCGAGTTTTCCCATAACCACCTTGTAAGCCAGTCCAAATGGCTTCAGCGGAGGGGTCCTTCCAACACTGGGATTTGCTTTTCTTAAACTCTCTGGCGAGGATCAAGCGTTTATTGCGAAATATAAGGCGGGTTTCGTTGCCGCGCAATTGCAGAAGAGGGTCCTTAGGCTGTCTGCGCGCCTGTTTCATTGTCCGCTGGTATTGCCTTCTGGCGGAGTGGAAGTCTCTACAAGCGCCCTCTATTTTAGCGTTCCACCAGTGTACAGGATGTGCTTCCCTGTGCCCTGCCTCTTCCTTGCCATCGAAGCGTCGCACAGTGGCTCAATAGCTAGATTTGGCGTGCCAAAAATGATTTCCCGCTAAACGAGTTGCTGGATAAAAGTAATGCCATCTGATAGATATATATTTAAAACTGGGGAAACCGATTGACATTGGATAATTGGTTTGGTATTTACAGCCTCTCAAAGTTGAGAAATTTGCAAAAATGCTCCTACATACGTGCAACTTGTCCAACTTTAGTTGCGATAAACAGAAAATGTATAAGAGAAATCGTTTATGTGTAAATTTATATTTGCAACTACATTAATTTTGAATGTTATACAAAAAAAAAATTTCGTTTTCATTTGGGTATTTTTCGGAATTATTTTGCAAAGTACCTGTTTTTGAGCATATTTTTCAACTTTATATCGAGCTCAAAAATTTTGCTTGCATTTGCTAAAAATTCCGAGAGTGACATCATATTCTACAAATATTCCTTTACATATCCAAAAGTTCAGCTGCGGATAATTGCGGATAACTGAGTTATAGAAGAAAAACCCAAGCAACCTAGTGCAAAATGCATGTGATTCAGGGTATAAGAAGAAAATGTACCGCTTGCAGTGTCTCTGTTACATGCATATTCGTCTGTTTTTTATGTGAAATTTATTGTTTTGCGATAAAGATAAAACAATATACCAACATATTAATATTTTATGTAAGTTAAATATAGTGCATTATGCAATATGATATTTATCTACTCGTTTTATATGTCAAAAATACAAATTTCATGTAGATTTTGTGGGTTTTCGCTTAAATACCATACTCTTCGAATACGCTGCCTCTACTAGCAAATTAGTGCAAATTTGATGATATTCAACAAAATATATAAAAATATTACTGTAGCAGGCTGCTATGTAAATGCGTAACTAGTATTTTAGTATTTAAGGATTTGTATCATATAAAAGCATGGGCACACTGTGGCCATGATGAAATAATTGTTGCCGTAAAGCGAAGCGAGCACACGCACATCTGTGTACGCTGAGCAAATAAAAGAAAGAAACAAATACAAAAGTATTATTTATTGACTCCCACAAATCAGAAGTGGTCCTGACCCACACAATGGAGAATGCAGATATCAATTTCGATATAGATGAGGTGATGGAGCAATCCGCGAGTATTGCGGATAATACGCTGCAGCGCAGCTGACGCACGTATAAAGGAAAGAGGAGGAAGTACTGCTGATACGTTTAGTGTGACAGTTTTATAAAATTGTATATTTTTGTATTGTATTTAACTATCTCGACAAGCGCATTGAAATCGGTTAATAAACACAAAATATAAATAAATTAAATTATATGTAAAATATTTGAATACATTTTATACTGTATTTGCGAGCGCGCAGCGCGAGCTTTGGCACAGGGTATAAGACAGTCGGGCCCGTCCGACTGATCTGCTCCGCCCATTCTGGTTTGCCTCTAAATTTGATGTAAAATTTGCAACAAAACTCAACTTTGACCGCGTATAGCGCAGCTTCTATAAGTCGCAGCGTAATAAAGTTTAGTTTCTATGAAAATTTGAACATTTTTCTGTAAGTCGCAATTTGTTTCATGAAGATATGTCCACCCGTTTAGGAGCTATGATTTTTGGCACCCCAAATTCGCCAATTGAGCCACTGTGCGTCGCAGGCCGCATTCATCGCTTTCATCAGATGGCTCGCACGTTCTCCGTCTGTACCATTGGTCATGTGGTGGTCCAACATGATTAGCAACGAGTCTGTGTCCATCGATGAGGTGTCTCAGACTATGTGAGCACGGTTTTGTGGTGTTCTACTGGGCTGGCGGCCTATGGTGGTTATTACCGCATGGTGGTCGCTTTGCGTGTAGATATCTGAGTGCGCTGGGTGTGTGTGTGTGTATTCATTTATTACTTAACCTTAAACATAAGAAACAACAAAGAAAAGGAAAAGCATATGCATATTTGGATAAAACATGGCGCCACGGAACCACCGCTAGGCTCTATCCTAGGTTAGCGTTGCGCTCTAGCCCTCTAGCTATGACCCATTGAAAAGAGTCACATCACCCGCACCGAAAATGTCACAGCGTCGGTGGGCCTTATGACATTTTCAACTTGTGTCATAACGCCCTCAATTTCTTAAAACTTGCAAAGTTTATCAAGAATCAATGAAAGTACCGTTATTAAAACTACAGTTTAATGTGTTATCTCGTTTGCAATCGCGCTTTACATGTTTTTGGCACAATAATATTCTATTTCGTTTGTGATTGATCTCGAAACTAAGTGCACGTGAAATGGAATCTGTTTATGAATATAAAATTGTACCTGGATTTAGAAAAAATTCTAAGTTGCTGCTTCTTACAAGCCAGCAACAATTGTTTAAAATTAAAAGTGTTTTGAAGAAAAGTTCGCGTTATATTTGCTACATAAAAGACTGTAGTGTTTCAGTGGCCTTGTCCAATAGTGGTGTGTGTACTCAAAGGAGTCTTGGGAGCAGCCACAACCATGCATCTCCCCAAGACCTAATAAAAAGACTAGAGCTAATTAACAATGTCAAAAGTCAATGTGAGGAAAAAAATTAAAAAGAAAAGGCCTGCGCGACATCTTCTACGAAGAATGCCTCAAAAGCGGAGAAGCGGCTTCTTTAGTTGCTTTTCCTAAAATTAGACGGCAATTGTTTAGGATCCGGAGTAAAAACGCGATGCAAAACCCCAAGTCGCCAAGTGAAGTCAAATTGCTATTTGAAGATGACGCTTTCCAGGAAGAATATAGCAATTCTAAGCAAAATCAGCTACCTTTTTATAGGTCCACTGTTGTGAAAGAAAACTTAGCTTATTGCATTTTCCTATCGCCAAGCATTGTGCAGATGATTGGAAGTAGGCCAGGAGAACGCCACTTTTTCATAGATGGAACATTCGCTACGGTGCCTTCTTGCGGCTTTAAACAATTGCTAATTGTTCATTATCAATTCAGGAACCATGTAAATATATAAATATATACAGTTTATGCGACAATTGCTAATGCGACAATTGCTAATGGTTCATTATCAATTCAGGAACCATGTAAATATATAAATATATACAGTTTGTGCGATATTTAACCAAATAAGTTCATGTCCATTTTTATTCTAATTGCAGACTTTTCCATTTATTTACATTTTGATGACGAGAAAGACAAGAGAGGTCCTGTTCGCATTTTTGAATGCCAACTCTTTCAAGTTTCAGCCGAAAAACTTTACCCAAGATTATGATATAGCTTTGAGAAAAGCGTTAAAAACTGTGTTCCCAACGGCAACGATAAATGGCTGCTGGTTTCATTACTGTCAAGCTTTGAGGCGCAACAGCTTAAAAATTCCTAATTTTGGAGCAACGTTTAAAAATACGGACTGCTACAAATGGTACAGGACGTTTCTCAGCTTGCCATTAATTCAGCCTCCGAAAATTCAGGAAATGTTTACAATTTTGAAGGACCAATTGTTGGAGCTGCCAAAAAACAGGCACGACATATTGAAACGTTTTTTAAATTACTTTGAAAAGGAATAGATGGTTAAAGTAAGATTATTTTTCTATTTTAATAGTTTTTCTTATTCATGAATTTTTACTTTTTTTTTTCCCGGACCACACCTAATGCATTTTTTGTGCGCGCTCAGGTTATGCGAACAACAAGCTCATTGGAGTCCTTCAACGCTGCATTAGCTCGGAAATTGCAAAAGCATGGCCGCTTCGACCAATTCCTCGAAGTTATTCGAGATGAGGATTATGCTACAAGCGTAATTTTAGCTAATGCTCTGGATGGCGACTTAACCGCGCTAAGCGCAAAGCGAAAAAAGCAAAAAGTCAAGGACAACAAAATAGAAGAGCTTCTCAGGGACTTGGAGAGCGCAACAATATCTTTAGACGAGTTTTTTGGCAGCCTAATTAATCAAAAAAATTATTTGATTAGGTGGGACACCACATTTGAAGAGCAGTCATGCTCAGATAATAGTGAAGATAAAGATGAGGACAATACTTTACACTTCAGTCAAATGGTTGAAGTTCTTAAGTGTATAATTTGCCTTGAAACTCCGAGTGATGTGGTACTATTACCTTGTAGCCACTTCAAAATATGTTTTGAGCGCTATAAAAAGATGAAAATTAAAGCGGCGAAGTCTATATTCAACAATAACAACATTCTATATTCAATATTACGCTTGTTTTTGAACTTATAAGTTCAACTATTGTGTAACTTATATCTCCTGTGTTTATTAATCGATTTCAATGCGCTTTTGAGGTTAGTTAAATATAGTACAAGAGAGTTTATGTTCCAAATAACAATCTTCTATGCTTAATATTGTTATTCAACTTTTTGTGTTAAAAAACACTAGGTTGTGTGAGTTTTATTGATTTTTGGGCGTAAAGGGGGCGTGGCACCCGATTTTCGAAACAAACTTGATTTGCGTAAGATAACTACCTATCTATAGCAACAAACAAACAAACAAACCAATGAGCTGAAAGTGTTTCTGTATAGGCATCTAATTGACATCATGCTTATCTCAGAAACATATTTACACGTTAGTCATTAATTCAATATTGTTGGTTATACTTGTTATCGAGCAGATCACCCTAGAGATGCATTTTAAAATGACTTAAAGTTACCAGGGAGGTCAATAATTTTAGCTTGACTTTAGACTCAGACATGGCACTCAGAAGGATGCTCACAAATATCTTGGAGTTACTCTGGATTTCCAAGATTTCCTGCGTCACGTGACTGATGTAGTTAAGCGCATAAAAATAAAAGCGAGTAGCGTGACTTGGCTTCTTAATGATAGGATCAAATTATCGATTGAAAAAACAAAGCAAATATTTACAAAGTTTTTCTGGAACACATTTGGAGATATGGGATACAAGTGTATGGCATAGCACCGAAGTCCAACCTTGATAAAATTCGTGTAATGCAATCTAAAATCTTGCCCAGAATATCTGGTGCAGCGTGGTATATACGAACTAGAGATATTGCAAAGGAACTCCGGGTACCAATGCACTGGTCGGAGATATTATCAATCGACAAGCTACTGCAACCGAACAGCCGCCTTGAAAATGTATAGAAATGGTTCCAAGCGAGCTCGCAACGAACGCACTTCATACGCACGTTATCGCAGTTCAATTTGGGGATTCAGTTCTTCAGTAAATTTTTTGGTGAACGAACAGTTCAGTGAAAGGTTCAGTTCACTTCTTATGCAGTTTACCATTACAGTTCAAATGTTATTAATTATTAAATGCTTAGTTCGTTTAATTATGCTTATTGAATTAACATAAAAAAGCAAACAACTAGAAATGACTAGCAAAGCGAGATTTTGATAAAACATCCTCCAGGCTCAAAAACTCTTGCTTCAAGCAAAAAAGAAATCCTAGAATTCTAGGGATGTGACCACTGAAAAATATCAAATTATTAATAAGAATTTTTCAGATATAAGAAATTAATATTTACCTATTCCATTTTGTTATGTAGGAATGTAAGTTTGTGAACCTTATCGGGTTGCAGCGCTCTTCCTATTTGCTAATATCTGGCCATCTAAAGAAAATATGCGTTCGCACGACACAGATGTAGCGACTATGCATAAGCGCTTCTGCATATAGGAGAAAAAGCGTGGGTACTACAGCTCCTTCCACCACTTCAAACGATCGCCTATCTGACGCAAATATTCTTTGACCAAATATTTGTCTATCTCCCTATAAGCCCCAGCAGTATTATTAGTAGGCCTAGCTTGTGTCTGGAACTGTTTGTCGTAATCATCCCATATTGATGGCTTCTTTGTCGAAACATCTTTCATTATTTCCTGATCTGGGCAGTCTGTTGCAATCGTTATGGTTATAGTTTTTTGATAGTTATAAGTTTTTTTACTTTAAGATTGTCCAGCGCATCAAAGTACTTTTTCTCGTTTTAAAAATCGCGAGACTTAAAGCGTGGATCTAATATAGTGCTTTCCGCCAATAGGGGCTTTGATTCCAAGACATCAAAGCTTTTATGCATCTCATCGTGTAAGGTTTTGACAAGAAAATTTTCTGAGCTATTCGGTAACATCGATTGCAAAATTTTTATCAATAGAGTGACCTAAAATAAAGTTAATTTACATAGGACAAACGTTTTCAAAAAGTGTATTATATTAACTTTGACAGGGTAACGTTCTTTTCAGAAGAAATTTCCATCGTTACTTCATAAAATGGCTGTAATATGGGAAGTACCGTTTCCATCCGAGTCCAATCCGCGGGTAGCAAACACAAGTCCGGTCTTAAATAAGGCAACGCAATACCTATAGCATCCTTGTTTCTTAAAAGGCGCTCAAACATTTGGTATGTAGAGTTCCATCGCGTCACTATATCTATTTTAAGCTTTAGCTCTTGAGCACCAAGTTGCTTTTGAGCATCATTAAGCTTAGTCTGGGCATGTGAGTTGCGATGAAAATACTCTATAATAGCTTTAGTTTTTGTACGCAAATCAGAAATGCTTTCCAAGCCTTACTGTACTACCAGATTTGGTGTGTGCGCAAAACATGGGATCGATCGCTACATCCTCAAACATATGGCTCCCACAATGTTGTCTCCGTTGTCAGATACAACTGCAGTAATTTTGTTGCTAATGTCCCATTCAACAAAAGCGATTTTTGAAAAGGCTGTTAAATTTTCCTTTGTGTGATGGTCCTTGAGCTCTATAGGTTGTCGTCTTCGCACACAAATTGAATTTTCAGCATCAATGAAATGCGCCGTCAATGCAACATATTTTTGGGTGCATACGGACGTTCATGCATCTGTGGTAATGCAGATTGCACTTGATGAATGAAGTTCGTTAAGTACTCGGGACTTAGTTTCCTCATAGACCGATGGCAACAAACTATAAGATAGGGAGCTCTGAGTTGGTAATTTATAGCCTGGGCATTTGCTTACCATCTTCACCAAATCGCAGAAGGCCGGCTCTTCGATAATGGTTGCCCTTTGTCACCATTTTTAAGACCTGGCGGTCGACGGTTAATATAATTTGTAATGATTTGTTGCCCAGCTATTGACATCAAGGGTCTTGTGGGCGATTGCAACGATGCTACAAAATCTTGGAAATAAAGACGACGTAACCGTAGAAGAGGAAACTGGTGGATTTTAAGCAGAAGTAGAAGGGCATACCTCAATACCAGGTGCTGGGCGATCAATTTGGACTGTAGGGTGATTATTTCGCAGGTGTCTTAAAAGGTTACTTTGATAGCATCCTGTGATGCTTATTGCCGTCTTGCAATATACGCATTTGCCATAAGTTTTATCTGCGTTTAAAATGAAATGATTCCAAACGTCGGTACGCGTACGTTTAAAACTCATTTTAATTAATTTGTGCAGTTTTAAAGTTTCCCCGTTAAAAATGTGTATGCAGATGAACACGATTGGCATAATAATCGTAATCGAAACGAGCTCACATCAAAATTGTGACTAAGAAAGTTTACTGGCAGTTAAAAAATTTGGACAGGGCAGATCAGTCGGACGGGACAGATCAGTCGGACGGGCTCGACTGTAGTATACCCTGTGCCTTTTATTTTATATACAATTTTATAAAACTGTCACTCTAAGCGTATCAACAGTATTTCTTCTGCTGCTGCGCTGCTGGGCTGCGCTGCCAATTGCGTAGCTTATATCTACTTTGTTTATTAACCGATTTTAATGCGCTTTTCAGCATAGTTAAATAAAATAGAATAGAGTATATGTATCAAATAACAACATTCTATGTTTAATATTACGCTTGTTTTTGAACTTTTAAGTTCAACTATTGTGAAGCTTATATCTCCTGTGTTTATTAATCGATTTCAATGCGCTTTTCAGGATAGTTAAATATAGTACAAGAGAGTTTATGTTCCAAATAACAATCTTCTATGCTTAATATTGTTATTCAACTTTTTGTGTTAAAAAACACTAGGTTGTGTGAGTTTTATTGATTTTTGGGCGTAAAGGGGGCGTGGCACCCGATTTTCGAAACAAACTTGATTTGCGTAAGATAACTACCTATCTATAGCAACAAAAACGGCACCTCTAGCTTTTGTGGTTGCTGAGATCGACGCGTTCATCCAAACAGACGGACAGACAGACGGACATCGCTAAATCGACTCAGCTCGTCTCCCTGATCAAGAATATATATACTTTGTGGGGTCTGCCACGCCTCCTTCTGCCTGTTACATACATTCTGACAAAGTTAATAACCCTGTATTTCCCATTTTTCAATGGGTACAGGGTATAATAAAATTAATAATCCTATACATTATTAACAATAAAATATGCTGAAAATGAATATAATATGTCCATATTTATTATTTACAATATATGCATACATAATGCAGATGACGTTAAACTCATACTTTCTTTCAAAGAGTCCTCCTCCAGCTACCTTCTGCAAGATGACTTGAATTCTGTGCACCGTTGGTGTATGTCAAATTATCTTCAATTGAATAAGAGTAAATGTGTTTTTATGACCTTTTCTCGGATCTCTTCCTTTTCTGCAGTCTATTCGATTGACAATGTACCATTGCAACGTATTTCTTCAGCTCAAGACCTCGGTGTAATTTTTGATCCCAAACTAAGCTTCACGCTGCATATTGCGACTATTATCAGTAAGGCTAAAGGTACACTTGGATTCATAAAACGTTGGTCCAAAGAATTCAACGACCCTTACACGACCAAACTTCTGTACACCTCATTAGTACGTCCTATTCTTGAATATTGCTCGTGTGTTTGGTGTCCCCAATATAGAGTACATCAAGACAGGATAGAATCAGTCCAGAAACAATTCCTATTATTTGCCCTTCGTGGACTAAATTGGGATCCTAATCTTCGCTTACCGTCTTATTCTTCTAGATTACTTCTTATTAATCTCCCATCTCTTTCCAATCGTAGAACTGTTCTCGGCATTTTATTTTTACATAAATTGATTATTGGTGAAATTGATTCCCCTGCCCTTTTAAATCAAATTAGTTTTTCAATACCTCGAAGACCAACTAGGAACTTCCATCCAATTTATCTTCCTATATGCACCACTGATTATGCTTTGCACAATAGTTTTCGAGTATTATGCGCTAATTATAATGCACATTATAAATTAATATCTGCAGAACTCTCTCTCCCATCTATTAAATACGCTATCCTTCAACACTCAACACTTTCTAACAATTTATCTTAATCTACGTAGTATGGTATTATTGCTTAACCCAACTAACCACTAATCTTGGTCTGATTGGGTTTTTCTGGGTTTTCCCATATCCTCGCAGCAAATGCTGGACCTTTTTTTTCTCTTTTAATTTGATTTCATATTTTAATTTCATTTTTCCCCAGATTTTCTGCTCATATTTTTAAATCTTAATTTTATTTATTTTAATTTTATTTTAACTTATACTTATTTTAATTTGTAATTTAATTTTTGGTTGACTGGTCTTAGTCAACATTTAAATAAATAAATAAATAAAAATAAATAAATAAATAAATAAATAAAATAAAAAAAACACAATACCATCGAACAGGTGCGCTCAACACGCAAAAGGAATCCACTGTGCGAACGCAAAACTACGAACTACCTTGAGAGCTTCCCAACAGCAAGCAAAGACAACAAAGACAGCAACATCACTCAAAGGCCGAGCCACAGCTAAAACTCTTCATACGAGCACAATCGAAACAGAAATTCCCAACAACAACTTTGACGAAGCCCAAACGTCAACGAACGTCGCAAGTTGATACCCTATTCATGTAATTGCTTAATTCTAGTGGCTGCGGAATATATGCAAATTAGAGAGAGTATAAACTTCGCGGCTCTCAATGCGTGCTAAGCGCCGATGCTTAGCATCCAAACAGAAAACTGAAACGAGAATCAAAATCAAAATCGCTGGCCAGCATAGCAAACTGACACGAGCGCATAGGACGGAGAACACGAATAAGTCCGTGCTCTCAGTTCAAATGTCGGCAGCCGACTGACGTGCGTATGAAGTGCGTTCGTAGCGAACTCGCTTGCAACCATTTCTATACATTTTCAAGGCGGCTGTTCGGTTGCGTGTTCGACTCGCACAAGTTGCATGTTGCCAGGACGCAATCGTCAAGATTTTTGTGAAACCACTTTTTTGGCTGTTTGACGCCTCTAGTTATTGAGTGCTTAGTGGAAAAATGTTCAAATTTTGCTGCGACATATAGAAGCTGTGCTATACGCGGTCAAAGTTGAGTTTTGTCGCAAATTTAGCGGCAAAAAAGCTAAGTTTTCTTCTCCTTGTTATACCCTGTACCTATTGAAAAATGGAAAATACGGGGTTATTAACTTTGTCAGGATGTATGTAACAGGCAGAAGGAGGCATGGTTGACCCCCCAAAGTATATATATTCTTGATCAGGAGGACGAGCCGAGTTGATTTAGCCCTGTCTGTCTGTCCGTCTGTCCGTCTGTATGAACGCGTCGATCTCAGCAACTATAAGAGCTAGGGCAGCCGTTTTGCTCATTTTTGAAAGGTGTATACCATACGCAGAACAAGTTTTTCCAAATCTTGGAAGCCACACCCCTACCTCGAACAATGGCCATAAATATAATACATTGACAAATTTAAGACATATAAATCTCTCTAAGTAAAATGTTTCTACTACGAACTGTGGAAATTATTATAATCTACCAAATTTACAAATTTCAATTAAATCGTTCCATTATTAAAAGAATTATGATTGATTAAAGATCTTTATCGTTTTATTTTAACTGTAATGTTGATGTATGTGTAAGTAGTAGTAGGCTATGCTATATATAAGAATATCCCGATATATCATTCACGCTTTACTATACACAAAAGATTAAACTATGGTCAAAGTGTACAAATATTATTTCTTACGTTGTTAAACAGTAGAAAGTTGGTATTCGGAATATAAATTAAATTAGGTTCAAAATATATTTTAAATAGAATACTGTACCAGCAAGGCTGATCTTTGGTACAGAGTATATATAAGAAAGTCGGGCTAGCGCCCGCGAGATTTTATTTCAATAATATACTTGATTTATTTTATAAAGATTAATTTATTTATGTTAATTAATATGTATATTATTTAGCTGTTTACAGTCAAAGATTGTTCAACAATGTACGTACATATTATACTGCATGCGGTTAATTTTCTTCTTATACCCTGTGTCTTTTATTATTAAAAATTTTTTTACTTCCTTCTTGGCCGCTTGACAAGTTATGCCTTAAAATAAAAACTGCATAAAAATCCATCAAAACAGAGATTATGCACTTGTTTGACTTTAAATTTGAATATTTGAGTAACCATTATGATTAGTTAAAATTGATATATTTCCTACAAAAATACGCTTACATACATATGTCGAATTTGAGTATGACCTTTCTGTGGATATGCTCATGGGGTCTCGCAGTCCTCGTTCTGGGTGTTGCACACAACTTTATAGTAATTGTAGATTTTTTATTGAATTATTGAAAAAATAAAAACAAACAATTCATTTATTCATCTATATACTATACAAACGTATGTATGTATAATGTATATAATAAAGCATATTTAAATCGCAAGAGAACAGACTTGTTGCGGTAGGTCTGTGCAAGCTCTCTCCTCCACACAACCAAACGAACGACTTTGCTAGCAGTGTTGCCAGTTTAGCAATTTTATGGCTAGTTCTAGCCATTTTAAAAGGCCGAATGCTAGAAAAATTAAGAAATTGCTACTAGCTATAAATCTAGCTACTTTAAAATAAACTTCAGCTATTTTCGGCAATTTTCTCGAACCCGTGATTTAGGTCTGTGAAAATTACCAGTTACAGCGAAAATACTCTAAGTGACTTGAGTGAAAATACTTATCGAACAGTGATTTCTACTTTTGACCATCACTGCTTTGTGTGTTTCATCTCTAGTTTGTGGTGTACATTAAGTGACGCAAAAAAAGTGATGCAAAAATGCCTAAAGTGCTTTATACGCAAAAGTTTCCCGATGCTTGGATGCAGGCTAGTGAGTTCAAGGCCTGGATCCGGAAGGATGAGAAATGGAAAATGCTGCCACGATTATGAAGTGCCAACGAAATTTTTAAAAATGATGGCCGAAAATGAAAAATATAACAATGAAGACAGTGAAGATGTAGATTTAATAAAATCATTATTGGACATTTAAATTAAAATTCAATTTTTTTGTTATTTTGGGGTAATTTGGTTATTTTTTGGGGTAACAAAATGTTAGCCATTTTTTCAGCCATTTTTACAAACAAATTTGCTATTTTCAGCTAGTTTTTTTCGTAAATCTGGCATTATTTTTTGTTCAAGACCTGGCAACACTGTTTGTGAAACCACTTTTTTGGCTGTTTGACGCCTCTATGTATTGAGTGCTTAGTGGTTGTATGCTACATGAAGCAATTGCACATCTCCTTCAATCGCATTCAATCCTGTCCCAAAGGCAGACTTCTCTCCTCAATGCCATCCTTGGTAATGATATTCATGTATAAGGAATCTCCAGTGAATCTGTCAAGGACTGTGGCCTTTCCGAACACCTGGTATAGAATTTCCGCTGCATGCTCTTCGGTCCCTGAAGGTAATAAATCCTCGGTCAGATTCAGGTTGGTATTAGCGATCAGACAATCCAACATCGATTCCATGCTGTGGCTAGAAGTTCCGGCAGCATGATAGAAATGGTTATAGATTTGGCCATGTCCATCATAGGCATAGACAATGCCCCTTCCCTGCGCGTTCAGCCCGGCCACAATGTTGTGCACGTAATAGGGAAAGAACCGTCTTTGGTAGATCAGCCTGGAGACCATATGACCAAGAGCATCCGTAGAAATGACCTTGTCGTGGTCGTATTTATATATATCCACACGCATCTTTACCAGATCGTACAAGGCAATCACATCGCACCAGCTGCCAGTAGAACTGAAGACCGTTTTCTGGGTCATTGGGAAGAGCTTTTTTTGGTCACGAGCTTGAATGGTCTCTCCATAGCTCACACGTGTATCGGCAGCAATCACCACAAAGTCGGAGCCAGCGATGGCAGCAATAGAACCGCTAAGAGAACCGCCGTACGGGTTGTACTTGGCGGGCTTATATAGCATCATAGCAAATCAGAAGAGTACAAATCGGAAATATATTTTGAATTGTACTGTTATGTTTGACAAAATTCGATTTACTAAATTTTTTGAATAGTAATGCTTATAATGTAAGTGAAATTTCCGGATATCCCAGATTTAAACTTTTTTGTTTTGCTCTTTATAATAACTTTTAGCATAGGGTGTATCAATATTTTCCAGAAAAAATATGTACCAAATTTAGCAAAACACCATTAATTTAAGAATTTAACTTAACTTCTCTGAGTGTAGATATAGACCCCTATTAACCCCTATTTATGCTCTAGGTGCAACTCTCCATCACCTTTGGCTTTGTGTGCATCTTTACCTTCTCGAAGAAAACGCAGGAATGGGCTCAGCAGAACACCTGGCTGCTCTGGGTTGCACTGGTAGGTCATACTTATTAGCCTAATCAACCAACCTAACTAATACCCTGTAAATTCGATCTTTTTTAGGCCGTGCTTATTGTCACGATGATCTGCTGTACAAAATAAAAATGTATGATATCCATAATTTAAAATCAATTGCTGCAAACACTTCTGTAAAAAATAAAAATAATATGAATAATTGTATACGAGCATTACGATTGTTAACAATAAAATATGCTGAAAAATGAATATAATATGTCCATATTTATTATGAATAATATATATATAAATAATAAAAAAAACAAACACACAGGTGCATATGCTGCACACGCACCTACAAGAATCTACAAACAACCGTGGGAACTTTTTCTGCAGCAAGCAAAGCCGCCGACAAAGACAGCAACATCGCACAAAGGCCGAGCCACAGCCGAAGTTCGCAACTCTTCACACAAGCGAAACCAAAATTACCAACAACAACTTTGACGAAGCCCAAACGTCAATGAACGTCGCAAGTTGATACCCTATTCACTCAATTGCTAAATTCTAGCGGCAGCGGAATATATGCAAATTAGAGAGGGTATCAACATCGCGACTCTTAATGTGCGCTGATCGCCAATGCCCAGCATCGAAACACAAAACTGAAATTAGAATCAAAGTAGCAATCGATGACTCATCATTGAGAACTGGCAATGCGCATTTTGCGGAGAACACGAATAAGTCCGTGCTCTCAGTTCAAAAGTCGGCAGTCGACTGACGTGCGTTTGAAGCGCGTTCGTAGCGAGCTCGCTTGCAACCATTCCTATACATTTTCAAGGCGGCTGTTCGGTTGCGTGCTCGACTCGCACAGGTTGCATGTTGCTGGGACGCGATCGTCGAGATCAGGGGTGTCATTTCCGCTTTTTTCCCGTCAGATTTGGCTTTTTTAGAAGTGTGATTGCAGGTAAAATTGTAAAACAGCGGGCAGCGGGAATTCCAGCTTTTTTTGTCAAATATAAAAGATTTTTTTTAAATTGTACGTTTACTCAATTTTAAAAGTTGATTTAATTGAGTTGACGGTTGAAATGTTAAAAATGTTATTCTATTGGCAAAGTATCGATATTTACATATATCGAATAATTGTTTTCAAACGTTCACACCTAAATTGGCGCAAGATCCATCACTAACATTGTGAAATTCATTTGCAAAAGTGTATGGGCAAAATTCACGATGCCAAAATAAAATTATAAGCAAAAAGTGCGAGATGTGTGGATGCAGAGCACGGAGTTTAAGGAGTGGGTGAGGAATTTATTTTTAAAGTAGAAATTAATTTACTTAAAATTTTAGATATGGACTGCGCCGACAAAATAAGTGCTGTTTTGATTATGAAGTACCCCTCCGCTGCCTAACCAAAATAGTACAACAAGACTATTATCCGAGCAATGACTCGGAAAATTTTGAAGAAATATTAAATATACTTTAATATGATGGATGTATATAATAAGTGCACTTTTTTTTTTACATATAAATGATTTTTTATAAATGAATAACAAATATATTATTTTATAAAAATCAGCTTTTTTTTAACTTTTTTCTCTGGGATTCCGCTTTTTTAAGCTTTTTTTTTCCTTGATCCAGCTTTTTTTGCTCAGAAAAAAATGACACCCCTGGTCGAGATATTTGTGAACAGTGTTGCCAGTTTAGCAATTTTATGGCTAGTTCTAGCCATTTTAAAAGGCCGAATGCTAGAAAAATTAAGAAATTGCTACTAGCTATAAATCTAGCTACTTTAAAATAAACTTCAGCTATTTTCGGCAATTTTCTCGAACCCGTGATTTAGGTCTGTGAAAATTACCAGTTACAGCGAAAATACTCTAAGTGACTTGAGTGAAAATACTTATCGAACAGTGATTTCTACTTTTGACCATCACTGCTTTGTGTGTTTCATCTCTAGTTTGTGGTGTACATTAAGTGACGCAAAAAAAGTGATGCAAAAATGCCTAAAGTGCTTTATACGCAAAAGTTTCCCGATGCTTGGATGCAGGCTAGTGAGTTCAAGGCCTGGATCCGGAAGGATGAGAAATGGAAAATGCTGCCACGATTATGAAGTGCCAACGAAATTTTTAAAAATGATGGCCGAAAATGAAAAATATAACAATGAAGACAGTGAAGATGTAGATTTAATAAAATCATTATTGGACATTTAAATTAAAATTCAATTTTTTTGTTATTTTGGGGTAATTTGGTTATTTTTTGGGGTAACAAAATGTTAGCCATTTTTTCAGCCATTTTTACAAACAAATTTGCTATTTTCAGCTAGTTTTTTTCGTAAATCTGGCATTATTTTTTGTTCAAGACCTGGCAACACTGTTTGCTAGAAAATTCTTATCACTTCCATTCGTTCGAATGCATAATAATTTCGGGCAAAGAGCAACCACCATCCGAACACAAGCTGTCCACGCCTCACTCATGAGCTACATATAGCATCGAACATTCGCGAAGTTCGATGGGCTTCCAGAAGAGAGCGCCTAGAAATTTCCAAAGAGAGCGTTTGCGTATAAATACGGCCGTCCATTTCTCTTTACCACAGTTGAAATCAAACAAGTGAAGCGATAGCATCACCGCGAACAAAAAGCAGAATTTAGCGATTAGCTAAACAAGCGCAAAACTTAATCGTCTTGATTACTATTAACATTCGAATAAAAGTGAAAACCAAAGTAGAAAGTGGAAAATTCCCTTACGCGAAAAAAATTAAAATTTTCTGAAAAAAGTCTTAAAAGGAAGCAACAAATAAAAAAAGAATGCCAGCCATTGGAATCGACTTGGGCACCACGTTCTCCTGCGTTGGTGTCTACCAGCATGGCAAGGTTGAGATCGTCGCAAACGATCAGGGCAACCGGACGACACCTAGCTATGTGGCGTTCACAGACTCGGAGCGGCTAATCGGCGACGCCGCCAAGAACCAGGTGGCGATGAATCCAAAGAACACAGTGTTTAATGCTAAGCGTTTGATCGGGCGCAAGTACGACGATCCTAAGATTGCAGAGGACATCAAACACTGGCCCTTCAAGGTGGTAAGCGATGGAGGAAAGCCCAAGATTGGCATCGAGTTCAAAGGCGAGCAGAAGCGCTTTGCCCCAGAGGAAATCAGTTCTATGGTTCTAGTCAAAATGAAGGAAACAGCTGAGGCATACCTGGGTCAGACCATTACAGACGCCGTCATCACAGTTCCCGCATATTTCAACGACTCCCAGCGGCAGGCTACCAAAGACGCCGGCCACATCGCTGGCCTCAATGTGCTCAGAATCATCAATGAGCCAACTGCAGCGGCACTGGCCTATGGTCTGGACAAGAACCTCAAGGGCGAGCGCAATGTTCTTATCTTCGACCTGGGAGGTGGGACCTTTGACGTGTCCATTCTAACCATAGATGAGGGCTCCCTATTCGAGGTGAGGTCGACGGCGGGAGACACACATTTGGGAGGTGAAGACTTCGACAACCGGCTGGTCACTCATTTGGCAGATGAGTTCAAGCGCAAGTACAAGAAGGACATGCGATCCAATCCCCGTGCCCTGCGCCGTCTTCGCACCGCGGCTGAACGAGCCAAGCGCACGCTGTCCTCGAGCACCGAGGCCACCATAGAAGTGGACGCGCTATTCGAAGGCCATGACTTCTACACCAAGGTGAGCCGTGCCCGCTTCGAGGAGCTGTGCGCCGACCTGTTCCGTAGTACACTGACACCAGTGGAGAAGGCGCTCAATGATGCCAAAATGGACAAGGGTCAAATCCACGATATTGTGCTCGTCGGCGGCTCGACACGCATTCCGAAGGTTCAGAGTCTGCTGCAACAGTTCTTCGGTGGCAAGAGTCTGAACCTTTCCATTAACCCAGATGAGGCGGTAGCCTACGGCGCCGCTGTCCAAGCGGCCATCCTCAGCGGTGACCAAACTGGCAAGATCCAAGATGTGCTACTGGTAGATGTCGCACCCCTATCTCTGGGAATCGAGACAGCTGGAGGCGTCATGACAAAGCTGATTGAGCGCAATTGCCGCATTCCTTGCAAGCAGACCAAGACGTTCTCAACGTACTCGGACAACCAGCCAGCCGTCTCCATTCAGGTGTTCGAGGGCGAGAGAGCCCTGACTCGGGACAACAATGCACTGGGCACGTTTGATTTGTCTGGCGTTCCACCGGCACCGCGTGGCGTGCCCCAGATCGAAGTCACCTTTGACATGGATGCCAATGGCATCCTAAACGTGTCAGCGAAGGAGATGAGCACCGGCAATGCGAAGAATATTACCATCAAGAACGACAAGGGCCGCCTTTCTCAAGCTGAGATTGACCGTATGGTGAATGAGGCGGAGCGCTATGCAGAGGAGGATGAGCAGCAACGGCAGCGCATCTCGGCCCGCAACAGCCTCGAAACCTACGTTTTTGGGGTCAAGCAGGCCGTGGAGCAGGCCAGTTCGGACAAGCTGAGTGAGAGCGACAAGTCCTCTGTGCTGGACAAATGCACGGATACCGTCAAGTGGCTTGACAGCAACACCACAGCCGAGAAGGAGGAGTTGGAGCACAAGTTGAAGGAACTCACACAGCACTGCTCCCCCATTATGACCAAGATGCACCAACAGGGTCAGGGACAGCCTAAAGGCAATGCCAATTGTGGTCAACAGGCGGGAGGGTTTGGTGGTGCCAGGCACAATGGACCCACCGTCGAGGAAGTGGACTAATTGAATTCCAAAGAAAGTAGTTATTAAGCGCAAATAATATCTTTTGTTATACAGACGATTATGATTTTTGGTTGAATCTTGTAATGCTTTGCCAATTACTCAATACAACGTATTGTTAAACTATTTATAAGTTTTCAACAACTTTAAGAATAAAATATTTATTTATTATTTAACCTAAAAATGTTTTCTTAATTAATAGTACACTTTGAACAATCGAAATAGCTAATGTACGTCGCCATGGTACCAAAAGTTGAAGGAGTCGGGTAAACTTTATTAAGCTGTAAATGCCGTAAATTTATGTTGTAAATTAAATTTGTAGAAATAGCGATGATTACGTTACGAAGAATTACATTACAAACGGAGAAAAAACGCGAAGTTATGCAACAGACAATTTTTTTATAAATGTATGTAAGCGCCACTACAGTTTAAAAGCTACAGACATGGGACTTGGCATATTTGCAGCCTATGGAATTCTCCATCAATGCTGTAAATTATATTACGAACGGAAAAGAAATAGAGCAGATGGGGCAGATGGAGCAGCCACCTAAAACTTCGTACTCAATGACAATGTCCCCCGATACAGCGAAGAAATCACAAAGTACAGGGTTTTCAACAGTCGATTACGTCAGACTTAAGATCCGTCCTTACTGGTTTATAACGTGATGTTACGTGGGTTTAATTGATTTTTAAGCGTTAAGGGGACGTGACGTCCAAAAATGTGAAATAAACTTCATCTGCGAGTGGAATGCACCAACGTATACAAACAAAAAATGACTACTCTAGCTCTTATAATTTCCGAAATCTGCATTTATACAAACGGACGGACAGACAGACGGACATGGCTGTACTCAGCACGTAGTGATCTACTAGAATATATATACTATTTAGGGTCTGCCACGCCTCCTTCTGTCTGTTACACAAAAAAAATATGATGAAGAAGCATTGTCGCTACGCTTTGTATGACAGTTTTATAAAATTAAATATAATAAATATTTAAAACCAAATAAATAAATAAAATATAGGGTACAGGTTATTCTACGGTCGGGCGCTTCCGACAGATCTGCTCCGCCATAATAGGTACAGGGTATAATTAATGAAATTGAATTTCCCGCTAAATTTATCGATAACCTTGAATTAACTGCGCAAGTGGGCAGCACTGCAGCGTGAATGCACACATACACATACAAATTGCCATTGTATGTGCGTGTGTGTGTATTTGCCGGCCGGCATTCAAAATATCAATGCTAACTTGATTTAGGCGTTTCACTATTTATTCAAATAAAACTAAAATTTAAAAAAACATGCCAGCTTAGCAATCCAAATTGTGCTTTGAGCCGCCCAGACAGCTTCAGTTCAGTTCATTGCATTTTTTCCCTGCTCTTATTTTTATCGGCTACTGAAATAGTGTATCGATAAAATCGTTTGCAACTCTGTGGCCAGGCATAGTTGTAAATGTGAAGCGACGCCGAAGCCGATTTTTATTTTATTTTCGGAGGGAATTTTGTGCGTGCTAGAGGTAAATCAGATAAAAGTATATAAAAATAGGAAAATATTTTCGAAAATTCTGCGTTTAATAGTGAACCAAAGAAATATCTAACATTATGCGGCAAAGTGAAGATATTCAAGTGATTTTTTCATTTTTTCCAGCAGTGCCATTTGCAATTTGGGGATACAAAAAATAAGAAGGCGAATACAAAGCGAGCGAAAGAAAGGGCGAAAAAGAAAAGCGCAAATCAGGTAGAAGAAGAAGAGTTGTTTGTGTATATCAATCCGACGCCAACAGCTCTACGCACTAAAATAAAGCGCGCGCAGAATATTTCAATTGTCGACCATAATTAAATCATAATGGAGGAAGTTGCTGTGGTAAAGAAACGCGGACGCCCTGCAAAGGTGCCCACAACTGGAGAAACCGCCGCTGACGACTCCATTGAATCCATTCCAATTCCTAAAAAACGTGGTCGCCCAACCAAGGCCAAGGGTCGCGGCAGGCCGCCGAAGGCCAAGAACGATAACGACGATGCGGATGAGGATATGGCAAACGGCCAAAGCGCCAAGCCAGCAGCAGCTTCCAAGGGACGCGGTCGACCACGCAAAGAGCCCGTATCCGAGAACAGCGGAGACGATGATGCCGATTCAGCTGACGATAATCCCCCCAAGAAATCGCCATCGTCGGCCAAGCGACGAAAGTTGGGCCGACCCCAGAAGCATCGGGCCAGCGACAATGAAGACGGTAAGCATCAGCATTGGCATTAGCTCAACTTGACCTCGACCAGTTTCGGGCTTATATAATAATCATAGCTTTACGATTATTTCCGTATCGCGATAAATCAATCAAGTCCTGCCAGAATGCTTGCATTTTGGCGCGTTTTTCTAGTTTGTTTTCAAACCAAACTTTTTGAAAATACAGCATGTCCCAGCTGTACTTCTTCTGACTTCTTTTTTTTTATTTGCAATCGACAATGAAATTAAAGGTACAAATGTTTAAATTAAAAAATAATTGCATTTTAAAGTAAGATACAGATTTTTAGGCACAAATAAAAAAAGTGCAATTAATGAATTAAGGAAAACCCAGAGAACCCCAGTCAGACTAGAGTTAATACTCAGTATTATTATTATTATGTGGTGACCATTGTACTGAGACCTATAAGATCTATTGTACCCCCTGCTGAGCTGAATACTAAGTAGGGGAAATTCGATTACAGTTCGATTTAACGGATTCTTTTTGTCGGCTATTAAATCGATACTTTTTTTTTAAATATGATGTCGGTTACGTCTTACTGTAATCTTCTACCCGACAGATCTGCTCCGTCCTTCGTTGTTATTGTTTGTTTTTTCAAACAAATTAAATTTTTTTTTGATTAATCGATTAAATTGAATTACAGATCGAGTCCAGATCTAGGGTAAACTAATTACTTCGGATTAGATAATTTAAAGTGGACCATTAGATAGTGTGAGTAGTAGATTTAGAATCAAACACTAGTAGAGTAGTTGAACCAATGAGTTAATCCAATGGAGCTAAAGTATCGGGTACGTGGCTGTGGTATACAAAATCTAACTAAAACTAAATTGTGAGAATCCACGTAACTTGGACGGGAGTACAGCAATCAGTAAAAGGCAGTGGAAGTCTACTAGGGAGAAGAGCTAAGAGGAGCTTATTTTGTCCTGATTCAACTCTATCAACTAATTGCAAATTTTATTTTCGCTTAAACAACAGATGATGACGATGAAGAAGAACGCCGCCCGGTGGGTCGGCCACCCACTGGCGCAATTAATCTAAACATTGTGCGTACTGGACGCGGATCTGGTCGTCCCAGGGCAGCGAATGGTGATGATGGCTTGCCCCGCAAGAAGCGCGGACGCCCCGCAAGCAACAAATCGAAGCCTGCGTATATACCAACAGGTCGTCCTCGTGGACGCCCAAAGGTAAATGCGGGAGGCAGCAACAATGATCAGGATGGATCGGATGCTGACGAGGAGCAGGCAACTGCGCCGACCACGCCCAAGAAGCGTGGACGCCCCTCCCTTGGATCTAAAGGCACGGACAAGCCGCGTGGACGGCCCAAATTGGAAAAAGCAACCAACAGTCAGGACGATGACGAAGACGACGATGCCTATTCGGTTTCTGATAGCGATTCTCCAACCAAGAAACGCGGCAAGTCATCGCCTGCAAAAGGACGCGGCCGGCCAAGCGGCACAGCCGGTGGGGGCGACAGCAACAGCGAGCAGGACGACAAGGAAGGCGATGCCGACCCGGCAACAGGCAAGGCCACAAAGTCGCCCTCGGGTAATGGCACCGGCGAGGGTGCCGACCACGACCGCGAATCGATTGAGTGTGTCTCCGAGGATCAGTGGACCGAAACCTAATAATTTCTTTTAAGCAACACTTCAATTGAACATTAAAAAACAGATACACAAAATAACCTAAAAACCAACAAAATAAACATTTTTAGAAGGTAATCATCACAAGTTGCCAGAACAAAAGAAACATAAAGTTTTTTAACACAATTTTTGAGTGAAATCATAAAACTCATGAAGAGCAATGCATGTTTCAGTTAACCAGTCATTTTATGAATTTGAACGGTACATTTACCGTTATATAAGTACCAGAAAAATTGCTTCATTTTATTCCAAAGTTTTATGTAAATTAATATACATTGTCATTTCGTTTGGCTTTAAGGGCACATACATACATCAATATATCTATGCATATATCTTACATTCAATATGTCATTGTACTTGGTTTGCGAATCATTACACTTATTTTCTTCGATTAGAATAAACAGAAAATGTAGAGTAAAATAATCCAGAATTTTATTTTGTATTTGCCTTACATACGCAGGTAGCTTAGTGTGTGTGCCTCTGATTGTGTTTGTATGAACATATACTCAAAGTAAAGGGTCTTCTACAGTTCGGTTAGGTCCGACTGTAGCCTCCGTCCCACTGACCTGCCCCGTCCATATATTTTTGGTTAGATGAAGTATTGCCTTTGTATTCGATTGAATAAAAACTAAAAGCCAGAAAAGATAATCTAAGTTATTCTTAAGATTTTACATGCTTTTCCTCAACAATTAAGATCACAATTTACGTAATCTATTTTTATACCCTGTGCCCATTTGAAAAATGGGAAAACAGGGTTAATAACTTTGTGCGAATGTATGTAACAGCCAGAAGGAGGCGTGGCAGACCCCACAAAGTATATATATTCTTGATCAGGATGACGAGCTGAGTCGATATAGCCATGTCCGTCTGTCCGTCCGTCTGTCTGTTTGAACGCGTCGATCTCAGCAACTATAAGAGCTAGAAAAGCCGTTTTGGTCATTTCTGAAAGGTGTATACCATACGCAGAACAAGTTTACTTCAAATTTTGGATGCCACTCCCCTTACGCCCACAACGAGCATAAAAAGAATTCATTCACCAATTTGAGAGACACAAATCGAGTTATATAAATTCTGTTTTCAGTTGTTCGTAGGTCTATATCAGGCGCAGATAGGGCTTTTTTCAAATTTTGGATGCCACGCCTCTTTTACGCCCTAATTCATAAAAACTGAATAACAAGCGTAATATTGAACATAGAACGTTGTTATTCGGTATATATACTCTCTTCTATTATATTAAACTTTCCTGAGAAGCGCATTAAAATCGATCAATAAACACAGGAGTTATAGGCGAAACAATATTGCAGGCGTTGCACGCTCGCTCTTTAGCAGCGCGGCCAATTAAGCGGCACATATAGGAAACGTAGCAGACAAAGCATTGCTGCTACGCTGCGAATGACAGTTTTATAAAATTTTATAAAAAATACAGGGCACAGGGTATAAGACAGTCGGGCCCGTCCGACTGATCTGCTCCGCCCATTCTGGTTTTTTTTAGAAAATTATTTTTATACATGTTTAAATCTCTTTAAATTTAGGCTCGAGCTGCTATCTAAATCTGTAAATTCTGCGGAAAACAAGAACGAAAAAACTTCTATTTTGTTCTGAAGGATGTTCTTCAGCTGGGTAGGATTACTGCGTCTAGTTTTACAGTACAGTTTTCCTATAATATTTGACTGTCTAAATGGCATTTAATGCATTTTCCCGCTACAGATATTTATTTGTTTCGATTTTTTAAAAACTTTGAATTTTCAAATATTTTTATACCCTGTACCCATTGAAATTTAAAAAAAAAAACAGTTAATAACATTGACCCATTGTATGTAACAGGCAGAAGGGGGCGTGACAGACCCCACAAACTATATATATAAGTATGTATATTCTTGGTCAAGATGACGAGCTGAGTCGATTTAGCCATGTCTGTCTGTCTGTATGAAAGCTGAGATTTCCTAAATTATAAAAGTTAGAAAAGCCACGCAGATCAAGTTTATTTCAAACATTGGTTACCACGGCCCTTCCGCCCACAATGAACATAAATGGAACACATTCAACAATTTAAGAGACATAAATCTAGCAGGTCTATATCATACGCAGATGAAGTATATTTCAAATGTTTGATGCCACGTCTCCTTTACACCCTAATCGATAAAAACCGAATAAGAAGCGTAATATTGCACATTGTTGTTATTCTTTTATTATATTGACCTATCCCGAAAAGCTCATTGAAATCGGTTAATAAACACAGGAGATATTAACGAAACAATATTGCATGCGTTGCATCGCTCGCCCCTTGGCAGCACAGCTATTTCAGATGGCACACATGAAGAATTTGGACGGGGCAGATCAGTCGGACGGGCCCGACTGTAGAATACCCTGTACCCTATATTTAAAATATACAACACATAGCAGCAATTCTTCTTCTTCTTACTTTGTTGTGTGCCAGCTTTAACGGCCGCGCTGCTAGAGGCGGCGAGTTGCCGCCTGCAATATTGTTTCGCTAATAGCTCCTGTGTTTATCAACCGATTTCAATGCGCTTTTCAGGATAGTTAAATATAATGAAAGAGAGTATATATTCCAAATAACAACATTCTATGTTTAATATTAAGCTTGTTATTCGGTTTTTTCGATTAAGGTGTAAAAGAGGCGTGGCATCCAAAATTTCAAAATGCCTCATCTGCGTATGATATGGTCTATATACCAACTACTGCAAACAGAATTTATGTAATAGCTTAGTGTCTCTTAAATAGGCGAATGTATTTTATTTTATTCATTGTGGGCGGCAGGGGCGTGCCATCCAAGATTTGAAATAAACTTGATCTGCGTACGTTACTTATCTACCTACATATCAAAATTGGCAGATCTAGCTTTTGTAGTTTCCGAAATCGACGCGTTCATACGGGCCCATCCAACTGATCTGTCCCGTCCAAATTTTTATACCCTGTGCCCATTTGAAAAATGGGAAAAACAGGGTTAATAACTTTGTGCGAATGTATGTAACAGGCAGAAGGAGGCGTGGCAGACCCCACAAAGTATATATATTCTTGATCAGGAAGACGAGCTGAGTCGATTTAGCCCTGTCTGTCTGTCTGTCAGGCCGTCTGTATGAACGCGTCGATTCCGAAAACTATAAGAGCTGAGCTGTCATTCTTGGTGTGTTTGGTAGATAAATAACGTACGTAGATCAAGTTTATTTCAAATCGTTGATGCCACGCCCCCTTTACGCCCAAAAATCAATAAAACTCACAAAAGCTCGAATTTTTAACACAAAAAGGAAAAAACACAAAAAAAATTTGGAACATAAGCTCTCAAAGCGCATTGAAATCGGTTAATAAACACAGGAGATATGTGCTTCACAATAGTTGAACTTAAAAGTTCAAAAACAAGCGTAATATTGAACATGGAATGTTGTTAAATATTACTTGTTGAATATATACTCTCTAATATAATAATTAACTGTCCTGAAAAGCGCATTGAAATCGGTTAATAAACAAAGGAGATACAAGCGCCGTAATACTGCATGCACACGACGATTCAGCTCAGCCGCCTTACGATTGGAAATAGTGTGCGAGAGGGATGGCGATACCAAACGCTGCTGGGCAGTTGTGCGGTTGTGAGAACATTTGAACATACAAAGTTAAACAGCCAGCGTAATATTGAACATAGAGTGTTGTTATTTGGAACATAAACTCTCTTCTATTATATTTAACTATCTTGAAAAGCGCATTGAAATCGGTTAATAAGCACTAACGATATAAACGAAACGAAGCGCGCCCATACTATTCTTTATAAATACAATAAATTATATTTAAAATATGTACATACAAACACAATGAGACGCACACACACTAAGCTACCCGCGTATGCAAGGCACACCACCCCCTCTCTACCAAGTGCGGCAAATTGTCTGTGGCATATGTTCGCTGTTTCTTATCCGATCGTAATAAAATTCACAGCGTCGATAGAGAATGTCATAAACTAGTTAAATACCAAATTACAAATCAATAGATTTAAAACTGTGGCTACAGCAGCTTTTCGCGGTTTGCGGGGAAGGGGGGAGGTATCTCAAAATCTAAAACAAACTCGTGCTGCTTACTGAATAGGGGAACCTTAGTACCGAATATGGTGTCTCTAGCTCTTATAGTTGCTGAGATCTAGGCGTTCATACAGACAGACGGACAGACAGACAGACAAACAGACGGACAGACGGACATACATATCTATATCGACTCGGCTTGTCGTCCTGATCAAGAATATATATACTTTGTGGGGTCTGCCACGCCTCCTTCTGGGTGTTACACACCAGTGTTGCCAATTTGTCCTTTTTCAGGACAGATCTGTCCTTTTTTAAACCGATCTATCCGCAAGAATTTTAAAACGTCCCCTATCCGGAAAAAATGCCTTTTTTATTTTAATCTGTCTTTTTTTCATCCTTTTTTTATTTGTATAAATCGCGCATGGAAAATATCATTTAAATCTACATGGATCGGTTTTATATTGATATTCCAATTTCTACAAACCGATTTAAAAGAAATGCAGTCGTGATATGTTTAAGTAAGATCGAATCGGGCATATCGAACATCATAATATGGCTAGATCTAGCTTTTTTTTGTTAAGTTAAAAAATTTAAAATGCCAATTGCAAAAAATCCAGCCTTTTTTTAAATGGACTCATCGTTTTTTTCTTATTTTTTTTCGACTTATTATACAATATACAAAATTTGGACGTGGCATATACATAAGTCAGATGGGCCCGACTTTGTATTGTAAATATAATTTTATAAAACTCAAACGAAGCGTAGCAGCAATGCTTATTCTTCTAACTTTTTTACGTGTGCCAGCTTAATGGCTGCGCTGCTAGAGAGTGCGCAAGGCAACGCCCGCAATATTGTTTCTTTAATATTTCCTGTGTTTTCTTAACCGATTTTAAGGACACTTTTCAGGACAGTTGAATACAATAGAAAATAGTATATATTTCGAATAAAAATATTCTATGTTTAATATTACTAATTATGATCAAATATACGAGGTTGTGTAGGTTTTATTGATATTGGGCGTAAAGGGAGCATGGTATCAAAGATTTTAAATAAACTTCATTTACGTATAATTACATCTACCGATAGCAGCTAAAATGGCTGCTCTGCTCTAGCGTTTATCCAGGCGGACAGATAGACGGGCATCGCTATATCGACACGGCTTGTCTCCCTGATCAAGAAAATATATATTTTGTGGGGTCTATAATAATAAAAAAATGGATTAATATGTATATTATGTAAATGTAGCTTTGGCCATTTGTTCTAGCTTATTTATTGACTGAATTAACAATATTTGGCCAGTTTATTTCCCTTTATTTTCCCTATATTAGATTTAACATAGTTTGTCCTGTTTTTTTGTCCTTTTTTTTAAATCTGTCCGTTTTCTGTCCTGTTTTTCGGGTTCATTTGTCCTTTTTTTATGGTGAGGAGTTGGCAACACTGTTACACACATTTCCTCTTTGCACTAAACTAATAGACCCTTTTTACTTTTTTAAAGTAAAGGGTCTAAATATTTAAATTATAAACTGTATTTGCGAGCGCGCAGCGCGAGCTGTGGCACAGGGTTTAAGACAGACGGGCCGTCCGACTGATCTGCTCCGCCCATTCTGGTTTTCAGTTATGACACTCTTCAAATAAAAGCGATATTCTAGATCAGGACAACAAACTATATCGGTCTAGCCATGTTTGCCTGTCTGTACGAACGCTGAAATTTGGAAAACTACACGAGCTAAAGTAGCCTCTTTAGTTACATAGGTGTGTAACACTTCAAATGTTGGATGCCACGCCCACTTTACGCTCTAATGGATAAAACCCAATAGCAAGCGATTGAAATCGAAATTGAAATCGGTTAAATAAGAAAATAAATATTAAAGCATCGTACGACATAAAAACTAAAGCAAATATTGCTGATGCGCTTCAATATTTTATTGAACTGTACCCTGGATAAAAACTGAGCTAGTTGTATGATGCAAACGTACAACTGTACGAAACCGATTAAAAAAAAAGCGGGATGATCGTAACTTGTGTAGTCTGTCATGCCTCCTCCTTCTGCCTCTGCAGGGTATACAATTGTAGACTAGAACCGATAGTCATTTAATTATCCTAATTACTGCAGCTCGTTACTTCCAAAAATTGTCAAAAAGAACTTTGAAATTTTATTGTTGCTCTGTACTCCATTAAAAAATGTATTGTTTGTTTGTAATAATCGATTAATTTTCAAGCCAATCGTCTCGTTTGTGCCTTGCAGCATTACGAAGATTCAGTTAATAAAATTAAAATAAAACAATATATGCATGTATGCATGTCGAATATTAATTAGTTTGTACTAATAAAATTTAAATGTAAATGCGTATGAAGCGCAATTAAGAAAATTAAATAATAAATTTAGCAAAACGTTCAAAATTTGTATTAGGGCGTAAGCAGATTCTTTTTCTTAATAGCTTAGTCCTATATTATTAAGTATGTAGTTTGTTTTCCCAATAGCTATCGGCATGCCACCACATTACGATATAGTTGAAGTTGAATTATAGAATGAATATCGTAAGAAATATCACAAGCATAAGCAAACAATTTGACAAGTCCAAAAGCAATTTTTTTAAATTGATTCAATCTAAGCAAAAAAAAAGATTGATATTCCATATTAAACTTGGTATAGGTGTTGTTTTATAGAAATATAATCGATAAGCAAGATTCTGGTGTCAGATGCACATTTTAAAATTTAAATCAATGGCTGCGTTCACGGCCGTTGCGCTCCATGGAGCGATAACTCGATAAATTTTTACATTTTCAAATTTAAACAGCTGTGTTCGCTGCATGGAGCGATAATTTTATCCAATGGAGCGCAAAAATTTTATGCTACATGCGCTCCACGAGATTTTACAGTTAAGCCACATTTAGGGTTGCAATTTTCGGAAAAATAATCGTTATCGGTTAATCGCTCCATGGAGCGCAACGGCCGTGAACGCAGCCAATAATAATCTTTATCGATATATCATAATTGTTAGTTAAATATCGATACCAATCTGATATCGCCATTTGCGGTAGGGGTGTATCGCAAGAAATACAATTAAGCAATCGAGTTTGCCAACAATCGATAAGCACGCTTTTGTTGTCAGTGTAAATCGTGTGTGCAAGAACAGCGTGTTTGTATTACATACATCTGTAAATTTTTTAAATAAGCTAAGGTGAAATATATTTTCAAAATATTATTATTTTGTTTATACACACTGTGAACGTGCAGAGAACATATAATACAAGCGAGGAAAGAGCTTTAGCTTTAACACACCAATTCTTAGCGTAAAACGCGTGTAAAAAAGGTTCTACACCAGATTGTTGCGGCGGATCGTTTTGTGTAAATTCGCTTGAAAAGAACTTAAAATTTATAATGGGGAACTGACAAATGCTTGCATCACTTATGCATAAGACCATTCGACGGCAACAAATACAGTTTGCAGAATTGATAAAAA
Source organism: Hypselothyrea guttata (assembly GCA_035045125.1). NCBI lineage: Eukaryota > Metazoa > Arthropoda > Insecta > Diptera > Drosophilidae > Hypselothyrea > Hypselothyrea guttata. The sequence goes on along the minus strand of JAWNNJ010002194.1, from coordinate 8,315 downwards.
TGCCGCAAACAAAAACAAAACAATACACAGCCAAACGGCGAATGATGCCGTTAATGTATTTGATGGCTTGTAGATGTGTGTGTGTGTGTGTGTGTGGGTGTCGCCGCGTTTAATCAAATTTGATACGGACTCCAAAATCGATTGAGATAAATGTTTGTTGTATGCAAACACGCTTGAATGAAACTATTAAAATTATATGATATCAAATGCAATTAATTTACACTAAACACTCATCGATGCATATGTATGTATGTATGTGCGAACGCGTGCGTTGTGATGCTTAGACTGCAAGAAAGTCGCATTTGTTGTAGAATGCAACCGACGGCATATGATATCGCATTAGTTTCGTTGTGATTGAGTTTTCTTGGAAATTGATGTTGGGTTTTATTGATAATATCGCAAAAATTGGTAGCATTTTAGTTGTGCAAAGGGTGGCAACCCTGTCGGCATTTTGCACTTGTGTTCGAGCAGCTGTTCATCAATGTTGTTGTTGTTGGTGGTGGTACCTAGCTCTCTCTCTCTAACTTTTTTGTTTATCGCATTATGGGAGAGTTTTTGTAAATGTGTGTGTTAATGCGCGGGAGAGCGTGAAAAATTTAAATCAATTTATTTACATAGCACTTTAACAGTGTTGCCAGAAAAAGCCAGATTCGAATTACAAAACACGTCAAACAAAAATTAAATTAAATAAAGGTTCAATCAATATAAAATATTAAAAATATACTTTTAATTAAAATAGATGTATGATAAGCATAAATTGAATTTTGCAACTAGCTGCCAATTGCCAATAGCACATTAAAAGTAAAAGATTGTTAATTAAGCCATTAGAAATAACTGTTTAATAAAAAGCAGTAGCTAGCAAATTGATGCGATAATATTTAAGTTTACCAACTCAGATCGAAAAAGCCAAACTCTGGTGCAGGCTGGCCACACTGTTTTAGCGGCACATGCTCTCTCTCCATTGTTGTGCTCTCTCCTTGCTCTCTGAGCGCAATCGCCTGCTGGTTTTTGTGTTTTCGACGCTGGCGCTGTCTTTGCATTCGCATTCGCATTCCCATTCGCTTTATTATCGTTCTCGCGACGACGACGAAGAATTCTTAGCCGTATTCTTCTTCTTCGTCCTGTGTAAATAATTGTAATTTAAATTCAACAAAAACCACGCAAACTAATCAAATAAGCAGACGAGCGTCATTCGCGCCTCTCTACCAAATCTCATTAAGTGCAAGTGTAAGTGCCCAGCACAATTAATGTTTACAAATCCAGCAAATCGAAAATAAAACTCAATTCGTTCTCGTTCTGAGAAACACTGTGCTCCTCTGCCTGCCTCTTTTTACATTGTCATTGCCTTCTCCTTTGCTCGTTGCGACTGCGGCGGCGGCTGCAAAAATTTGTTATATATGTTGTATATGTGTGTATGCACACAGACACACACAGGCTTATGTAAAAATTGTGCGTGTGTTATGTACGTATGTGTACGTACATGCGTATGTAAATCCAGACAAGCAGCGGCCATATATGTACGTATATATACTTTGCATATATAGAGGCTTGTATAAATAGTCGCAAAATACAGCGAAAAATTCAATTTTGTGTGGCGCTGCACAAAACAAAAGGTAAAAATCAATTAAAAGCTCCCTTTTAAGCGTGCCTCCCGTCGGCCTGCCGTTGGTTCTTAGCTGCCTGCAAAAAAATGTATTTTTCCGATTGACTCGAAACTGCTCACAAGAGCATCTTACTGTGCGTGTGTGTGTGTGTGTGTGTGTGTGTGTGTCGCTGTCCGTTCGTCCATTGTCCGCCGTGCCTTGTGTCTCTCTCTCTTCCTTGTCAACGGCAGCCATTTGCTTCTTCTCTATATTTGCACGGCAGTTTTAATTTCGTTTTTTCTTTCGTTTTGTTTCGCTCAGTGTGCCTCCGACTCTCTGGCTCTCTCGGCGTCTGCCTTGCATTTGTACACAAGAATTTTCCCAATAAGAGCGTTTATGTCGCGGTCGCCGCCGACGCACACATAAACAAATCGGAAAGCGTCGACTATATAATTTCATAACTATTTGCGAATTATTTGGCATCAAATGTTGTCTCCGTTGTATGTTTTTAACTTGTAAATATTTTTATATGTATATATGTATACATATATGTACAATACACATTGACATGCACATATTTGCTTGCACTTGCCACGCCCCCTTTTTATGTTGCTTTGCGCATCGTTCCTTTTATGCTCTTGCTCTTCTGCTGCTTTTGTTTTTTACATGTCTCTTTTTGAGCGTTTATCTTTGTTTGTTTTTGTATTCGACTGTGCGTGCGTGTGCGTGCCTCTCTGAGCCTGTGTGCGTGCGTGAGCGTAACCAAGTGATGACCCCCTCCCCTACACCAGACGACGCTGCGGTTTCGCACGCTGCACTTGTCTTTTGCTGTTGCTGCTGCCTCTGCTTGTCCGCTCTCTTTGTGCTGAGTGTGTGTGCGTGTGTGTGTATGTGCTTGGGTTGGTGTGCGTGAGCTGGTTGTGGAGTCGAAGGGGGGTCAGGGTGTGTGCAGGCCGTCGCCGGGGTTTCCTCTGCTCGCGCGCATATAAACAACATTGAGCAGAGAAAAAACAAGACGATGGACGCTTGCTTACATATTTTGTAACTTAACCTCAAAACTTGCGACCACTGCCGGCTGCTGCTTTTCTCTTCTTCTTCGTTTTGTTGTTGTTGTGTGTGTGTGTGTGTGTATGTATGTATGTTAATTTATATGTTTTTCGTTTAGTCGTCCCGCAGTTTTATTGTTGTTGTGCTTCGGTCTCATCGGCTGCTGTCGGTTTCTTTTTCGTATTTTTCGCGCATGATTCAGCGTCGTCGCGTTGTTCTTTGCAACTGCCACTTCTGGCGTTTCTGTCTCCTGCCTTCTGCCGTTTCTGCTTCTTCTCTTTTGTCCGCTTGCACGTTTTCAGCTTTGTTATTGTTTTCGCAATGGGAGCAGAGCCATTCATTTATTTATACATATTGCCTTATTATTTTAAGCTTTTGTTTCGCACATACGCATACATATGTATAAACATAATATGTACGTACATATGTATGTAAATACATCCATACATATTCTTTGACTGGTTATCTATATCTGTCTGCCTGTGGCCCTTGTGTTATCTTGGTCTCTGTACCATGACCAGCTCAAAGTTGCTACAGTGGACATTGTCATTGAAAGTGGATCCAATATTCAACAATAAATGAGTTTCAAGAAAATCGCATCAATGTTAAGATTTTGTTCTCCCTTTTATATATTTGTTTATTTTAATATTTCTAATAACTTATACCATAGAGATATTTCAAATTTCTACAAATTATGTTCAAATGGATTTATACAATGCTAGATACGATGAATATAAGACATTTTATGGAAAATTATTGTGTTTTTAATAAGTAGTAACACTTGTAAGATTCTTCCCTTCTCCATAAATCCACTAATCGAATTTTATATATTCTCTTCTCATTACAGTTTGTGTATATTCATCATTAAACGTCGTGTAAATTAAATTCATTCTAATTATAATTCAAAGCAACAACCCCAATAACAACTGCAAATAATTAAATCTCAATTGATCTGTAAAAAAGAAAATTATTATTTAATCGATTCTCATACATAATAATTCTATCCATTGCAAATGAAGTTGGTTTCTTTGGTTTAACTGTGTAAAGTAATTCATAATTTATTTTTAATGTGTAAATTTGTGTAAAAAAAACCCAAAAATATATCAAGCTAAAAATGCAGCCATTTTTTTGAGTGTATTGAGTGTACGACAAATATAATTAAACCGCTGTAAATTAAAATTAAATGATGTAAGTGTGGTTTTTGTGCATGTTTTATCCAACAACGATTAAAATCAAACAAACACAAATTGAAGCAATTCGAATTGCAGTCGTCCCACTGTGATTGACGCGACGTGTAATTTTAAATTGTGGCTTTAACGTAACGTAAGCGGTACGTCAGCCGTACCGTAACATCGGAGTGAGTTTTAGACTGCATTGTGCTCGTCTCGTGGCCGTTTTGTCCTTTGCCCCCGCTATTCCGTTTCATCAAGTAATTTTTCTGCAATACGCGCCAACCGATTCGCTCAGTAGCAGCAAAAAGCCGCCAAAATTGAGCTGTTAAGCGCCCCCACAATTTCGATATCGACGGTAGTGCCACCGACGTCGCCATCGCCGCAGCCGCAGGCGCACCAACAGGCGCCGTATCCGCAGCAGCAGCAACATTACGGACCACCTCCGCTGCCGCCACCGCCCTCTTCATACTTTCAGCACCTGCAACAACACCAGCAGCAGCAGCAGCAACAACAACAGCAGCAGCAGCACCATCAGCAACAACAACAACAATTGCAGCACATGAAGTTTCTTGGCGGCAACGATGATCGCAACGGACGTGGAGGCGTCGGCGTTGGCCCTGATGCCATCGGCTCACGTGGCGCCACCTCTCAGGATGTGGATGCCGCCAGTGCTGCAGCAGCCGCTGCGGCCGTGGGCTACGTGTTCCAACAGCGTCCGTCACCTGGGAGCGCTAGCGGTGGAGTAGGACCTGTAGGTTCCACACTGCACGATGCTGCCGCCGCCGAATACGCTGCACACTTTGCCCAAAAGCAACAACAAACCCGCTGGGCCTGCGGCGATGAGCAAGGCATTGATGTGAGTATATCAAGAACAAGAATCGATCAATCAATAAATTTTGATTATATGTGGGCAACTTAGTCGAGACTCTATACGGGTATTCGTTTTGGATCGTCTAACATCTACTATATTAATTTCAGGGGTTTATTTAGGGTCAGTATTAAATGTTTTTTTCGTAGGGAGAAGTCGTATTACAACGATAACCATAGGAAGAATTACTTTGGAGTAACCTAGTCTGCGACTCTTGTTTAACTGTCGTGCTTAGCTAACTCTATGAAAAGCAAGGAAAATCATAGAAAATGTCTGCTCAAAATCTGGATCAACGAAATATGCAAATCGCAATATTTTGCATTTGACCAAATTGCAAACAATTCAAAATTGTTTCTTAACGAGTTCTAAAATGTTTTTAATTGATTTAAATTCGTTATTTGTTGTTTTAGTAGTTTAAAATATAGGGACGGGGCAGATCAGTGGGACGGAGGCTACAGTCGGACGTAACCGACCGTAGGAGACCCTTTACTTTGTCTATATGTAGTACATATTATGTACATACAAACACAATCTGTCGCACATACACTAAGCTACCCGCGTATGCAAGGCACACCACCCCCCCTCTGCCAAGTGCGGCAAATTGTCTGTGGCATATGATTGCTGTTTATTATCCGATCGAAACAAAATTCACAGCGTCGATAGAGAATGTCATAAACTAGTTCAATACCAAATTACCAATCAATAGCTTCAAAACTGTGGCTGCAGTAGCTTTTTGCGGTTTGCGTGTGAAGGGGGGGGGAGGTATCCAAAATCTAAAACAAACTCGTGCTGCTTACTGATTAGGAGAATCTAAATCCCGAATATGGTGACTCTAGCTCTTACAGTTGCTGAGTGATCTAGGTGTTCATACAGACAGACAGACAGACGGACATGGCTATATCGACTCGTCTTGTCGTCCTGATCAAGAATATATATACTTTGTCGGGTGCTCCACGCCTCCTTCTGGGTGTTACACACATTTCCTCTTTGCACTAAACTAATAGACCCTTTTTACTTTTTTAAAGTAAAGGGTCTAAAAACGATCAATTTTAACGTATTGTTTTTCAACGTTGTCTCTTTAAAAAAAATTCAAATCATCTTTGAAAAAAATCAAACCCATTTTGAAGAGGCATCAATGCACAAGAGTTTAAATTTTGTTGCATTAAAATATTGCCACTGGATTCGATGAAATTGGCGATTGAGTTGGTTGACCTCAAAATGCCACTACCATTTTTGTCCCATCAGAAATGACTTGAATTTTTAAATTTTCTGAAAAATGAAAAGTTACCCAAAATCAATCTTTCCACCAATGAAAGAGCTAATTAAATGCTATATGGGCAAATCCCACGTGTCGCACGCAACATTCGCACGATTTAAGCTAATGAAAATCAATTTTTGGGGTTTTTTTTTAAAGATTTACCGTAAACTTTTGTTATTTGTTTAGAGTGAATTGAGAGTACTTTCGGAGGGTATAAGGTTAAATTTCACTGGAGTCACTGTTTTGAAAATAATTGATAAAATTGTGACGTGTCGCACGCTACACAAAGTGGAAGTTAGTTTCAAAATTTTCATTTCAAACGCAATTTTTAGCGAATTGTGCAAAATGAACCCTATGAAAGATAATATCCTAAAGAAAGTTAAGAATATTAGAAGACAAAAACCGACCGTTTGGTCTTAATAATGTTTACGGATTTTTAGAAAAGCCGTAAACCCATTGTGTCGCACGCTACGTGTCGCACGCTACACTTTTTCCACTGGCATTAACATAAGACAAAAATCTTTTTATTTAAACAAAACATTATTTATTATATTCATAAATGTGCTTAACAATTATTTTGATATATTATGTATTCATTAACAGTTTTTATTCATAACAATATATAATATATAAAGAGATATTCAATGTTTACATTTTACATTAATGTCAAATTTGGAATTTTGAAAAATGTTAACTTTTGGCATACAAGTGCACACAAAGAGGTTGGGCTGGGTTTGATAAAAATTTGTGCATTTATAATGATCGAAATTTCTTTTTTGCTTTAAATTCTTAAAATTCGATATCTACTTTAATGTTCCATATAAAGAAAAATTACAAAATGTGAAATTTAAAAATTGGTCGCTGGTGGACTGTTTCTGGGATTTGCCCATATGTTATGCCTTTCAGAAAAAAATTGCTTCCTTTTTACAGTTATTTTACTTTAAACGCGTACGAATGTCTCGAACGCCACTGTGGAAGTGCTTATATTTATTAAGTTTCCTGTTATGTAAACATAAATAAATTCACTATTTTTGTTAATTTAAAAACATTTTTACAATGTGTTTCCTAAATATTTTCCAACATCAATGACAATAACATAAAAATCTCCCGGGCTATCGCCCGCAAGACATGACAGTCGGGCAAGCCCGACTGTCTTATACCCTGTACCAAAGTTCAGCCTTGCTGGTACAGTATTCTATTTAAAATATATTTTGAATCTAATTCAATTTATATTCCGAATACCAACTTTCTATGTTGAATAAAAATATTTTATTTATATTATTTCGCCGCTCAAATCCGCTAACGATTAATAAATATAATCAATACCCAGGGAACACCACGAGGAGGCCTATGGTATATCGGGATATTATTATATGTAGCATAGCCTACTACTACTTACATATACATCAAAATTCAATTAAAAAAAAAAAAACAAATATCATTAATTAATCATAATTCTTTTAATAATGGACCGATATAATTGAAATTTGCAAAATTGGTAGATATTAATCATCTCCACAGTTCGTAGAAGAAAGAATTTATTTAGATAGATTTATATGTCTTAAATTTGTCAATGTATTATATTTATGGCCATTATTCACGGCAGGGGCATGGCATCCAAACTTTATATGGAACATTAAAGTAGATATCGAATTTTTAAGAATTTAAAGCAAAAAAGAAATTTCGATCATTATGAATGCCGCCAAAATTTTTATCAAACCCAGCCCAACCTCTTTGTGTGCACTTGTATGCCAAAAGTTTGACATTTTTCGAAATTCCAAATTTAAGAACATAATATGTAAAATGTAAACATTGAATATACTTCTTTATATATTATATATTGTTCTGAATAAAAACTGTTAATGAATACAAAATATATCAAAATAATTGTTAAGCACATTTATGAATATAATAAATAATGTTTTGTTTAAATAAAAAGATTTTTGTCTTATGTTAATGCCAGTGGAAAAAGTGTAGCGTGCGACACGTAGCGTGCGACACAATGGGTTTACGGCTTTTCTAAAAATACCGTAAACGTTATTTTAAGACCAAACGGTCGGTTTTTGTCTTCTAATATTCTTAACTTTCTTTAGGATATTATCTTTCATAGGGTTCATTTTGCACAATTCGCTAAAAATTGCGTTTGAAATGAAAATTTGGAAACTGACTTTTTTCCACTTTGTGTAGCATTAAACACTAGTCACAATTTTATCAATTATTTTCAAAACAGTGACTCCAGGAAATTGAACCTTTATACCCTCCGAAAGTACTCTCAATTCACTCTAAACAAATAACAAAAGTTTACGGTAAATCTTTAAAAAAAAAACCCCCCAAAAATTGATTTTCGTCACTTAAATCGTGCGAATGTTGCGTGCGACACGTGGGAT